>JADDOH010000584.1:0-358738 GCA_016648135.1 Agrypnia vestita
TTGATGGCATGGCAGTCGTGGGGGCGTTCCACGGGTTTATACCCGCGTATACTCGCCTGCTAATGCTTACAGAATTCAACATATGTTCTCGTTGTGTAATGGTTTGGTGGCAAAGAAGTCGTGGGGTGTCGGAGTGTATACAGCCTTGGGTATTGTGGATGCCCCGTGCGTAGGGTGGTGAGGGGTCACAGCTAAGGACAGCACGGGGCTCTGGGGGAAGCATATAAAAACACTACAAATTTATAGCCCGCGTCGCGTGACTCCTTATATACCAAAATTCCCCGAAAGATTGTTTCGAAGGCTAATGAGAAACATTCCGAACATTCCAGATTATTCTTCGTACGGATTTATTCGGCGATCGAATGTTATCAAACGTTCCAAAGAAATAACCCGTTCACGGTTGAGTAACCCCGGAGTGCGTGCGTAATCAGTCCCCGCGCCGTCACGGTTGACTGCACATGATCGCGTATCGCCGCGGTCTATTATTAGCATTTAGCAGGTAGGTACTCAGTAATAAGTATTCAGCCTAGTAACAGTATGTAAGGATTTTTCTTTATTTTAAGCTTGAAAATTAGAGCATTCAAGGATCTTCAATAGTGAAAAATTAAGAACACAACAAATAAATTATATGTTATACGGTTTGATTTTTTTCTCTATTTCAGCGGAAAAATCCTCATTTTCGAACCATATACTTTTTCGATATTTTAAATAGGTAAGGGTAATTTTAAAGACACACGATAATTAAGTAAAGTGCAAAGTTACGTATCCAACAGTAAAGTTTTTGCAAAATTAAAACCGAATAAAGTGGACCTAGAGACTTTTTGCAATTGGCCACCAAATTATGGTAGGTATTCTTAATTAATCATAGCACGAAATTATCACCAGGTGTTGTCGTGACATTAAAATTAAAAATAAAAATTCATATGTAAATACGTTAATAATTATTTGGTTGCTTCGAAGCCTGGCTGCGTAAGATATTCTTAGCCTACATATACATACAGCCTACATATACAGAGCTGGTCCGAAAAACCTTACCTCAAGTAAGTTTTTTAAATAATAAGTTGAAAATTTTGTAATATCAGTATCCTAATATAAATATTTATGGAGATAGATGACATAATTGTTTGCATTTTTTAAAAATATTTCTGACTTATCTTTTATAAAACATAAGACTATCGATCTAAAAATTCGATTAAAGAAATAAAATAAACCTTGTAAAAATTCATGCAGTTTTTTTCGCTATTTTTATAATTTAATTAAGGGGTTGCGCCACCCCGGCAGCGTAAAATTAAGTAAATTTTCATAAATAGATTTTTTTTATTTACGGCACATATTTCCTACTTATTAAACTATTATTTTATAGTAAAATAGAAAAACATGAGTCATATCTATTTGCATGGAGCTCCTCCTCCGTGACTGACATGTAACATTCATTAGTGCACATTTTTTACAGGCAGAGAAGATGATTAGGTACTAAAATTAAGAAATGAGATATCTATAATATAGTACATCCGGCTAAAACCGATTTTCGTAAAATTGGGAGCAATCTGAAAAAATATATTTTTTGTACGATTGTTTTTTAACAAATGGTTTATCGGATTATAAAATCCGCAGAGCATGTTGTGGATATTTTATTTTTATATAAGTACATGATATTTTTTCTGTCTTGAAAAAACGAGCATCGCAGAAAGATGCTTGCATTTCAGTCACGGAGGTGTAGCTCCACGGAAGTTAGCATGATGCAGCTATTTTTTTTTTCAAAATTTTACACTCGTGTAACTTAATAATATGTACCTAAATAAGTGCCAATAAAAATATTTAAAAATAATTATTCATCTCTTTGTAAAACAATTTCCTAATTTATACCAAAATTTTACCCCCCCCCCCCTGTTCCGTGTTTATGCCGTGCTTTTTCGATGATGGACCCTACAATGGGATCCGAAACGTTGGCCAAAAAGGTCATAAAAACATAATGCATAGACCCATAAAACACAAAGCAGAAATTATTTATTTAGAAAGGAAATTAAAAGTTTGTTAGGCAAGTGGTTTTAGTTTAGTTTGAAAATTGAAGGAATATTGATGCGACACGCATTCCGTGTTCCTGTGTAAAAAAAAGGAAAGTAAATTTCTTTGGAATCAATAAAACCTACTCTTATTGGAAAAAACATTTTAAAATCAATCGCCACCTTAGTTTTTCTTTTATATATGTGTAAAAATAATTATTTATGTATGGATTTTGCTGGGTTGCTACTAAATAGTGGATATTGCCGCCTTTGCTAATTCCATATATTTTGTATGAAATTCATGCATTTGTATGGAATTACGATATTATGACATAGTAAGTGTATTGTTTAGTTAATTACTTAATTTTCGTGTTGCTTTTGAGTTTGTATATACTTTCATATTTTTTAACTTGTCCGGTAATCAATCGGTATCTCGTACAAGTGACTTCGGCATGCTCTAGCAACACCCATATATTTGTATTTAGTGTATGAATGTAGTGTGATTATGCACGAATATGTAAACAATTGATTTAACATTTTCTGTGGATAAAGGTAATTTTTAAGGAAATATGTTGTGTAGAAGTGGTACTTTTAAATTACGATATTGTATCTGCAAAAATGTCAGCATCAATGATGGGGTTAGCACCATACACATTGTATGTATGACACATTCCTGTGATAATAGAAAAATATGACTTATTATTCTAAAGAACTCCGGGTTTCTTATATGGGGTTAAACAAGAAAAATTATATCAGATAAATAATGGTTAAAGAGATTACATACCGAATCCCTTGTAACTCTATAGCACCTTCTAGGACACTACTATACTCTCGAATTGTCTATAACGTTTGGGAAACGTCTAAAAACGCCTGAAAATAATGAGAATATTATAGTAAGCACTAGAATAATCTATGAGGTTCGAAAAACCAGCGTTTTTTATATATTAGCGGGACCTACAACTGCGCGAAACGAGTTTGTTTTGACATTTTTACCGAAGCAATATTAGCCGCGGGACGACAGCCGAAGTGACCAGTTGTGAAATTTTGGAGCGACAGATATTAAGCGAAATAATCGAGCGAAGTACCTAACTGGCAAAATAAGTAAGTGCGGCTTATATGTGCGAAAATGCATTGGAATATTCTAGCGAGTGATAAATAAAGTGTTACTCAGCGATAATAGAGAGTTTATAATCGAGTGATAAATTGCAAAATCGTGGGAATTCGTGACTGGTGTAAGTTCAATTCGTGTTACGTGACTTTGTCCATTTAATAATTAATAATCAAAAGAATCGCTTACTAATTTCCAGTGTTTTCGTTTGTCTTCCAAAACCACGATCCATGACAGTAAAGAGAATCCACTGAAAATCTTGTGTAGCACAATAAGATCAGAAATTTTCCGTCGGGACTCGATAAAGGAAATATTTTCTTAGCTGTGAAGTTTTCTGTGTTGACCAGATTTGTTGGAAAAAATACGTAGAAACTTTCTGCACTCTTTCGATCCATGCAACATGTCTCGTATAATAAGGTATTCAAAAAACTGATGAACATTCCAAGATTCTTCGAACCGCTTTAATTTAAGCTCAACAACACCAGAATCTTATGTGTGTGTGCAGTATGCAGCCTTGAGTTGGATTATCTCCTGATTATTCCAGAAGGTTGACAGCGCTATATCCCAATCCATCCAGGGACAAGACCCCAAACCACCCTTCAGCACCCTCCCTGGACCCAGTGGGCCGAGCCCTCCCCCACGAGTTCACTTCAAAGGATGGAGGAAAGCCGATATGCGTTTAACCCTTTTGGTATAATTAAATTTCCTCGATATAGAATACTTGAAATAGGTCAAAATACAGAGATGCCCCACCTTACCCAATCTGGGATGACTTAACCTAACCCAACCTCGATTTTAGCAGAGCGAAGGAGTTTAAAATAAAACGTGTTTGTATTCAGGTTTAGGAAGGCTGTATGGCGAGTACCTACACGAGTTGGAGAAGGAAACGCCTTATTGGAGTTGTACTTCTTTAGGCGCGTTTTTAGATGAAATTTTACGAAATGAAATAAACGAAATATTCACAACGTGAAGTCACGAATCGTCAATTGAGAACACGGCAAAAGATGGCAGTTTTATGAATTATGATTTAACCAATTCTTACAAGTGATGACAATGATGAACAAATGATGAAATTGTTGTAATGAAAATTGAGTAGGCTTCGGATGAATGTTGTATAATATATTATATTTTCTAATGTTGTTTTCAAAGAATTATTGCAATCAAACTTACAATGTGTTATCAAATATCTACAAACTGTTTCATTTTCTCCTTTGCAAAAATTGAAAAAATATTTTTCAGACTAGGTTTTTATCATTTTATTTGAGTTGTATTGAAGTGAATGAATTTTTCATAATCGATATAATTGACGAAGGACCAAAGCTAAGGAGACAGTGGGAAACCCAGGTTGGCTGTTCCTCAGTGGGGTCATGAATGAGATGTGCATTTCTCACATTGGACGATTGCCACTCGAGTTTCCATCTGTCCTCTGGAGTGAGAGCTGACATTTTGTCATATGAAATGTATTTTGTCTAATTACTCTTACTCAAAAACTAAGCGTACTGAACTACGATACAGTAAATAGATTTTTTCCTGCTAGTGTGTCTAAAAAGTCAAATTTTACATCATCTTGTCACCGTAATATAACTTATATTATGTTATATTCTAAACCCAGGCGTTATTTTACACACCTCACTTGCCACACCTCAAATGCCTCCAGCCTTTTAAAAGTGCCTTATTTTTAATGTCTAGACCTGGACTCCGTGGAGCAGCACGATATGATGTGGCATAGAACGGTTCCATAATAGGTGCTCAGGCTTATTTCTTTTAAAGTTAAATAAAATAATAAGGTCTTGTTCTTCTTTCATGAGTTTTGACGAGTATAAGAGATGTCATAGACATGAAAAGCGACAGCGAAAGATTCATTTTGGTTGGAGACTTGAATGGGTGGGTTGGACTTGAAGAGATGGCTTCGAGTCTGCTCTAGGATGAATGGAAATTGCAAAAGTTTGCTTGAAGTATGTTTGGAATGTAACCTTTTTGTTTTTTTTCATCCATCCAATACTTTTTTTGAACACAAAGGAATCCACCAATATACGTGGGAAAGAGGAAATAAAAGGTCAATGATTGATTTCGTTGTAGTTGACTCCAGATTGAGGTCTGCTACTGTTGACAGCAGGGTGTTTCGTGTGTTCTGTTTCATAGGTGGCAATCTAAGAAGAAAACAGTGGTAGCCCCGACTAGGGTCACAATCGAAAAATTGCAAGAGAAGGATACCAGGGGTATATATATATATATATATATATATAATTTGGGGTGAAGAGTAAACTCATACAGGCAATTGCATCCCTGTACGAAAGAAGTAGTACTAGCGTGAGAGTTAATGGGACATTCATATCATGTTTTGATATTACAAAAGGTGTCAAACAGGGATGCGTAATGTCACCATGGCTTTTCAACCCGTATATGGATAATTGTATGAAAGAACTAGAAGTTGGAGTGAAAATGGACGGACTCACCATATCCTGTCTGCTATACGCAGACGATGCAGTATTAGTGGCTAACAGAGAAGCTGATCTGCAGTGCCTGGTATCCAGGATGTCCGATGTATGCATGCAGAGTGAACTTCTGATGAATGTCAGCAAATCGAAAGTGATGTTATTCGAGAGAGACGAAAAAGTGACTATGTGTGATTTAATTATAAACAACGAATGCTTAGAATAAGTGAACGAGTTTGTGTATTTGGGAAGTATGTTTAGTAGAGACGGAAAAGCTGAGAATAATATCGGAAGGAGAGTGACTGCGGGAAACAAAGTTAATGGTGCGCTAAATGCAATTATGGCCAATAAGAATCTGTCAAAGGAAGCATGACTAGTGGTACATAGTAGCGTTCTAGTGCCAACCCTGATGTATGGAAGTGAAGCCTGGAATTGGCAAAAGAGGAATGAACTTAGACTGAATGCGGTGGAAATGCAGTCACTAAGACGCTTGTGTGGAAAATCTTTGGTCGATAGAGTGAGGAATGAGCAAATTAGAAGTGAATGCAATGCTGGCTGATAGCTGTGGTAGTTAGAATAAATAAAGGAGTGCTGAGATGGTTTGGCCATGTGGAACGTATGAACGAAGAAAGGATGGTTAGGAAAATATATGAGGCGAGTGTTGAAGGTAATAGGAATAGAGGGCATCCGTGAAAGACCTGGCACGATCAGACAGTACAAGTATTTGAGGATGACCCTATTAAAAGCCGCAACAATCGTAGAACTTGTATGAGAAGATGTATGAATGTGGCAGAAGCAAAAGTGGTGTGCCACGATAGAAGAGTGTGGCGTTCAATCCTCTCTGCCTGCCCCTGCGGGGAAACGGCGTGATAGTTAGTTAGTTAGTTAGTTTGTTCTTCTTTTATTAGATCCTTGATCTATGTGGACAGGTCAGTCCTGGTCTTGTGACGAGGACGTCCAGCTCTCTATCCATCCCTTTGGTGGTCTCCCTAGCGGTCGGCGCCCCTCTGGAATCCCGCGGATCATGACTTTGGGAAGTCTCGTCTGCTCCATTCTCTCGACATGGTCCCTCCAGAAACACCTTCTCTGCCTGCTCCATCTTACAATGTTTTGTATGTCGCAGGTTCTGCGGATTTACGCATTGTCTTTGAGGGTCTTATGGTTTTCATCCCGGTAGTTCTGAGAAGGTGTTTAGTTCTCACCGTGTCCGCTCTTGCTTCGATACCGTAATAAGGTTGTAGTGCACAATGTGGCGTTGGGAGCTATTTTTAATATTAACACGTTTTCCGGTATAATTGAGTGTCCTGATTCTAAAATGACAGAAAATAGCCCGGCACGCAAATATTCCAATTAAACGACTCTTATCTTTTTCACGAGTTATTCCAATTTAAAAATCGTAATGATTTCCTTAGTAGGTTTGACAAATCAGCCATTTCATTTGAATTTCCACACGAATCTATGCATAAGTATTTGAATCATAGATAAAGAAATATAAAGTAGACCATTCACTATCCTGGTCGGTGGATTGTCATGTAGGATAGTGAATGGTCCGCTTAGTAAGAACTCGCAAAATTTTTGTACAAGGCTTTCTTTGAAGTGTCTTGAGGGCCTTTTTTTTATTTGAATATTACGATTTATTGGTAGAAATAAACGTTACCTATTCAACATATTTTGGAACATTTGTCACAAAAATATTTTTATATGTTGGATACATTGACTAAATTGATCATAAAACACAACAAGAACGTATGTTGAATTCTGAAAGTATTGGCAGGTGAGTATATGTGGGAACAAACCCGTGGAACGCCCCCATGAGTGCCATGCCACCAAACCATAACACAACGAGGTAAAACCCTGATGGGCCGTAGGAGGCGAGTATTCGAGTGCACAAACCCGTGGAACGCCCCCACGACTGCTTTGCCACCAAATCATTACAGAACGAGAACGTATGTTGAATTCTAAAAGTATTGGCAGGCGAGTATACGCGGGCACAAACTCGTGGAATGCCCCCACGAGTGCCTTACCACCAAACCATAACACAACAAGGTAAAACCCTGACGAGGCGAGTATTCGGGTGCACAAACCTGTGAATCGCCCCCACGACTTCTTTGCCACCAAACCATTACACAACGAGAACATATGTTGAATTCTGTAAGCATTAGCAGGCGAGTATACGCGGAACGCCCCCACGACTGCCATGCCATCAAATCATAACACAACGAGGTAAAACCCTGATGGGCCGTAGCAGGCGAGTATTCGGGGGCACAAACCCGTAGAACGCCTCCACGACTGTTTTGCTACTAAACCATAACACAACGAGGCAAACCTTTGACGGACCATAGCAGGCGAGTATACGGTGGCAAATTGGTACGAAAACATACACCCATACAGAAAATATATTTGTGTTGTTTGCTGTTATAATCATTGGTCGTTTATAATAAATATTTTTGTAAAGACAATTTAATATATGTTAATGTTTTTCTTTAATGAATGATTTTCAATTTTATTTTTAGGTTAGGCACGAGCAACGCTACTTGCGCGCCACGACAAAATTCTGTGAAAATAAACGGTCCAATACCACAGGACTCCTTATCTGACTTTTACTGAGCCCCATTGATTCTCGTATAATTATTTTTTATGAGTATTATAACCTTTTGTTTTTATTTATAAATTGTTTTCTTATAAATAATTTATTTTGAAAAAAAGTATATTTTCTATTCTTTCGATATATATATTTATTCTATTTTATTTTTGAATAAAATATCGCGTGATCTATATTTCGCGTATAGTATAGATAAAAAGGCTGATCTGTCATACTTACTAAGGAAATCATTTTTTAATTGGAATTGTTCGTTTAATATTTGCATGCCGGGTTATTTTATAGAAATTTACATTGACATTTTTAGAATCAGGACACTCAATTATACCGTAAAATTTGTTATTTGTTGTTAAATTTGTTGTAATGTAATATAATTAATACAAATAAACTTTGTTTTCACCACTTTTGTATTGAAAAATATCAATATGTTTCAGAGCCCATTGTCCCATTGTCAGAATAAAATTGTAAACTAACAAATCAAATTCAAAAATCGATGTACAGACAATCAAAATGTAAAAAATATTGTATGGAAAATGAATAATAATGAAGTGCCTACTTATCATGAAAATAAATTTAAAAGATGATTATCTGTAAAATGGACCTGGTTATCTATAATTTTTATTTACTATTAACACTTTTTCGTCGTTCGCTGTATAAATTTTACATACAAATTATACAGAATCGATGTATGATTAATTAGAAATAGAGGAAATAAGAAAAAGTTTTAATAGTAAATTAAATATTATAAATAACCAGGTCCTTTTAACAGATAATTTTATTTTAAATTTATTTTCATGTTAAGCCAGTACTTCATTTTTATTTATTTTCCGTATATATTTTTTATATTTTGGTTGTCTATACTTCGATATTTGAATTAAATTTGTTATTTTACAATTATATCCAGACGAATGGTCTATGGGCTCTGAAACATGTTGATATTTTTCAATACAAAGTTGGTGAAAACAAAGTTTATTTTTATTAATTATGTTCGTGATGTCACCACAAAATAATTTTGCTGTTTATGAATAAATTAAAAAAAAATTAAAATAAGGGGTTTAGTCACAAAAAATCAAAATGACTTTATGAAATTAGTTTTTATTTGTCTTTTATGTCAATGAGTTAAATAAATTTAATAACCTTTTCTGTACAATAAAATATATATTTTTTTATTTATTTATACAGCAGATACATGTTTTTTATAATAATTGATTCTATGTTATAACATTTTTACAGACATATACTCTCCATAATATGAGCTAAAGCTCGAGCTTATAGAAGGAGTATTTAAAAGCTTAGTTAAAGTATAAAAGCAGAAACCATTTAGAAGAGTAATTTTTTATTATTATACAGAAACCATTTGGGACATGTGGGCAATGTTACAATTCATCGTTGTCGAAAATCAAGGATTTGACTTCTTTCTTAAATTGTTCGTATTTTGGAATGTTCCTTTCTTGAAATTTGTTTTGCGACAATAATGTATTGCACCATTTAACTTGCATGTAGGTGCATATATATATATATATATATATATATATATATATAGACTGATATACAGACATTAATGATACAGAAATATTCTATTGTTTTGTAAAAAAGTTAAAACGTCATCAACATTTAGCGTTATTTTCTTCATTAGATTCATGGCCCTCTGAAAAATCTTTCTCCAGGCGTCCATCGCGGATCCATTGCCATTCAGGGGGCAAGATCATTGATTTATCAGCTGTCAAGTGTTATTAAAAATTAAAATTTAGCGACATTTGCATTTTTACTCGACATCACTTTTTGGGACAGAAATAAATCGTTTGCAAAACAGTTTGAAAAACTTTTTTCGATATTTTTCCCAAAACATAAAATACATGATAAAATTTACAAAACTGTTGAAAACAATTAAGAACTGGGAGAGAACCAGAAGAATCCAATCATATTCAAAATTAAAAAAATAGTGAACAACTACAAGAACGTTACAAATTAAGAATGATTGGACAAGGCAAATAATCATTTTTGCTGTATGAACGTCGTTTATTTGCGAAACTGTAAGCATCGATCTGTTGAACTTAATTTTCCTGAATTCGATGAAAATCAGGGTGTTTAGCACTAGACTACAAATGAAAGGCAACAGCCCCACTACCGCATCCGTCCAGTCATAGACGTCTGAAATTGATTCAAAGCAGATATAATAAATAGTTGTACTGATGTTATTTACGGTGTTCGGCCGTTCTATAATATTCAGATACCAAAATTTTGGCAAATTAAAAAGTAATGAAAAGATTGCAATCATGAAGCTAGTTATTTTTGCTCTTTTCCGCGTACAGATGGCCTTGACGCACAGAGGATGGTAGACCGCCATATACCGCTCCACTGTGATGGCCGCAGTCAAGTACAGAGACGACATGTAAGCGGCTTCAAATAATGTTTGAAAGTATGGTTCCAAAGGACGAATGTATATATAGTTGTAATTGAACAAGCATCCTGTTACGGGATATATGGTGGGTATGCCGACGTACACTATAAGCAGGGCATCATAGACAATCTCACACAAAGCTAGAGCAAACAGTAAACAGGTGGTGCTATTTCTCATCTGCGGCCTTGAGAAAATGATCATTGAAAGAAAATTCGTGAAGATTGCCAGCACTCCTGATAAATTCATGAAAACTCCAAGTACAATGAGTTTAGCTAAGTCATCCACTCCGTATTGCTCTTCTTGCTCTTCATCATAGTCTTCTGACGCCGAGGAGTATGCAGTGGTCGATTCTGTCTCATTCCAAAAAACAGTCTGTGATTCATTAATTGCGTAGTACATTTTCGTCAGTGCACTTGTTTAGCAGAAATCGTCACTTTGTAAAAAATCATAAAACTACAGCGATATTTTATGAAACTACAACACGGTGGGGTGTATCCTTGTCGAATGCAAAACAGAATCAAGAGATCCTCGCCTAGTTTACACTTAACACTTCCGTTCCGGAGCGGGGTACAATATAACCCCAAAAATCTTATTTTAAAAACTATTTTTTTATAAATTCGATTTGTTTTCACATTATAGATGACAACATTTTATAGTGTTTACAAAAATAAATGACCTTGTATCATTGTCGCTGTGGGTCTTGGCAGCAATGTACACCCAGAGTTGATGCCCTAGTTTGCTACACTAGTATTTTACTGTATTAAACTATTATTTGTTGCACTAGTGCTTTACTGTATTATAGAAGACAGTGCTTTTTCAGTAGGTACAGTGTATGTGCAAGAATATTTATTTAAAGCAGTTGTTATAAGAATTAGTCTTGCTGTCAATAAAATAATAAAAATAATGAATACCATTAAAAATATAAAAATAATAATAATTATAATTAATCATTAACAAATTCAATAATACTGTCAATGTTATAAGTAAAAACATTAACAAAAATATGAAAATAGGATAGCGAATAAAATAAAATATGTATAAGTAAAATAAAATATATGTTCATATCTGTATGAATTTTTTCTTATATCTTGACTTTTAATAAATAGTAAAAAAAAATCTGATTACCTACATGTTGAAAATAGGCTAAACATTTTTGATTTGGTAATAGGGTTAACTTGCTTAATTCGTTGTTGGATTGGGGCTTGAACCACAAACCACCAGATCACTAGGCATCATAACCATTACACCTACAACCTATTCAAATGTATGTTACTCAACTATTCCTTCCAACCCCGGGAAAGAAGAAAATGTCAATCTCCGCGACTAACAAACTCCTCCCGGTTTGACGAGCTGGAATTCAAAACGACCGATTCTTAAATCGTTCGAGACGACGAAATTAAAACACAAAATGAATGTATAATTCAGGCTAGAAAAGGATAATTCTTCGAATAAATTGCTTTATCAAAAGAAGATACGAGAATATAAAAACACGCGGCAACGTTGAAAAATGTTTCGAAAGAGAGCTCTTTCACTGAAAATTTTCCTTTTATACCTCTCACTTTAGTTTTTAAAACAAAATTAAAAATTACATCTCTGCATGTTTCCAAATATTTCTTTTTTCAAATCCTTTTCAATATTTTTAAATTATACATTATCGAGTTCTTACTCGCACGAAATAATAAATATAACACATCATTTTTATTAATCCATAAACAAATATATCACATATGAAACCATTTTTAATTTTTAAGATATTTTTAAATATATATTACATTGCCAAATCATTCAATAGATATTTTGAAGGAAACATTGTAATCCTCATAAACATCTAAATGAATAGAAAGAAAGAAAACCCAAAGAAAATGATAATATGAAAACATATGTTTTCGACAAACAATCAGGAATATTTTATAAGGTCATTCTTTTTATTAAATAAGCCAGATATGACGCACGTATTAGGGAGACGTCAAAACACTATGGTTTCTTATAAAATTTAGTAGAATATCGTTCGCATTGTATAAGAAATGTACCTTATTTAACATATTAGAGAACATTGTCAAATTATTATGCGTCTTTAAAACGAAAATTTGAATGGGGTCAATTTGTACCCCGAGCTTATTTTTGATATTCCGGTACCAAAAGGGTTCATAAGATAAAAACAAGTTATTATATGAAAACCGGTATTAAATATTTGAACATTTGAAGTCCATATTTCTGCAGCAGAGATATTTACATTTTAATATCTATTTCACTTTGCACCTGCAATATTACATAAAGTCTTCCGGTAAGAGTTTTCTGGGATGTTCTGCCACGATATGTATACAATATTGAAACAGAATCCAAAAGGTCAGCTAGAAAAGTCCAACATCTCAGAAAATTTGAACTGGAAACATCTTAACGGCCGCGGAACCTGATAATCTGTGCTATTCTGAAAATAGCAATATTGGGATATCAGAGCTTTATCTCAATCTTGACAGGTATGTATATCATTGTATTGCTGTCAATTTCGATATTTTAAGTTTGATAAATTTGAAATTAATGAATTCAATCAATCAGAAAGCTCTAAAACTTAAAGAAACGTTAAGCTATTCACAGTTATGAAAAATGAGCTTTCTAATTGATTAAATTCATTAATTGCAAACCTGTCAAACATAAAACGTCAAAAAAACGGCGTCACAATGTTATTCAATAACTGTCGAGATATAGAAATTGCAATATTGCTTAGTTCAGAATACGGATAATGTTTAAATGTATATTCATTTTAAAAAATGTGGATGGATAGATTTTTGGATGGATTTTTATTTCTCTTTACACCCGTGAACATTCACGGTACATGAAATGGTTCACGTTTTTGCTAAGCTCTAGTATATTATAACTTAAGTCTATTTTTGACGGTCCACGGAGAGGCGGCGGTAGCAATTTCGCTAGGGTGCCGCGCCGGCATTTGCGCGTCCGAGATTGAAGCTCTGCTTCTAGTCGTGTAATTTTGTTTTTTTAGCCGTGAATCGACAGCGGCTACAATTGCGACAGATATTAAGCGAAATAATCGAGCGAAGTACCTAACTGGTGAAATAAATAAGTGCGACTTCTATGTGCGAAAATTCAATGGAATGTTCTAGCAAGTGATAAATAAAGTGTTACTCAGCGATAATAGAGAGTTTAAGGCGAATGATAAATTGCGAAATAGTGTGAATTCGCGACTGGTGTAAGATTAATTCGTTTTGCGTGACTTTGTCCGTTTCATAATTAATAATCAAATGAATTGCTTACTAATTTCCCGTGTTTTCATTTGTCTTCCAAAACCACGAACCGTGACAGTAAAGAGAATCCACTGAAAATCTTATGTAGCACAATAAGATCAGAAATTTTTCGTCGGGACTGGATAAAGGTAATATTTTCTTAGCTGTGAAGTTTTCTGTGTTGACCAGATTTGTTGGAAAAAATACGTAGAAACTTCCTGCACTCTTTCGATCCATGTCTCGCATAATAAGGTATTCAAATACCTGATGAACATTCCATGATTCTTCAAACTGCTTTAATTTAAGCTCAAACTCACCAGAATCTTTTGTGTGTGTGCAGTATGCAGCCTTGAGTTGGATCATCTCCTGATTATTCCAGAAGGTTGACAGCGCTATATCTCAATCCATCCAGGGACAAGACCCCAAACCACCCTTCAGCACCCTCCCTGGACCCAGTGGGCCGAGCCCTCCCCCACGAGTTCACTTCAAAGGGCGGAGGAAAGCCGATATGCGTTTAACCCTTTTGGTATAATTAAATTTCCTCGATATAGAATACTTGAAATAGGTCAAAATACAGAGATGCCGCACCTAACCCAACCTGGGATGACTTAACCTAACCCAACCTCGATTTTAGCAGAGATGCAACGAAATATTCACACCGTGAATATTTCGTTGCATAACTAATATCACACACTGAACATAACACATAATATCACACACTGAATATAACACACTGAAGTCAGGAATCATCAATTGAAAACATGGCAAAAGATGGCAGTTTTCTGAATTATGATTAAACTAATTCTTACAAGTGATCACGTTATTTGAAAATGTTGTAATGAAAATTGCGTATGCTTCGGATGCTGTTAATGTTGTATAATATTTTATATTTGCTTACGTTGTTTTCAAAGAATAATTGCAATCAAACTCACATTGTGTTATTATAGTAAGTAAAGTATTGGATTATTGTTTCATTTTCTCCGTCGTAAAAATTGAGAATAGATTTTTTAGACTAGGTTTTTATCATTGTATTTGAGTTGTATTGAAGCGAATGAATTTTTCATAATCGATATAACTGACGAAGGACCAAAGTTTAGGAGACAGTGGGAAACCAAGATTGGTTGTCCCTCAGTGGGGTCATGAATGAGAGACAAAATACATTTCATATGACATTTTGTCATATGAAATGTATTTTGTCTCATTACTTTTACTCAAAAACCAAGCATACTGAACTACAACACAGTAAACAGATTTTTTCCTGCTAGTGTGTCTAATATGTCGAATTATTAGGTCCTTACATATGAAATTCACGTTTTGCCGTACTGGCAAATTTGATCTCAAATATCTTCTCTTTGGTTAGGAATTCCAAATCCAAATTTATACAGCTATTTACTCATGTATTTGTGTTTTGAAAATTATAATTCATTTGTTTTTTCCTCAATTGTTTTTTTCTTTGCGTCACTCAGTTTACAAAATGAAAAACTTGAAATATCGCGTTATTTACGAGTACGAGTTCCACCGTAGCACCAGGCTGCAGAAACGGCTCGAAGGATTAATGATGTGTATGGCGAAGGTGCCGCAAAAGAAAACACAGTGCGTTTTTGGTTCCAACGTTTTCGTTCTGGAAATTTCGACCTGCAGAACAAGCCCCGTGGACGGCCGGAGACCAAAGTTGATAATGAAGAATTGAAAGGCTATTGTGGAAGCGGATCCATCGCAAACCACATCCGAGTTAGCTGCAGGCTGCAGTGTTAGTGATAAAACTGTTTTAATCCACTTGAAGCAAATTGGTAAGGTGAAAAAGCTTGAAAGGTGGGTACCTCACGAATTGAGTGAAGCAAATCAACAAACGCGCGTTGACTGCTGCGTTGCATTACTCAACCGGCACAATAATGAAGGGATTTTAAATCGAATCATTACCTGTGATGAAAAGTGGATCCTGTACGATAATCGGAAGCGCTCATCGCAATGGCTGAACCCTGCCGAACCCAGCCAAACCATGCCCCAAGCGAAAATTGACTCCAAAAAAGTTACTTGTGAGCGTTTGGTGGACTAGTGCTGGTGTCGTTCACTACAGCTTTCTTAAATCTGGCCAGACGATTACGGCAGATGTCTATTGTCAGCAACTGCAAACCATGATGGAAAAGCTAGCTGCTAAACAACCGAGGCTGGTTAATCGCTCTAGGCCACTGCTGCTTCATGATAACGCTAGACCACACACTGCACAACAGACGGCTACCAAATTAGAGGAGCTTCAATTGGAATGTCTAAGACATCCACCGTACTCTCCGGACCTTGCCCCAATAGATTACAATTTTTTTCGAAATTTGGATAATTTCTTGCAAAGGAAAAAATTCAACTCCGATGGGGCAGTCCAAACCGCCTTCAAAGATTTTATCGATTCCCGTCCGAATGGTTTTTTAAGTAAAGGGATCGATGAACTACCTATGAGATGGCAAAAGTGCATAGATAGCAATGGTACATACTTTGATTAAATAAATATATTATAATAAAAAAAATCGGCTTTATGTTCCTCCCATACTAAACGTCAATTTCATATGTAAGGACCTAATATATATATGTACATGCTAGCAAACAAGTTATTCGCCACTTTGGTATTACTTGTATTATGGTATATACTAAACCCAGGCGTTATTTTTCACACATTCGTGTAGCCACACCTCAAATGCCCCCAGCCTTTTAAAAGTGCCTTATTTTTAATGTCTAGACCTGGACTCCGTGAAGCAGCGCGATATGATGTGGCATATAACTATCCCCTAATAGGTGCTCAGGCTTATTTCTTTTAAGATTAAACAAAATAATAATGTCTTCTTCTTCTTTTGTTAGATCCTTGTTCTGTGTTGAAAGGTCAGTCCTGGTCTTGTGACGAGGACGTCCAGTTCTCTCTCCATCCCTTTGGTGGTCTCCCTGGCGGTCGGCGCCCCTCTGGAATCCCGCGCATCACGGCTCTGGGAAGTCTCGTCTGCTCCATTCTCTCGACATGGTCCCTCCAGAAACGCCTTCTCTGCCTGCTCCATCTTACAATGTCTTGTATGTCGCAGGTTCTGCGGATTTCCGCATTGTCTCTGGGGATCTGGCCCGCAACGGATCTTAGGGATCTCGGTTGTTCTGAGGAGATGTTTAGTTTCTCACCGTATCCCTCTCGCCTAAATTGTTATAACAATATTTTGGACAAATAATTGAGATAGGAATTTACCTGTGAATTATTTTGGTCCAGCTTTATTTCACCTGTATATTAATTAAAAAGTATTTTATTTTGGGCTTGGTTGTAGGATAATCATAACATTAAAATTAAATGCAATTTTATTTTTAACACAGCAAAAAATGAATATCTTCAGTTATTTTAAATTCAATAAAATTATTTAATAAATTTGAAAAATGTACAGAAAAAATCTCTATAACAATATTACATTCACCCTCACAAAAAGGATGACACATACAGTTTTTGAGATTGTTGTAATACAATAATATGTTCATTTAACTTTTACAGAGAACCCTAAATATTCGCCGAATTTGATATTCGTCTTGTTTTTTCATCGTAAATTTTATTTGATATTCGCCCGATAAGTCGATAGTCGTACCACCTGCCACGTGAATTGGTCTCGGTTTTCCACAAAATGCAGAATTTCGTCAAGAAATGGCACCCAATATCGATGTAATTAATAAGCATATCAAATCCTTTGATGTAGATATGCTTGAACACTTACGGAAATAAAACAAATATCATTGGATAAGTTCTGGAATTTTCTGGAAATGGTGGTGAACCATAAGACTGTTAATCACGTGAATCCCCTTCCAAAAAATATAGCCTTGCTTCCTTTAAGTGATACAAAAGAAAATTTTTTTGTTAAAATTTTATTAATGTAGGTCTACGAGTATATATATCAATGTCATAACGATTATGCATTAATAAGTTGTGTTTAATACGCGATTGAATTTTTTTGTTATTAATAAATAGATAGATTAAATTCGGGGCTGGAAACGGATTAATTTATTTTCGTTTATTCCTATTGTTAAACTTTATTTGGTATTCGTCCTTTCTGATATTTATCCTTTCCACGAGAATGGAGTAATGACGATATTGAGAGTTCATTGAACGTAAAATTTGAAATTAAATTCAGTCGTGAAACAGGGCGATAATTGAATAAAAAATTGGTCAAGTTAATTGTGCTGAATATTGGAACAACGTCACTGACTCGTTAAAATATACCAAAAAATTCCACTCGCGAACGGAATTTAAAACAACAGTCGTTAAATTATTTTATGAAAAACAATTGCACTGCACCAGTGACCGTTAATGTTGATGATTTATGTACTGCAATTAGGGGTAAATTAGTTTTAAAACTGCCAAGAATTTATGATACGAACTACTAATTGAGTATGGTGCAACTGCGTACAGTTAAATGAACAGCAACGCTCACCTTCTCATCCATTCTCATGCTTATTCAATTTATAATTTACAGTTAAACAAATACGAACATTTTTATATGAATATTTGTGGGAAACTAGGTGTCTCTAGTTGTTTTTTTAATCCGGATGATAGGAGGACGGGAAGCAGAAATTAAACGAAAAAATGCTATAACCGATTAACAAACGGAAAAAAAAACAAATTTTACAGCATTTTACACGAAACAGCAACACTTAGTGCTTGTTCAAACACAGCGGGAACCGTGAAGTTTCAGAATCGCGTGGGATCCGCGCGAGTCTTATTTATGTAGGTTTGTATGTGATCGTTCAAACACAACCGCGCTGTTAGTCAAACCGCTCGGTGCCCGCCACTCAACCGCTAAAAAATAGACTCGCGCGGCGTCCGCGCGATCCTATCACTATGGAGCCTTACGACAGCGTTCAGTTGCGTTGCGGGCATCGCGCGGTTCCCATGTCACAACAGGAGCACGCGTGGATTATAATATTCTTTTTTCTATGGTTTTGGATCGCTTTGACACTGAACTTTTTATTGATGAAGTTGAGAAAAGACCTGCAACACTAGGATTACTCAAATATGCCAAGAACCAAGCTTGGCAGGAGTTGGTGGAGATATTTGGAAATGGTGAAGACACGTTGGAAAAAAGAGTATTTTAGGTAAGTAGGTATTTATTCACCAAAAATGAACTGACAGAATGATATTTTTGTGTCTTGCCATGGAACACGGCCGTCGTTCACAAAGTAATGAGCGAATATATCTCTGATATTCAAAGATGGAGAACAGCACCGGAGCTGTCAAACTGACGTTTATTTTATAACTGACGCGCGCACAAATCGCTTATTAACCGCGCCTGTGTCAACACATGAAAAAGACCCGCGCGGATCCCACGCGATTCTGAAACAGCGCGGTTCCCGCTGTGTCTGAATTAGCACTTACTTGATCTAATAATAACAATAAAAATAGCACGAAAATTGCAATTTTTTTCGTGAGATACAGTAATTGTCACTTGAGACGGTATCAGCCTTGTTATTGCTACTTGGCAGGACTTTTGTTAATGTTAGATTAGTCAGTTTCTTTTTGTGAAATTTAAACATATTTTAGAAAAATATTGTGATCTAATCGGGGATCAATGTTAAAACTTTCAGTAAGAGAGGCAAGTGTCGTGCTTAGTGGACTACGATGGCTGCCCTATTATAGCGATCAATGATATAGTTTGGGCTAATCTAATACACTGTGTCCATGAAATGAGTCATGATAATGAGTAAGGTCTAAGAATACGCATAAGTATCACTTAGAACTCTTGACATACAAATGTTCACAAGCAGAAGGCATTAAATTATTATCATTTACGAGGGCAAGTTAGAAAAACAAAAATCAAATCTGTATTTTATACAAGCAAAATCAATCCAGTTGATCCCAACAATCACTACATTGCAAACACGAGAAATTATTTTTTCGTTGATTTCATTTTTCTGCCTTTCTTTCTAATTGAATAATAAATTTTGTTTTAAATTTCACGGATTTTGTTCTGAAAAAATTGCAACTTCACAATAAGAATGTATTCTTGAATATATGTGCGTTGTATCAAATGTGTCCAAATTTAAAAAAAATTAAAACGGTTAATTCTGGCCTCCCCTACCGGCAGTTACACAAAGTAATTTGTGCCTGTCGTATCAGAAAAAGTGGATTGCTCTAAAAATTGATATCAATGGATTGTTAATCAATTAATAAATAAGACTTACAGGTAAGGTCGATATATTCACGGAAATGTACGAAGTCGCTTAAGGGTAATTGGTTAACCCGCCTGCCCCGGATAGGAGATCCGTGATACGAATCCCGGTAGCAGCCAAATATTTTTTCGTTAAATTTAATTTTTCTGTATGTCTTTCTAATTGATTAATAAATTTATTTAATATTCTCATTCTGTTATATGACAGGTAATTAATAAAGTTACTTATAATAATTTTAAAAATGTACGATATGATAAGTAACATAACCCAGGCATATTTCACATAGACATTGAGCAGAGAAGAAAAATCGAAGAAAAGGAAAAAATAATGTAAAAATAAAAATATACATATCATGTGGTAACTGTGTCTAAGAAAATTTATTATCGGCGAATAAAACATATTTTCAGGCTGGCAATAAAAAGTAATCGTGAAAAATGTTTTATCCTGGTAGACCTAGCAGGAAAATCAAGTAAGTCATTAACAATTTCAAAAGATAAATGAGGTCGGGAAAAATTCTTCGATCGGACAATATAGTTAATTTTATTTAAAATAGAAATAATTAAATCTTAAATAGCTTTGCTAAAGCCTTTCTTCATAAAATCACATAAAAACCTCAGATGTAGACGTGAATCATTTGATTCACTAACCAACTTGTGAAACAATTTTTAAGTTTTAATAAATTACATTTTAAACTAAAAAGTTGGACATGATTTGAATGAAAGGAAAAGGAGCTGTTTAAAGTTTAAAATTCTTAAAACACTTTTAAATTCTTTTAGAAATACCGGAGCTTGACATTCCTTAAGAAATATTTTTTTGCCTATAAATTTCTTTCATAAATTTTTTATATTATATAGTGACAGAACAGATGACCTTTTGACAGAAGATGGATTCCAAATCTATTTAAATTAAGCACCTAGAACGCAAAGATGAAATAGAGTGCTTTTTTACGTATTTTTATTATTACATTTTCAATGCGATTTATTGATATGGATTTGTCACAAATTTAATTTACGTACAAGTATCTTAAATGTATATTTTATGATTTGCAGTGTTCTCTGTAAAAATGGTTTTATCAAACTAAATGGTTTTTTTACAAAAAAAATTTATTCATCAATATTAATTTTATTCTCTCCAAATAAGTCCCTGCTTTTTCCAATCTTCGAAGCACTTCTGAGACGCGATTTTCGGTATGGAAATTCTGTCTATCTTCTCAATGCTGACAAAACTTCGTAATTTTTTTTTTAATCTTTGGGAGTATTAACAAGTAGTATTATTTATTGAATTGGTGTTAACTTTGTGGAAAGGCATATTATAATTACATATAAATATAGCACTTGTGAGTTTATAACTACACGACTAGTGTCGACAACTACAGTTGTTTTATGTATAATATTTCAAAATTCTTCACCGCTTCTCACTTTGTTCCCGCTAACTCAAACCCCACCCCCAGCTAACCCTTTCCTCCCAAACATAACTCCACCCACCTCTATCAGTACCTCAGATAATTAATTTTACTTTTATGCTTTAGTTTATACCCGTTGATGACAACAACTGTAGTTGTGTCATCAGTAGTGAATCGAAACTAATCGCGTAGTCACAAACTCACAAGTGGTCTTAGACAAGTGCTATATTTATATATATATATATACTTATGTAGAAGTAGTACTCTCGGCAAATGAGGAAAATGAGGCATCACAACTGTATTATTTTGGGCCAGAAATGTTGAAATTTTTTTCCATTTTTCCATTAGTAACAAATCGTCGAACACACAAACACATATGCAACCTTTTCGACAGCCAACAGTAAAGTAAGCATTCAAAATGGCTACCAATTTCAAGTCAGGGACAAGTGTTAAAAAACAAAAAAACACCAACAAAATTGGGTGTGTGTACTTATGTACAGCCGTTGAGTTACGGTTGTGAAAATGCGCCATCTAGTGTAATAATTCAATCAACTATCCTAATTTCGAATTCCTGTCAGTTCGTTACGTCCATAACCTGCTGGAATCACCACTTTACTCTTATATAATAAGGGTGTGACATTATGTATGTGTTGCGCGCTGATTGCGTGTCACGCTATAATTATTTAATGTCGTAATTCTAGTAAATTACAGACATAACGAACAGACAGACAAATAAATTATTATATTTAGATTGTATCCGCGATTTTTCAAGAGTTTACGGCTAGAATTTATAAACTTAATAATACTTTGCACTTGCACTTTGACTAAAAATATTTTCAGTGAAAAAAATATTAAAAATAATAATTTACAACATATTTTATAAAAAAAGATTAAAACTTTTTATGGGAGAATTATTTGTTTTCATTTATATATTTATCGTAAGCACATATATAAATCATAAGTTAAATCACACATAAAAATATATTACGTTTTAGAGCTTTCTGATTAATTGAATTAATTAATTTCAAACCTCTCAAACTCAAAAACGTCAACATTGGCGACATTATAATGTTAAATCAAAACTATCAAGATACCGAAATAGCAATATTGCTTTTTTTAGAATACGACCGAATAACGATTACTAATAATTGTAAATTTGAATTTCAAAAATATAGAAGTATGTATTTTTTGGCAGATTATAATAGCTAGTTAATGTTATAATAATTTTCGATGAATGGAAATAATATATAATAGTAATATGCGGAATCATAAATTACTCCGGTTAGTTTTAACTAATCTCAGCCAGTATTTATATAACAGAAGTTTCCGAATTATGTTCACTGACTTTTGGCAACAACTTCAACATCTGTAATTAGAGCATCCCTACTAAGAAATTCACCTCTTCGCTTCATTGCACCCTATTTTAGTTTCCATTAGACCCTCATTACCCCTATGACTAGGGTAACTTGGGAAAAACCTAAGAGAATTTGCGCGAAATAAATATCGCTACAGGATGTTCAAAATTCATGGATAATGTATATTACGAGTACATTTATTACAACGTTTTTATTGTAGTTAAAAATATTCGGGACTGATAGAACTGAGTGTTTTGGATGGGTACAGGCGTGGTTCATATGGTTCTGGATAGACGATCTATGGACATTTATTTTTCAATGATGTAAATATAAATTTTTTAAATTTTCACACGAAGCAATCACATTGTGGTGAGACATAATATCTTTAAATAAAATAACTTTTTGTTTAACACCACTTTATTGAGTTTAAACCAACTAGTTTCGACTCACAACTGAGTCTTCATCAGGGTTCAGATATTAAATAATAAAAACAGAATTACGAACACTTAAGAAAGCTTTAAGGGAATAAAGAGACAGAACGTCTACTTTGGTGGGGGTTGGGTGAAAGAGAGTGGGTATGGGCGGGTGTAGTTAATTGGAAGGGGAATATTTCTAGAATTGGACTACGCGATAAATCTAGTTGCTTATTAAGTAAATATTTTTTATTTGTTTTTAAAGATTTTTTTATTTATTTCTAAGAAGTACATCTACACCCGAATATTGGTCAAATGCGTGGTTATTTTCTATTAAATGAATTGCAATTTCTGAATAGCCTACACTATTTAAACATCTTTTATGTTCAATGACTCTTGTATTTATATTTCTAGCTGTTTTTCCTATGTAAAATGCAGGGCAATCGTTGCACTGAGTTTAAAAATCCCTGAATAGCTCAGTTTATGTTCTTTATCTTTAGAATTTATCAGAAGTCTGCCTAAGTTCTTATTTGTGTAAAAAGAGGCTTTAATTTCAGGTGGAAAATGTTTTTATTTAGTTAATATCTGAACCCTGATGAAGACTCAGTTGTGAGTCGAAACTAGTTGTTAATAATAGTAATAAAGTGTTGTTAAACAAAAAGTTATTTTATTTAAAGATGTAAGTATCATTTATATTTTTAACATCAACGCAAAAAAATACCCAATTATTCTTATTACATTCTCTCGAGGCCCTGGTGGTGATTAATTAAAACCTGCTTCTAATCTTTAAAATTAAAAATCACAAATAAAATGGGTGCTTGTACATATGTAGGTACACGCGTTACAAGTTAAACTTCTCTGGCATACGTGAAAAACCACGTACTATATTGCATACCTTACTATTAAATCCCGGTATTACGGATATGATTGAAATAATCTTTCTTCAGGTCTCAAAGAATCAGTCCTTTTATTTGCCTAAAGCAACACAATAAACAGCTATAACGACCGTGGAAATCTGACATGTGTCATTCTGTTGACACCTCTTTAATCTATCGGCTGAGTCGAAGATGTCGATACCATTAACCCCATTCAATAGTTATTGATGACGACATCAACCACGAATCAATTACCGACTGAATATGGACATTTTGTAACGACCAATTAAAATAAAAGCCAGAAAAATGAGCTCACGCGAAGCTTCGCTATCTGTGAAATTAACCGTACCTACTGACATAACACTTACAGAACGCGCATGCGCGTTTTGTTAGCTCTAGGTATACGAAACAAACTAAAATTGCCACCAAGGACAGTTCTCCATCAACGGATAAAATATATAAAATACACATTAAATACAATGCTCACTTACCGAAATTCATTTGGCTGGTAAAAAAGTGAGAAAATGAAACAGTAAGTATACAGTTCAATCATTATAGTGACACACTCTAAATTTAAAACAGTTATAAATTTGATAACTATTATAAAAACTACATCAGCAAACTGAAAATAAAAAACAAAAGCAGCGCCTGGAGAATATGCAATTTTTATAACAGCATTTTTAAACAACTTGATGTCGTCACTTAAGAGAATTGCTATTGGTTATATCATTATTTGAAAAACCGCTATCTTAGCTTTTGATTGGTGAGTCGTGATTTCATGGTGTGAAAAATTCCGTTGCACGATGCGCACCCATTTCTCTGCATCCTAAAGTTTCACTTTCAACGCACCCAAAGAAGAAAAACTTCAAAAACTATTTATTATACTACAGTATCATTATGCGAGCTGTAAAAAAATGTAAATATGAATTATTTGAATAAAATAAAAATGCTTTGTATATTAGGTAAATTAAAATTTAAATGAATGGTTGCCAGGACAACTGCTCTCCCCCGGATCCAGATACGATCCCGATTTCTACATTGAGCAACTTGGATCATTCGGATAGTTCTGACGATAATACGAAGTTAGTCATATCCGTGTTTAAAAAAAAAATTAAAAAAACTTTATTAGATGATCCCGTCAAAAATAACCTGCTTTCTAGCATCTTGTAGCGTTAGTGACGGACAATGTTAGATAGAGAATTATGCATTATTTGCGCTATCTAGTTGTGTCCATAACCGAAATTTTTACATAGAAAATTATGCATTTTTACTTTCTATAGGTACCTACTCATCATATTTTTTACAATTTCTACACATTTTGTTGAAGTGTTTATTCATTTAATGTACACTTTATATTATAATGTACACTTATATTTTGTATAATAAATGACGGTACTATTAGAAGTCTGTTCCTAAAAATAAGTATTTACTTACTTTTAGCCGACACCCATGAAATAGTAATAACGACTTTCATCAAAATATTTTTTTTATATTTCCTCTTTATTAATTAGAATCGTACTTTAAACAGTTAAAGTACTATTCTAAGCCCTGGCGATTGGGCGGAACATGAAGTGGTTCGCGTGTTTGCCTAGTCCTATACGTGATGTATTTTTGACGGGCAATGCAGATTCGGCGATAGCAATATCACTATCGTTGCCGCCTACGGGTTTGCTGGCCCGGGGTTCAAGCCGCATCTGCAGCCGTTTAATTTGGTTTTTCAGCCGTGAATTCGAACAAAATTACGGACGTTACACGAAGTTACGGGGACAGACAGACAATCAGGAGGACGGAAGGACAGATAACGAAATTATTACGTTTGATAAATAAAAAAATCATTATTCGTGCCGTTATCTGGTAGCGTTATTGGTACATTATTATGTACTTAAATACTTCTTTCTGACTACCACAACTTCTCTTACTGCGTCCGGGATATGTTCTTCACTAGACTGGCTGTTTCGTGATCCGCGCAGTGACAGGTGAAATGCGTGTCAGGTGTCGTTCTTCGATGGGAATCGACATTCCTCTTCGTTTATGTTCAAATTCAGTTCCATTCAGCCTTCCGGAAGAGACACACCAACTGTTCCGGATTCGACGAAGCCAGGAGGATCTCGATTGGCGCGGCACCCGCCCTCCCAGGAAACCGCAAGTACAATTTGTCCACCGTGTCGTAGTTAGCTTTGGCCCAGTGTATCTCGGGTGTCATTTATGGTCAATCATATCGGCGGCGATTGGAAAGGAAAATCTTTCTTTCTAATATCCTACCTGCGTGCGATGGTGGCGAGACGTTCGTCATCGTACACTTGCCAAACAATTGCCTCAGGTTTTCATACATTTTTCTAAAAATTTTCTCAAAAATTGAATTTTCCAGACGTGCATTATTTTTTACGAGCGCACTTCCGACGGTAGTTGCTCCGAGCTATTTTCAAAGTGCCAAATTCCAAAACGCCATTCCACCCTCCACGGGCTTAGTAGATTCACAGGCGCGATATTGATGCGGTTTGTGTGACACATTCTGCATCAAGGGGTATAAAAGTAAAGGCAACAATATCCAAAAGATTAAAGGCCGTTTTGAATGCAGCCACCGAGGATTAGGTACGAATTTAGAGTTTACAGAATCGGAAATACATAGTATTTTAAACAAATTTTTATTAATCAATTAGAAAAGACATAAAAAAATCAAATTAACGAAAAGGTATATTAGCTGCTATAAGGATTCGTACGAACCTCCATTCTATCCGGGGATGGCGCGTTATCCAATTTCACCATGGAAGCTTGGTAAGTTAACGAAAGTATATCCTTATATGACGTAATCTCTTATTAATTGATTAACATTTTTAAAGCAATCCATTTTTTATAATCCAATAGTCATAAATAACTTTGTGTATCTACCGCTAGAGGACGCCAGAAATTAATTTTAATAATTCTCAGAACTTTGTTCTGAAATTGCGACTTCACAATAATAATATGTTTTTCTTTAATATATAGGTACATAAAATTTTATATCTTCACTTTTAGATGAGAGTTACTGATAATTTCAAAACTCGAGTTGTGCTAATAAACTCAAAAAGAGTTATTTCTCGAGTAACAATTTTATTATAATTTATTTATTATTATAATTTTGGATTTTTGAAAAATTTTTATTACTCCCTTTCGTAGCGTCGGTCGCCCGACCGAAGCCCAACGCGTAGGTTAAGTGAAAAAAAATGCTTCACCTAGTAAATGAGAAAGGGAGTATAAAAAAAACTTGATTTTTATGGGTTACTTTTTTATCTCTTCATTAGAATGTTTAAGAAATCTGGATTCAGTAATTCATATATTTCAACGAATTCTTTTATAAAATTTTTCTTTGATAAATTAATTACTTAATAACTTTGTATTAACCACTTGGAATAAATTTACGGCTACCGGTTTCGATACCGCTATACTTCGTCAAGACGCTGGCATACTAACTATTCATTACTTATTATAGTCCAGACGAAGACGCAGTGAAACCGGTAGCCGTTAAGTTATTCCTTGTGGTTAATACAAAGTTTTTAATTAATTAAAATTAATAATTATGTTCAACCATAAAGTTAACGCTATAAACACCAAAAAAGATTTTTTTTACACGGTTGAATTAACCTTTCAAAATTAAGGATTATTAAATTATCTCGATGGTCTGAAGCTGAGGTAGCAGGAGGTATGCTGCACGAATTTATTTATTTATTTATTTAATACACGGTACAACGTACCATAAAAAAAACAATGTATATAAAGATGTATAGATTGATAGGTAATAATAAAAAAAGGAGATAAGGTATAATTCTATCAAAAACAATTAATAAAGTGATATATAAAGAAAAATAAAACATTAAGTGAATGACATAAAGTAAAACAGAATTACATGAAATGAAATAATAGTTATCAAATCAAATATGAAAGTGAACAATCAATAAAACTACAACAAATTAAAATAATTATGTCTGAAATTCAAGAAGCAACAAAATTACAACAAAATGAAATAATTGTAAACAAATCAAATCTGAAACTCAAGAAGCAATAAAAATGACAGTAAAATAAAATGAAATGTAAAATTCAAAAATCTAAAAACAAGAGATAGACATGACATCAATAACTAATTATAAACGACCAAATTCTTCCAGAAGAGCTTTCTTGTAGGCGGCTAGTGTTTCCGAAAAAACATCCGATAGGTAGCCATACTCTTTCCTAACCTATGGAGCCTTCTAATAGGTGAACTATAGAGATAAATTACACTTAAATTGTCATAATGAAACGATATACTTTGTCTAGTGCTCCTGGAAGGGATGTGATAAAAAATTAGCTGCGTTAGTTCTGAACTGTTGTAATAATTATTTACGATTTTATACAGTAATATGAGGTCAGCAATTTTCCTTCTATCGGATAACCTATTTAGTTTAATTAGAGACAATAGAAAATTATAATTTATGTCCATTATTGGTATGTGTAATTTAAAATTAACAACTCTCAAAAATTTGTGCTGCACTCCCTCAATATTATTGGAGTGAACAGAATAATGTGGAGACCATACAGGAGAATTAGATTCTAATTGAGTTCGTACTAGAGACGTATATAATAATTTAATGGAATTTATAGTGTTAAAGTTTTTTGTAAGCCTCAAAATAAATCCTAGCATCTTCAACGCATTATTAGTGATGTTGTCAATATGTGGAATAAATGTTAGTTTCTCATCAAATATCACACCTAGATCTCTTACAATTTTGACTATTTAAAGAGGAATGTCATTTAATGTATACGTAAAATTGAGGGGATTTCTTATTTTAAAAAGATTGTTCCCTTTGTTTCGCCCCTATTTTAGAATTCACCCTTTCCGACCTTGCGCCGGCTATGGGGGCGGAAGGTATCGATCTGCGGAGGGCCGTACCACTGGGAAAAACTTTGACCCTATAAAGGATGGAGTTCATTATCATGTAGGTCAATATAATCATAAAGCCTATTTGTCGCAGCTAAAGGTACCGAGCATTTGTGGTGCCACTTTTAAGGGCGAGCACTTCGTGCATTAAATATTTGCGTTGAAATATGTGAGCACGATGACGTTGTCTTAATTCGGATCACCGAGCGAGATAGGCGTAGGTAGTACTGTGTATACCAGTGGCGTGAGGCGCGTACAAGCAAAAAAGCTGTGCATTAGTAAAGATTCTGGGAAACAAATATTGATTAAATAATCCTAATCTTAAGAAAAAGTTGATCTAAAATTCTAGCCGTAATTCGTCCTACGGCTGTAAGTTTTATTTCTGACGTTTCTGTTTAACGTGACGTGTCTGTTTTTTCCGATTTAAAATTCTAGCCGTAATTCGTCATAAGGCTAGAAGTTCTATTTCCAATGTTTCTGAATCGAACTTTAGGTTTTAGGTCAATTTAGGTAACTTTAGGTCAATTCTTAATTTATCTCACTTGTTTGCGCCCTACAAATTTGTTCCATAGATCTAGTCAAGTCGAGAAAAAACTCATTCTGAATCGTGTATTTCTACTTATCTCTATGTCTGCGAGTTTTTTGTAATAGAAAAGTATTTTTTTATGGTATAGCTTGTCCTATGCCAAGTGAGAACTGCGTGCACGTCACTGGCAGAAATGATATTTTTTACAAAATCCACCCAAATTTTTTTGTGTGAATTCTATTTCTCATTTCTATGGTCATCTGTCATATCATAATGCTTATTTACGACGACATTACCATCGATGATATTATAAAATGTTTGATTTATATTTGTGAAAAGAAACGTATGTATGAAATTAGTATAATTCCCGATTTAATTATAAATAAAGCGTCATCGAAATAAATTGAAAATTTTTGTCGTATTACCTATATATAAAATATATATTTATTCAGAAAATCTTGTTTACAACTTCTTTTATACTGCAGTTATTTTTGTGGGTTAAAGCTACTCAAAATAGTTCATTATATACAGTTAAAAAATAAAAAATGTATGTCTCCTTATAGGTATATTTTAATATAGGTATATAGTCGGTCACAGCATAACCTAAGTTTATACCCACGGCACACCACTGATGTATACTGGTTATTGTATTACTAAACGAAACATAGTGAAAGATTAGGTAGGAATGGCAGAAAATTTTAATATAATTTAAACAAATAATTACCATTGACAATGCTTTGAAATAACTAAAATTTCAAAGAAGTACATCGAAATAATATCAGCCTAGCAGATAAGAAATCGGATATAGCCGATTGCTCGCCGCTGAGCCTTACGGGTGGCTGTATTAGCCACTACGCGACCGATAGCAGTCTCTGCGTGGTCACTAGTGGTCACTACGCGCCCATCGATGTCTGTAATTATCTCACGCTTATTACGTATAGGAAGAATCTGTGGGCGGCTGTGGTGCCTGTTGGTCCTGCTGATAGTAGCCATTTTAGTAGATAGTAACCATTGGGTCTAAAATCGACTGAAGACGATTCGCCAATCGACCTGGTCGCTTCGCGGCCATGGCCAATTACGGCCATTAGTGTCTGTTTTTAGCATTTGCCATTTGCTTATTTCTGAGCCCAGCGGGCAGCTATTTATATGTACAATTGAGATAAAAGATGAATGATTTTAAAATGAATTTAATTTAGAAAAAATACTTCTAAAAATACAAACACGTTTTCAAAATCAGATATCGATTGCGAAACTGGCACTCTTTGCTAGATTATCATATTCTAACACGTAGCCTTGTATTTTCGTCATATGCATGGTGTCGCTTTTATTTCTAATTCACTTATTTATGCATATTAATATCATGGTTAAATATTTTTTATTTAAAAAAAATGTTTAAAACCTTACAAAAAATTTATGCAGTCTGTTAATTTACTAACTTTAATTTAAAAAAAGTATTTTCTTTAGTATATCAAATGCTTCCAAATAATTAAAATGAAATATTAATTTCTGGCGTCCTCTAGCGGTAGATGCAAAAAGCTATTTGTGACCATTGCATTATAAAAAGCGAATTGCTTTAAAAATGGAATAAAAATGTTAATCAATATTTAGGTGAATATATCTTTATATAGGACCTGTAAAGTAAACTAGCTCAAATACACCTTGTGTATTTTACATAGTTGACATTTATAACACGAACGTTAAAAGAGGTAAAAAAAATATAACTGTAAATTATACGAGAAAAATGCTACACAAAACTCCTGTTTTAATTTTATGCGGTGTAGATATTTACAAACTTTCCCGCCTGCAAATAGCCGGTGCATTTGGTGGAGTCAACTGATTATTTTTTTATCATTTTTTGAATAAGCGAAAATTGCACGCGATGCGAAAATTAGCGTGCGGCGAGTTGCATACAAGATTGCTTCTATTCTACATATGTAGAGCGGTTAGGAGCCAGCCAATCCAGCGATGAAGCCCTCAACTACCTTAATAAATATATGAAAAAATATATGGTTTCATTAAAAACTATATATTATTATGACAATCGTCTCTGGCAATGTGAGCGAAATTTCATTTTGAATCATATTTTTGTATGGGAAGATGTAATATTATTTATTTATTTTAAAAAATTCGGTAAATTTTTTTGGATAACAACTTTTATTATAAATAAGTTATGGACGTTACACGTAGTTATGGGAACAGACGGACAAAAAGACGGCACATACAGACAGACAGATTGACAGCGAAATTATTATAATTGGAATAAATAATTTACCAATCCTTTATAAAGGCTTTATAAAGGTTGATCTACGAGAAGGGGACGGTTATAAATAAATAGGTACTCTGTGTATTTTTTGTGTAAATATTATTTATTGAAATAGAAATAACGGTTTATGTACGCCATTTTGAAATGTCCATGTGGGAAAAATTAAATCACTCAAATGGCGACCGTTTTCACGAACAGGCAAGCAAGGAAGAAATTTCACGCTACTAAAGTATTATGTTTATGTTTACCAATAGATGCCTGCTACGCTTTCTCATGTATTTTAACTTTTTTTATGTCAGATTAGTCCGTTCCCAACCCAAGGCTGGTTTCAGATGGATCACAATATGAATTATAAATAAATTGCGACTTCCTGGATAACATTTCCTTCCTGTCAAGTTTAATGCAACCTTTTATGTTCTTACTTCAGTACATTACAGTCGTACTAAGGCGATCATTCTGCAAAGTGTCGAAATTTCACAATTTTTTCTCACATCTTCTCTTGCGTTTTTTATAACATTTTTGTATACAAATGTAACTATCACTTTTAAATTTATTCATCAGGTTCCATATGTTTTAAATACGGTTATCTTATTTAAATGACCCAAACTTTATTATTTAATCAATTAATAAATTACCAAGCTTACAATGTTTTATAAATTAAGAAAATTGCTCCACTTAGTGGACCTATTATGAATGAACCAGTGAATTTTTTTTCAATAATATTACAAAGTAAAGTAAACGATTATCCGAAACTCATTAAAATTATTGCAAAATCTGTAAGTTTGTTTACTTATAATTAAGTTAAAAAACTCTTTTTAAAAATATTTTACTTTTTATGTTTTTTTAATTAACTTATTAAAATATTTAGTTGTGTCATTTTAACAAGATATCCGTTTTTAAAATATATGGAACCTGATGAATAAATTTTAAAATGATATATTTCCGTACAAAAATGTGATAAAAACGCAAAGGAATACATGAGAAAAAATTACGAAATTTGCTCACTTTGTCGGACGATCACCTCAAGTATTATTTTTCTTAGATTTTTCATCTTGAGTAGTATTACATATGTTATACTACAGTTTACGCAAAAAGTCTGGATACATTAATGACATTTTCAGTGTATTGTGATTTTTTTATCGCAATTAAGGCAGTTGATGATAATCATGGTAGCTTTAATACGCCCAAAGTTTAGAAGAATACGCCAAATCCTTAATGTATTATAAATATTTAATGCATCATAACGCGTAGTCTAGGTTTGCACAAATACAGGTCAAATCAATGTTTATTTAATTGAATGAGCACAATTAAGAAAATTAAGTATTAAAATAATTTTGTGTTACTTCACCGTGCCGCTGCTAAAATGTCTCGCATCTGGCAACTAGGAAGCAACCTAAGAAATAAGGTCCCATAATGTTCTTTGATAACATAGCTACCCAATTTGTTACTTTTGGAGAATGTAGAGGCCTTAAGAGTATGAGTTTAGGATTCTCACCGCTCCGAAACCTGAAATTCTGCTTATTAATATGCTCGTTCGAATGAAAAGGGCTTCTCAGCGAATCTTTTTTGTGAAATATAATCATTGATCGTATTTTATGTCTTGGACCAATTGAATCTTATAAATAGTTTCAAAATTTGGCGCAAAGTTGGTCTTGGTATCGTCATAGCACCAGAACGCTTGTGAGCCGACAAACACGGATTTACTTGTACAGACTCGTTAACTTTCGCGAAATTCTTTTCACTTCCCCTGCTCCATGACTGCCCGGTTTTCTTCTTATTGAAGAAAGTCGTAAATGATTACTTGGACATTAATTCACACTATCTAATCTATTTTACGAATAACGCGCATTATTTTTCCAGAAAAATGTCCTTGGCGACTAAATTTACAAGAACCAAACTAGAGCGCATTGTTGCTCGAGTGGTCTTCTTTGCGCAGTTCCCTCGCAGAAGTGATAACTTAAACTGAAGAAGTAAAAACTTATGGACCACCTTCTACTTAAAATACTTAAAAGTGGTACTAAGCATCTTAAATACAAAAAATGTTGGTTTGTCGAATGTTCGAGACTTTTCTAGACTAGTTTTCCGATATTTCCAGAAATAGCTCCATAATTCTAGTAAATACCAGTTGATTCCAGATTTATGTGGATCATTCGAAAATCTTCGATAACGCGTTTTTCTTTCCAAAGCTCGAAGATATCGTTATTTCATATCGCGTCAAGCACACCAACGACCCCTAGTGTAGAACGAAGCAACATTCTTCTAGGCAGTGCATGCAATCTGCGACCGCGCAAGTAATAATCAGTACGTACTTGAACCCCACGTCGAAAGCGCATTATCCTAACGACTCTGTGATACATGAGCCCAGAGGAACATCTCTACACATCGGCATGGTTCGTACAAAATATCCATCGTTTCAATACCTAAATATGTCAAATGACCATAATACGAGTATAAACCACAAATCTTTAATGCTATTATATTTCTGACCTTAAATCATCATTTTAGTATTTTTTCAGACATAAATGCATACATAGCATATCCGTTGATATTTGTGCTATCTATGTATCTCGTGGGGCCTTACGCGTAATCTTAGTTTTGGCCATACTAAAAGAAAATCCTATAAACAGGATGACTAGAAAAACATAAGTTTTGAATTGTTATGCCTGTTCACGCCCGCCTGCTGTGCAGAATTACGGGACCCGAGAGAAATTGAAAGGCGAAACTGCCAGGGCATTATTCATCTCACCGAAAAATGAATAATACAGTGAACTTTTTCTTGAAAGAAAACATGGCATCTCTTTCGTACACGGGCGTTTCAGAATTATCCCGAGGCTCTTGAAACCACTTAATTTGGTTGTACCGTATCAAGGGCTCTTTGTTCAGAGTGTTAGGGCTACTTCGGCGGTGCTCAATCTGTTTTAAGCCTTCTTCTTCTTCTTAATCCCCTTCATATTAATTGGGTCGGGGACCTGTAGCTTGAATGACACTTGGAGTACAATTACTTGGAGCCAACGGTAGCAACTTTTTTCGCAGAGTCTCTCCATTTAGTTTTTGTTTTTTTTTTTTGAGACACTATCAGAATACTCAGCTCACTATCCTAATTACAAGTGTCTTCAGCCAGCTTTAGCAACACCCATATTGTTGTTAAATGAATTGAAACAATTAAAAGTTTTATTTATTATACAAAGTCACTGGACACAAATTTAATCGGAACATTGTTCTTAAATTCACATGTTCGCACTAATTCATGTCACTAGAATCTTCGCTGCACTTTTGCCTATCGCTAGGTAGATCCACCAGATAGGCATGCAAGATAACCAATAACCATAACCAATACACCAACAAGCTACTTAAAATAATATTGAATATTTTATCGCCAATATGCGTTATATATAATTTGCATTACTGATTAAGCATTTTAAAAAACCAAGTTCTGTGTTACATTATTCTCAATATCAAAAACATATATATATTATATTTGGTCATATTGATAAATTAAAGATTTTGAATTGTTTAAGGATTTTCTCTTTTTACATCAATTTGGTATATACTCCTCCATTACTTTAAAAAGGGCCTCATTGTGAAAAAATATATATTAACATAAAAATTAGAACATATATAAAAAATAAGTTCAAATACCTAGTGTTGTCTGTTTGTATACTGGAAAGACAAAAAGAGGTTTCGATTCTTATTCCTGAAAACTAGCAAGTAGAAAATTAACTAATAAGTAACGAAATAAACCAGCATGAAGATGAAATTCACTTAAAGAATTATTAGCAATGAACAATAAATTAACAATTTAACAGCACATTTATTAAGGCGTACATAGTGAGCGTGAAAAGAATAATTTTAATATAATAAATTTATAGCAAAAGTTATATTACAAATATATTTTTTTTACTATAAAATCTACTGAAATACTTACATATATGTTAAAGCTGCACCTCTCCAAAACGAGACCACCTCTTACGCTTAGAAAAGGAGCTAAGTGTTCTTGTTCTTGTTTCCTTATGTGTTCTATGTTCTTCTGTGTTTTCGTGTGTTCTAATGTTTTCTTAATGTTAATAGTGATGAGATATTATACGAGTCCCGGGATTATCGTAAAAAATATATTTTTTTAATATTTTAATTTTTTATCTCTATCAAGGAAATCATTTAAACGAAGGTATGATGTATGAATTTAAAAGTTTTAGTTAATTAAATCAAATCGTAATTTAATTTTTTTTAACTTTGAGAATGCTTGGTCCCGCTGGAGTAACCCGAGTACCACACTGATCTTCAAAACTGAACAACCGTTGACAAAATTTTGAGTGCTCATCTCTCGTCAAAATGAGATGATGGACTGCTCTTGTTCCGTAGGGCGGATAACTAGCTAGCTATTGTGTTTCATCTGTATTTTGATCCAAAAAGCAGATTCATTTGCTCGAAGCGTTATAACTGATACAAAAGATGCTCATTAAATTACTTTCAAAATAAAAACTTCACACGTTTTTATTTTGAAAATTAACTCTCGCCATGTCCACGTTGTTGACAAACGACGGTGAGAGAGGTGTTACTAACAACATTCGGTCATGCCCATGGCATGGCATAGCATAAATATATTTAATTTAATTTATTTTTATTTATTTAATTTATGGTACAAATACAGTTCTTATATATTTTTTTAAATACTTGGTAGTCATGTAGACCTCATCAGTAAAGAGAAGCTCTTGAGTCTGATGAGGGAGCCTCAGTTCTTATTCCTTATTATAATATATAGGTACATAGTATTTACGAGTTATTTATTAATACAGTAAAAAAGGTAAATTGATAATGAAAGTATTGCAGTTATTTTGAAAAAAGCTATAGGTTGAAATGATTTGTGAATTTTAGTTTGATTTTAGGAACATTTTAATTTTATTTGATTTGTTCTGAGAGGTTACTGATGCATCGTATCTCGATAGGTAAGTTATTATAGTAATTAATGGCTTTATAAATATAGTGATGCTGCATTTGGGTTGTTTTACATTTAGGCATTATAAATTGGTTTCCATTTCTCATAAGTTTGAAACATTCCTGGTTTTCTGTAAAGTTTTTTTCTTTACATATTTTTAATATGGAAACTTGCTTGAAAATATCATCTACGTTTGGTACTGGAAACAATTTAAAGAGATCTTTTGTTGGAAACGTAGATTTTTTTTTTCAGTATTACTTATTAATAGATTTTGATTATTTTTGATGTTTATAGCGTTAACCACTTGGAGTAACTTAACGCTACTGGTTTCGATACCATTATATCTTCGTCAGAATAGACGCATACTATAGCTAGACCGCATTCAAAAGAATGTGCGAAAACACTATGTGTGTTATTACGATGCAAAAAATGAACACCAAAAAAGTTTTTCTAGTAAGTAAGTAACCTTTTTAAACTAAAAAATATACATTTATTTGGAATATCATATTGAGGCTTGTAATACGTGCTTGCCAGGCAACTTTACACCGCTTTTTTCTTACCGGAAAAAGCTAGGGAATGGTCTTTTGATTGTGGTCGACCTATAACTATGCATTACTATTTTAGTAAAGAAATTAATTTTTGAACGGAGGCGTGGATAGCCTGTAGAGTCATGATGGGGGTAACTGATAAGTAGACACTAAAATGGATAATATTTCATGAATAACCTATTATTTGATATATTTCCAATTTCGGTGTCTAATTGTCAATATTGTCATAGTCATAGTTATAAGTTATAATTAATATACAGTGAAATATCCAACTACAGCTTTTTGAGATTTATCTAATACGCATTATAAATTATAATAATTCATAAAAATGTATTGAATTATACTCAAATTTTTTAAAACTATCTTAAATTTATCTGGATAAATGACTATCGGAAAGAATGAGAGATACAGACATTATAAGAGAATGAATGGGAATAAAAAGGGACGCGCTATCCTGGCGCGTCCATTTAGCAAGCAACCAGCGCAAGAGCACATACTACTTACGCTACTTAAATGTGACTTAATAAGTTTTGAAAATTGTGATCTGGGCTTTTAAGAACAAATTAAATATTCTGATAGTATTACGGAAAGGCCAAGATGGCACTTAAACGTCTTTGAGCGTAGTTAATGTTTTAATAATTAAAACTTTCAGAATTCGTTTTCTCCAAGATCAAAAATATTTTTTTGGCAAGTTTGATCATCTATGTAACCACTTAATTCTACTTACATCTAAACACAATTATAATGAAATATGCGGAGGGTTGTCGAGGCTTATATGAATTATAATTTATGCGGTACATAGCGTTCTTAGCTTGTGCCCTTGGCGATAAAGGGATTGTATTCATTTCCTTTAAGGGGTTATACTTTCAACCCTGGGACGATAAAATTTAGTTAGAAATTGGATGATTTTTCGCAAGAAGGTGATTAATTGTTTTTATTTTTTTATTGGCGCTTATTAAGGTACATTAAAATATTATTTTTTTGGACATTTTTTGCAAAAAAATCCAAAGTATAGGATCATAAGTAACATGATTGATTGCCCCTACATTCTTAGTCTGATCGACTTATATGCACCATCGAGGTCACCAAGATATAGTACATTATTCTATTTTAAAGGAAATAATAGAAGCAATGCATTAACGAATTCCGTAATCCCCAGATTACACTCATTAGGGAATGAACATGCGGAGGTGGTCGATGTTTTTGCTGATAGTATAACTGTGTATAGGACGAAATTGAAACAACTCTTTACGACTCAATTAAATAGTAATGGATAAATAAATTTTTCATTTTCTTCTTCCTGGTTAAACTTTTTTTCACTTCTGTTTTTAATTTACTCAAATCTATTATATAATATGTACTTTATCCTCTTAATGTTCTGTAATCTTTATAACTATCTATATTTTGTGATTTTACTTGTAAATGTCACCTTGTAATCTTTTTATCTACATATCTGTCTTATGTGATTTTTTATTTTGTATAAGCTCATATGGGTGTTAAATAAATAAATAAATAATTTAGCCACGTTATGTCTATTTACATAAAACTCTTCCTACGTGAATGACATACAAATTTCCTCGGTGTTCGTGAATGATTTACATGTTACTACAATAACATAATTATTTAATAATCTCAATTAAAATCTTTATATCTTCACAAATTACTTAATAATCGCACTGTCCGCCATCAAATTCTAAATTCCATATATTTTAATGTCCCGCAGTGAACAAAGCCACCATACCTTTTTCATTTCATTTCATCATTGAAGAATAAACTACGGAAAAAAACTCCGTAATTAGCCGTGTTCTTGACACCTATGATCTGACTTACGCAAATTTCGACATTTTTTGATAGGTTTTGAATAGGTAGGGGTAAAATTGCGAGGTGACGTATTTCCATATTTCATGAGTGCATGCTTGTCTCTGACAAGATTACATGAATGTGATAAATATTGGTGAAAGTTTAACAATACTATGGTTGTGGTGTTTAGTGTTGTGAACATAGTAATGTAGTGTTGGTCCTGACGAAGAGACGGGTACGTCTCGAAACTGGTAGACCTTAATTCTATATACATATTTATATACATATTTCTTTATATATGTATATATTATATATAGACATATTTCCCTTCAGAAATGCGCGCGTGTATGCAAAAACACACACAAATGCATACTTAATACTTGACAACTTACTACCTAACTTACAAATCTATTGTAATTATTATTGTATATTGTGGGTATTACTTACTATTATGTCACTAATGTACACGAATAGCGATTGCTGTAAGAAAAACTGTTAAAGAAAGATAAAATAAAAACAGAAAGGCAATCTTGCGTTCCTAGAATAAAAGTTGCCCGCCCACAATTACTCGCCAGGAAAGTTGCTCGCATACGAATATAGATAATATAGATAAAGAACCACGTTTATTGAGAAACATGTTATCAATTGTTATTTACAAAGAATTGTCGTCAACTAAAAGCATAAAAGTTAGGTTACGTCATGTAAGCTTAGGTTGGTGAGCAATTGGGGAGTAATTTTTTGGTAATTGACAACTATAAAGTGCCACAAATGACTAAATTGTTACCAATGCGTCAAGGGCTTAGGACAATAATTATGAATAATCTGGACGATAGGAACTGTAACGTCACAGTATGTCGTAGAAAATCACAGAAACAAAACACATTTAAATCATGTCGTCATAAGCGTGGGCGCAAGAGCTATGCTATTTATTTTATGCCAGTTTTAGTAGCACAAAAACTTTTCCTCAGCCGTCGAGCTTGCATACGAAGATGTCTGAATGTAGGCGAGAATTGAATGTCAGGATAGAAGAGTGTGGTGCTCTATCCTCTCTGCTTATCCCCACGGGGAAAAGGCGTGATGCTAAGTAAGTAAGTAAGTTAAAAATATGGAAAAAACAGTATTGAGTATTTTTTTTAAATGAATTAGATATTAGAAAGCTTTATACCTCATGATGGTTTTGACGTTGCGAACGAAAAATAGTCGCATTGTTCTATAATCCCAGAAGGACTAAGTACTGTACATTTTACAACTCCCGATATTACTGTAATGATTGCTTCAGATAAACAGATTCTCCGCTTTATAATTAAGATTAAAAAAATAACGATGCGAAAACAATATAGGTGTCGCATTAATATTATTAGTATTTTCAAATAAGCTAAATGCCTGTGCTACGAAAGCGAAAGGTCTAATCTGCTAGTCTCCTGGAATGGGGTTCGAACAACCAATCATTATGAACCGGATCATTGGATGAGAGTCTTGACCACTAGATTCTCAATATATAAATAAATGATAAACAATAAGAAAAAAGTATAAGATACGTATTAAATATACTCTTAAAAGTTCATTACTTGATTAAAATACAGGATATTATCACTGAATAAACATTCCCTAGCAGCATTTTAGAGAAGAAAGTCCTGAATAATATTTTTCTACATAATTGTAAAATTCCTACGAAGAAACATTTTACATTTTCATGGCTGCATAAATTATGGCCCGTATCCGCTGTGAGAGGCATGATGAGATATCTCAAATGAGATAATCTCAGAACCATGTACACATGTTGAGTTCATGGTAATCATGGGTTTAGATTGGTCCTAAACATGAATGCGTGAACGAGCCATCCAATCAAAGGTCAGGAACGACTGGCATTGCTCATATTTTCTCCATATTCCGTCCTCAGCTTTTCAAAAGACTCGAAGCATTTCAACTTGTGAGCGTAACTGGACGTAGTTATGCAGATAGCAACCAACACAAAAAATATGGAATTGAGAAAATGGCTTCTAAAAATTTGAATCCACTAAAATCTAATTCGTCGATATTTAATGAATTATTGTATATTTTTTAAAAAGGGTTCACTGTAAAGATAATTTAATGGTTTTTGTAATGTAATTATGAGGAAAAAACTTTTACTGAAGAAGATTTGACGCGTATTACAGGTTGAATTCTTTCTAAAAACAGTAGGTACTATCCGAAGCCTAGAAAACGTTCAACTCTCTTTAATGTTTTCTACAGAAATATTATCGTAAAGTAAAAGTAGAATTAAAAAGGTGCAAAACGCGTCCACACCACATGGATGTTTTTGATTCCCAATGCTTTATTTATTTGAAGCCACAGAAAACAGTAACACCACTTGGACATTTTATGAGTTAATTTAACGGCTATGGCCGTGATATCATCTGAATTTACAAATTAGATGTCCAAAACCGTATATATCATTTTTAGCATTTTGTGGGTTGGTTTTTGAATAACTAACTAATTTTAGTGACAATTGTAACCAAAATTAATCGACAATAAATTCAATAGACTTTATGTTAAATCCTGATATAGCGGGTAAGATAGAAATTTTTCCTTAGATAAAAATTCCTCAGGTCAATAATATAACTGAAAGTAACGTAATACAATGCTAGCGATCGGTGGAAATCTGACAAGTGTCATAAGGTTGACACCCCATTTAACTCTTGACTGAACCGACGATGACGACACCAAAAGTCCCATCCATTGGCTATGGATGACGACATTAACAACGAATCAGTTACCGACTGAATGATGATATTTTATATTCGCCAATCATAAGAGAGAAAAATGAGCTCACGTTCCGATTGTGCGAATTTCCGCGATCTGTCGATTTATGCATATTAACCGACATTACACTTTATATCACTCAATGTAATAAATTGAATTGAAATATTTTTCTATTTTTGCTTATACCTATATGTCTCTCCTTATAAGTCTATAGGTGCATGCTCTTCGAACACTGTTAGGAAAATGTGGAAATTTTCTTTCTCACCAACAAATTTTTGATCATCAATCTGTCGTGCAACACTGCGGTAGTCTATCAAACTAACTTAAAGCTCTTGAACTCTGAAATCACTGTTAAAAGTAAGAAAGTTAAGAAAAAAAATTCTTTAATACATGTGTCATTAAATTCATATATGGATTGACGTATTATAATACAGACACGTTATTCCTATACTAGCCGGCTATCATATTTAGCAAATATCGCATTAAAAGAGGCAACAAATCACGGCACACTTATTTCACAAACGCTCTATGTGTAGACAAAAAATCAGGTAATTTGAAGTCACGGTGACTAAAATGAATAATAATAAATACTCATTCTTACAATAGTGTACGATACTCTGTTCCTTTTTCTTCGGCGTACCGTCGCGTCCGATCACAAAGAAGGTCTGTACGATAACGAATACAAGTAAGGCAAATTACCTTACTTTTGAGTTGCCGAGATTTCACGCTTGTAACGTATCTACAGTTTATTATATCATTGCATATATGCTCCTTTACGAATGAAATTTTTAAAGATTTATTTTTGACAAACGACATTTTTTACTTTCCTATTTTATTTCATTGTAGAGATCTTTAATGCACTCTGCCGAGACAAAAATCTCGTGAAAATCTCATCCATGGACAGGGGCCATTAGCTTTCACGAACAATGTTTTCATTCCATTATACTGCAGAGATAACGTAGAAACCCAGCTTTAAAATAGTAAATCAAGCGAGATGATTGCAGGGTGTGATATGTTAGCCCCTTTCAACGGGACCGCATGTTCACCAAGCAGCAGAATTTGTGACTCCTGCGTAGTACTGTAACCTGTATTTAAACTCACACTGGAGATAGATTTGCTCAATATCTCGGTTAGCATCAAATTATATCATATTGAACATAAACATTTATGTTTAAAACTCTAATTGCCCAAATTATAACTAATTATTTTATACAAAAATATTTCAATAAGTTATGTAACTAACCAACAAATAATAACCAATTAAAGTATGACTTTTATTTAAACATATATTTGGGATAAAAAAAAGAAAGTGAATATTCATCTGGATGAATATTAATATTAAAAATCTGAATACTATGTTAATTAGTAACGAGATAAATCTCTTAATTGGATTTATTTTCAAAATATATGCTTAGGAAAAGGACATACTTTTTGTTCTCACTGCGACAGAACGTAATTCGAGTTCAGATATTTGAATATTCTACTTGGCTTACAATGAAGATAGAATTTGGACAATGGTATATTTAAGATTTCAGTACAAATTTATTCAGTGTAGATCGAAATTTTATACCAGACTTTGCATTTTATTTAAGTATGAAAAAGTGTGGAGGATGCTATTGATTGAATGATGTGAGTCGATTTAATCTAAATAGTGGTACTGTTATTTAAGTATAAAAATAAATATTGCTAAATAGCATAAATGAGAATAGGAGAGGCGTATTTCGAAACGCAGACTTATCACAATGAATAAAAAATACTGCTTGGTTTCAACAGGATAGAAATAATAAGCAAGAGAAGAAGAAGTGAGTGTTAGAAAATGACCGACAAGAGGGGAAAAGATATGAAGAGGCCTTCATCTGCTTTGATTTGTAATTTTTTTCTTATTTTTATGATGGTTGTATCTTTCACAACCACTATAAATCATTTTTCTGCTCTAGACATCCTGCAAAATGACTAACTCGTCAAATTCTTTGTAAATGTGTTCGTATTTTTTGAATTCTTGAAACTTTTTAATATCATCTAAGTTGAGAATGTTTTAACATAAAATAAAATGACTTTTGTGCATATAAGAGATGCATACTGTGAAGTGTAAATGTCATAGTCATAAAATTTCGCACTAGAATAACTCGAAAAAGTAACCAATCAAATCTCATCATATTTTGCTTACATAGTTTCTGCATATTCATTCAGTATCCATAAATAATATATTAAACTTAAGTTTTGACACTTTTTAGAAGTTAACTAGTATGAAAACTTCAAAGTTCACTAGCCAACTGACTTCAAATAACGTAATTTCCACGTAAGGGTGGAAAATACGAAGCAATAGCTTCGTCCATTTTCCTCTGAATTTTCGAGCATGCTCTTTTTTCCATGGTATATGTGCTCATGACAGGACTTTCGCATATGAACTGTTTCCTGTTAAAATACAACCTCATATTTTAGAAAATTACACCTTACATTTAGGTCTTGGTAGAACGACAAAGAACTTTTTTGTGAATGAAGCAAGTGCACGTTACTTGCATAAATATTTGAATTAAAAAATACTCACACGTTGTACCTATTTATATAAATATTGTTCCATACAGGATTTGAGCGCCGTGTGCAGTGCATCCTTTTTAAAAATAATAAATGATTTTTTAATAAATAAAATAACTTAAACTTTTTTTATATTTTGCTTTAAAAAAATCAACACGTTCATTCTTCAGGATAATAAATGTAGTGAAATTAATGATCAAATTTGGTTATGGTGAAAAAGGGTTGGCGGGGGCGTAGTAATAATTACGTAGGTACAAACTTATTAAAATGGGAAAAGGTTTCTCTCCTACCACAAGAGTTAGTCTCTTTTTTGAGAGGTTTTGAGAGGTTTGAGAGGAGGAGAGAGGAGAGAGAGGAGAGGTTGAGAGGTTGAGAGGAGAGGAGAGGAGGAGAGGAGAGAGGGAGAGAGAGCTATACATTTATGAATTTTTTTATAATTTTAATAGAAAAGAAAAAAATGATTTAAGCTGTATGGAATATTACATTAAATTTTATCTATATGTAATATTAAATAAAATAATTAAAATATTTAAAAAAATATTCTCAAACTTAAAAAAAAGTTGTATTTCCATAAATACAATTATCTTCTACAAGTTTTTGTTGTTGTTCATAAGTTAGTTGACCACGGAAATAGTAAATATTCATAGTTATTTTCTCCGAGGTTTTGATTAATTTGACCAACTGATATTTACAAAACATAATTTAGTAAAAACGAAAATAATAATTTTGCATAACAAATTTTAATTAAAATTTCATTCCATCCTTCCTTCCCAAACAATTGTGCACATCACACACACGCAGGTATGTGCACGAACACTGATTATAATTATTAATTTACATATTTCTCCGAACCACATGTAAATGTGTGCGTACATTACCGCTGTAGACTGAAATGTTAATTAGTTTATCGGTTGCTGCTTCCGGAGATTGCACTGTCGCCATACTGTAATAGTTATCGCCGACAAGGAGGGCGATAGTATTATATTCGCTCCACTGTATCGATGAACACAATTTGATTAAAACATTGTTTTGCGAAACAACTAGTGCACGACAGAGCCACTTTCCCAGAAAATGTTTTACCTTATTTATTTATTAATAATACACGCCCTAATTTGGGCTTTTACATCGTATAAAAAGCAAAGAATAATAGCTAAGAAGATAGAAATAACATAACAAAAAATAAAATAATATTAATGTAAATACAAAAAGTCATAAGAAAATGCAATATGTAAACAGTAAGTAGAAAATAAGAAAATAAATAACAAGATAAGTACAGTAGATAATAGATTACATAATATAGTGTACAAGCATTCAATATATCATATCAATAATAAGATAACTGTATTATTAATATTTTTAATATTTAGAGCATTGATTTTGTGGTCAGACATTTTAACAAAATGTTATTTATTTTAGTATATAAACTAAAAATTACTTTTTGTCTACCTGTTTCGTAACGTAATACGTCTCTTCATTAAGACAACCACTAAAGTAGCATGTAAAAAACACTACACATCACAATCATAGTGTTACTATGGTTGTGGTGTGTAGTGATATTTACATGCTAGTATAGTGGTTGTCCTGACAAAGAGACGGGTTACGTCTCGAAACTGGTAGCCAGAGAAGTAATTATTGTGGTTATACATTAACATAAATAAGATTTTCTTAGAACTGTATTGATTGCCTAGACAATGCAATCTATGTGTAGGGGAATTCATACTGCAGTTAGTGCGTTATAAAATATGCGTAATAAAATAACTCACTCTGTCGCGAAGCAGACCTCCTAGGCACTCTTTAAGTGCCTAATCATTTGTAATAATTCAGGGGAGTAATTGCCAGAGGGCGCCCTCGCCGTGAATATCTTGAGCAAGTGTGCCAAGATATGGATTGTGCCTCCTACACAGAGCTGAAGAGGATCGCCGGAGACAGAGCAGAATGGAGAAGGAGGTGTGCTTTGCTGCAAAATAATCCCATAACATCGTTAATAATTTAAGTTTTAGGATCTCTCGTATCAGTAAAACATTTTGATTATTATTATGTATCTAAAATTACATCTATTTTTACTCCCTTTATATTAACTCGTGGCGTCTGCTTGCTTGCTTGCCGGCTTGCCGTCAAAAAAACTTTAGATTGATTTTTGACCTTTTTTCCGTGATCCAATCAAACTGAAACTTTGCAATCAGACTCGTGGCGACGATCAAGAAGATCTATCAAATTTTTGTTAAAAAATAATAATAATTATAGTATAATTTTGGATTTTTAAAATTTTTAATAGTTTTTCAAATTGGAATCATTACAAAAGTTTGATTACTAGCAACAGCGGCCCGATAACGTCGCGGAATATTTTCTAAATTTGAATTACTCCGTCGGTATACATAATAGTTACTTCACTACACAAAGCATGAAATGTCTTATCAAAGCTCAAAACATCTGACATTTTAGAAATATATTAAATTACTGTAAGTTTAGTGTTATATGTTTTAATTCGTCTTTAATTGTTATAATATTTTACAAAGAAAGGGAGTATAATAAAAACTTGGTTTTTATGGGTTACTTTTTTTCGTCTTGCACTGGCTGAAGACCGCTGTGGCCAGTTTGTGCAGAGTTTGCTGCCTCTTATGATCTAGACTCCCTGCTGTCTTTCTAAGGCAATATGTAGGGCCAGGTGTAGTGGTCTTTGGGAGTCCAATTTTACCCATGGCCTCTCCAATATCGTCTCCTCTGTCTGACTATTTGACCTGTCTTGACTATCTGACATCTACTTAGCTATCTGACATCTACTTACCACGCTCTATTTCCTTGAGGTACGTTCGCTCATTATCAATAAAATAGTGTAGAGGACTGATTTGAAGGAAGCTCTCCGCTCTAGAAAACAGAATAAGGTTACCACAGTAAAGATAAGTAATAAGTAAGAGAATCTAATATGACAGCTCCCCTCATGTTTGAAAATAAGAATGTTACGGTGTATTGCTTGCCCAACGTAACTTGGCATGCGAACAGTCCGGGATGGTACAAAAACAATTGACAATGAAGTATTAAAGTTTTGCGAAGCTAAAAAAGCGAATAATGGACAGATATTACCGTCTGACAGTTTGACAGAACGGCCGCCATTACTGCATGGTTTCTTTAGTGCTTCCCGACCAAATTTCTGTATTTAATACGACACCGGTCACCGGACATTCTGTACATTACGTATTGTGTAATAAATTTACATCCTGACAACTTCTGTTACGCGACAGGGACGCCCTCCTTCGCACGCCAAGTTATAGTGGTACGTCTATGCAAAAGTAGCGGATTATAAATGTGTAAATGTGGATTGGGCTGGGCTGCTTTTGGCAAATCTAAACATATTTTCGAAAAAAAAGATCCCAATCGGCTTAAAAAGAAAAGTCTTCGAATGGTGCATACTGCCAGTGATGACGTATGGAGTAAAACTGATGACCGATGAGAAAAGTGTAGAAAAGCTTATACGTACGGAATGTAAAAGGCTGAGAATAAGCGGAGAAAATATTTATAAAGTCAGTGTACCTAAATAAAATATATTTTAGAAAGTATATTGTGCGTTCTAAATTTTTTTTTTAGGTACGAATGGTTCGCGTCTTTGATAAGTTATATTTATAGTATTTTTTAAGTGATGGCAACTTCCGTAGGTTTCTGCGTTTGAGTTTGCTCGCCCGGGGTTCAAGCCCCGTCTCTGGCCATTTAATTTTGTTTTTTTAGCTGTGAATTAGATGGATGTTTGTACGGTGGAATTGGTGAACGTAACATGGTGTAGAGTGATCACTTAAGCCTGCTTATACAGGTTTTAAGTCATGAGCCATCATATAAAAGAATTCCATACACGTTTCTCACATACATAGATTCGTCTTTGTGAGACTTCTATAATTTATCTTAATTAATATATTCCCGTTTCAATGAAGTCTTTGCGCTACTAAGGCAAATATAACAACTTTCTTATGTACACCATATGAATTAGACAATCTTATTTTTCTTCTGTGGTTTCTACAGCTTATCCATTTTGTAATGAAGTTTTGTCACAAAACACGTTCAAGCCCTCCTTCGCCGTGCCAAGAAATAATCTTCTGAAAGGGAATTGCGTGGAGAACCTCTCTGAACGTATAGCAGATTCCGAAAATGAAAAGAAAATTTGAAACGAAAATCTGAACATCTTAAGTAATAAAGACGTCTTAAGGGACGGATTTTAGCCCTTTCATCCCCACACAAAGTAGTTTTGAAAATAAGAAAAGGTTTCTTGCGTTGTTGCTTCGATGAAAAGACATTTTTAACACATTTATTTTCTTTTTTTTTCATTAATTTTTGTAATACGTGCACTCGTCCGAAATAACGAAATTTCTTTGGACATATTGGGGTAAATTTACACCGTGGATTCACATTATAAAACGTGTCTCTTAGCTAGGAGCAAAAACTTCGTGGGAGCCCTTTTCATTCAATTTTGAATGAAATGACACTTTGGATGAAATGTCCACAGTTACAGAGATAAGCGACATCAAAATTTGCATTTTTTAAAAATATTTCTGGCTTTTGTTTTCTAAAATATATCATGAAAATAATTAAAACAGAAAATACTACATTTATTCGCTTTGATACAAGTTTAATAAATTAATGCAGTGATAGACCAACGTTTTATATATTTTCACTTATGTCCGTACCTACCTGTCGATAACCCACCCGTCACTCAAAGTAAAAACAATATATTCTTTTCAAAGTTTAATGCAGAAGACTCCCAATATTTTTTTGCTACTAGTTACACCCAATATGGAAATTTCTAGGTCATCGCTTTATATTCATTATGGCATATTGATATTTTTAACAAAATTAATTTCACAACCGCTCCCAACTACTACAATCAATTTATGTTATCATCTACTCCCATCCTGTTGTTTTGTTATCCTACATTCTTTTCTACTCTCCCCGCACCTTGTCAAAATATTTTAAACCAAAAATTCTCTTAAACTGCGATATTTTATATATATGATCAACCATCATCAGTGAGAAATTCATGATGCCATAGTTTACTATTTTTTTATATCATGTGTATTGTTACGAAACTGTAAAAACAGAAGAAATTCTAAATAATCCAAGATTTCTCAGTACTATGAACATTTTACAGTAAATTGGAAAATGCTAGAAGGGTCAAGAATAAACTAATAGATTCGCGAAACGTCTGAAAACCCGAAAATGCATATTAATTTCATTGGGACGAACAGTTTGTTGAGAGGTTTTGGTGAAACGACAGATTTATCTGTCGTTTCGCTTTAGCGAAACTAGACGCAAAGCGACGGTTTGACCAGCGATAATAAATTAAGAGATTACCTATCTAGCGTTTCACAGTGAATAAGTGCGACCAAAACCATACTAATATTTTAAGACGAGTATAAAGTATTACACAGATAAGTAATTAGTTTAAAATTATTGTGAATTAAAGAATAGCGCTGAAAATAAAATCATGTTCAGTGACTTTGGTGATAAAAACTTTAATTATTTTCAAGCGTTTGTTTTAATATTTGCTGTTAATTTTCCCAAGGTTCAATTTGAAAAATAAATTGTCGCTGTCAACGATCATCTTAACTTACATGGTACAAGTCAATATTCCTACTATTGTCATAACTATTTTAACTATAAGCTATTCCAGAACATTCCAGGAATTTCAGGCGATTTGCTTAATCGCATTACATCGCTCTTCTCCTCGGTACTGAAAATCAGGACCCACTCATCGTGACATCACAACCATCTCGGAGAGTCAACAGACTCCACTATTTGTTCGCCTCGTCTCCCGTTTCATTTGTTCTCTATTTGTCAAAGGATCTCAACTCTCTCAATCGTCATGGCAGCGTGCACACGTCCAAAGTATCAATGAATGTGCTGAATGCCATGCTGAAATAAGCTGAATGCATTTATGGTATCTTATAATACCTGTTTAAGCTTTCCTGAAGTGCACATTGCATTATGACTCATTCGTCTGATTGAAGTCAGCAAGTGTCATAGTAGCGAGGAAAAAGTGACTGTGCAGAAGAATCATAAAACAAATATAAATGGGTTATATACACCACATAGAGGCATCAAAAAATCACTGAATTTTATAACTTTTAGTGACTATCGCACATATAAAATTCGTTTTAAGGCACTGATACAAATACTTATTTTTTAACACGCTCATTAGCATGCTCGTACAACTGTACACACTTGATCGTTATTAGAATGCTTATTTTAAGCATGCTCATGAATGAGCATGCTCGAAGCTAACAATCAAAGATACATGGTTATTACTGGCATGCTCTTGTCATAGAATAGAGACGCTTTAGTTCACAATTGAAACTTTGCAAACTGAAACAGAAAATTCAAGTGAACCAATAAATCAAAACAGTTCCCGAGTTTCCATCCGTACATTTTTGATTTTAGTTTTTATAATTTTTATTGTAAGATTTGAATCTTTCATGTCTTTTAATAAAGTTTCATAAACATTATTTCTTGCTATATTATTTTTACATAGTGGTGATCGAGTATTCCACAGACATACGTGATTCCTATAATAAGTCACGAAAAGTAATAATGGTTTTGTCAACTCCCCAAAGAGCCATATTTGTTTCATCTGTCGCGGACTGAGAAGATCGCAACGATAATCGATACTAGCCGCGAATGACATTGGCTTGCTCATAAGCAAGCCTGTTCACACATGCTCAAAAGATACCCATACCACCCGCAAATCAAATGAGCATGGCCATAAATCAACCGGCGGTTGATTTTTGAGCGTGCTAGTAATGAGCAGGCTCATTAATAGCAATGTGCATACACACATGCTACTAAATTGCAATGGCTCAAGAAACTTAATACTACGTATTCTCATGTGCCAGTAATGAGCATGTGTCTCAGTACTTTTACTATCACTTTTATTCATTCATCTTTGGAAAAGTTGACAGAAAATCGTAAAATTAACATACATATGATAAAAACATAAGAAACTATGTCAATTACGATCTTTCTACTGACGATTGTTAATGATATGAGCAATATGGTCAACATCAGGTAATTGGAATGAAGTAGGACGTAGAGAAACGAAGGATGGGAGTACACGAGAACATAAATTGAGTGAATATAAGTGGGTGCGGTTATGAAAATAGTTTTCGGTTTATGTTCCGAATAGTCGAGTTAAAAATATCAATGTGATTTTAACTTAAGTTAAATAAATTTGTGAATCTTGTGAAGTAGATAAATGAGTTTTGTTTAGAGTTGATCTTGCAAAGAGTTAGATGAAAAGCAGGTGACTGTCTGCTGTTGCCATTTGGAAAACACGGGTTAATATTGAAATCGCAGAAATGGAAATTAATATTGAAATCTTGGCCTACTAGCGAGCGGAATATTCTCGACAGTGATCGATGCGATAGAAAGTGCGAAACTATGTGAAATCGACCAGTGGCACTTAGTGTGAATTTAAGAAAGCGTTCCGATTAAATTCGTGTCCAGTGACTTTGCATAGGAAATAAAAGTGTTAATTATTTTATTTCATTTGCCTCCCACAGCCACAATCCCGTGACAATATTTTCCGTTAAAATAAGTTATGGAATATGATCATTAATTTTCGGAATTCCCTGTAGCTAGTATTCGACGTCATCACGAGGGACATTGCGTGGGGAGTAGTTTGATAACAAATAACAACTGCCCGGCTTGCATAATGCAACCCTGTCGCGTGGCTGCATATCAAATGGCTCTCCGCCGACCAGCAATCTCATTAGTGATGAGCAGAGCGTCGCATTGAGCAGCAGTAGGCAGCGCTTGCTCATAGACGGAAACCGAATTCCAGAACAGTACTTAACCGCGAACTTTTCCAGTTAAATCTCTTTTCCCATCTCAAAAAGTTTTCCCCTTGAAGAGTGAATAAAATTCTGTAATGGAGGAAAGAAATCGTCCTATTTTTTTATTTTATCGTAACGGAATAATTCTTCTTCTTCTTGTATGTGCGTGTGTATGTGTGTGTTTGCTATAAGCCATATATACAACTTCCGAGAATTTGATAGATGTGTGAGTGATCTTGGATGGAATTGTAACGTTACCTTGTAAGCCATATGATGCCAGCCATATGATAGGTCGTAAACACCCAAATACTTTTTCATATGAATTGCTTCGTCTCTGTTAGACATCTATAATTTATCGGAATTAATAATGATTTAAATCCAGTAATTTTGCTCCTAAAAACCTGAACACTAATAATTTGTGAACATTCAACGTAGAACAGTTTTCAATATTGGATTGAACTAAAAACAATAAATTTTCGTTCAATTCGCCTTATTTAAAAAGTTTATATTAATAATGTCTATGCGAAAATGTTTTTTAAAATTATCTACAGCATGATTTTTTTACATTGCGCGTATTCGCGAAAATATAACAAGTTTAATGGGCGTATATAAGTAATATAACAAGATAATAATTGGTATACTTGTATGAGTGGCAGATGAAGGGTTAAATCATTGATAAAATTTTAAAACAAACACATCAAAGCCAATGAAAATGATATTTTAAAATAGAAATGAAATAATCCGTGCAGCGTTAATTCATTATAAACTCAATGTATTCATTCGTAATTTATTGGACCAGAATTAAATACTTGTATAATCTGCATATGCATACAGATTTGCGAACTACACCACTTATGATGGAAAATAAATAGGTATAGGTTTTATTTTTATTTTTTTATTAAAGAGACATTGAAACTCTATTTACCGCAAGAAAAAAGGACCTAGTCTGAGTGGACAAATGAAGGAGTAGTTCTACTTGGTCATAATGATCCTCGGATCTGAAGAGAAATATTGTACTTTTCTTTGTCGCACACACAAAATGATTCACAGTTAAAGGCACTTGAAGAGAGCTACATTCCTTTGATCACAGAGAGTCACAAATGAGTCACAAAAAAGGTAAGTCTGGTAAGATCCTCCAAAACAGGCCCAAATCTCTCCTTCTGGTCAGAGGTCTCTCTTTATTCACTTATTTATCCCATGCTGCTATATCAGCTCTCTTTAATTAAAAGACTATGTTCTACGTCTCCGAGTTCAGTTTAGCTATGCATCCAATTGAAGACCCCATGGTAAGAAGTTGTTAACTAACATGTTTGTCAAAAATGAGTTAATGAGCCGTCTAAACTAAATATTGTACGCGTCTAAACTAAATATTGTAGGGAAATAATTTCAGAACATAAAAATAATTAGAACATGTTTAAATCATAGGGATGAACATGTTAACTACGCTTTTTCATAAAAATCAAATCAGTTACTAATGGCAAGAACAAGTTATCTTCAATAATAACGTGTTCATGCCATCATTATGAAATTAACACGCCTTTTAATTTGATTGGAATATTTATGGTTAATATAAATTTTACTCTGGCAGTACTGTCATATATTTGTTTTTATTTGAAGACTATTATAATATGTACTTATATATTATTTTTCGATAATTTTAAATGGTACATACCATGTTTTGCATTATTAATTAATATGCCAGGTATTTTGTAATTTTGGATAATGGATGGTAAAAATGAAGAGATTTTGAAGGGTTGTTTGATGTTCGTGTTTTACCAATTTTTAAAAGGTGTTATTCTATTAAAAATGAGTTCCAGAGGCGAAAAAATGGTTGTTAACTACATTTTTTAGGGAAAATTAGTATATTTTTATTTTGTTATGCTTAAATGCGCTTTTTTTACTTTGTAAATACTTTTTTGATATTTTAGTGACATTAATCAATAAAAATTAATCTTGAATTAGCAATAAAACATATTTTTCAAAGGCGAAATGCAAATGTCTAATTATATCAAAATGACTTCAATGTTTACAACTTCATGCCATGGGGTCTTCAATTGTTTGTCTTTTATTCGCACAGATTCCACATCACTTTATTGGTCACCTTGGGCATTGTCTTTATGGCATTCGCTCACGATTTAGAACAAGTCGAACGCTTCGTTGAAAAGCTCTCTTCTTAAGGTATCATCACTTCGTTTGAAGATAATCTTGAATCTTGCCAAGCCAAATGCTTTTGGATTCTTGATGTCTAACAACTGTTTGTGTTATATTTTGACGTAATCAATCAATAAATAAAATATTCCCGTATTAAGAAAGAGGCAAAATTTGACATTACAGAAAGATTATAGTTTACGACCACAAGACATACCATGAAAGGAATTACTTATTAATTAATTATTCTTTAAATTAAAATGGAGTATTTAATTTAAAGAAGTGATCTTTGTCCCATGGAAACTCAATGTACCTAATTAATATTTTGATTTTGCCTACGGGGAATTAACGACAAAAGACAATTTATACATCAAGACTTCAAGATGTTTAGTATAATCGATTGTCTTTTAGGTACTGTACTTGCCATTGTTGTAAGCTTAACAAGAGATTTGTCTTGGAATATTCTATATTTGCTATATATAGAAAACTTTAATCTGTACCATGAAGGATCATTAAATTCAATATAAGGCCCATTGAGACTTTGGAATATTTTGGTAAATGTATGGTTAGACTCTTTAAGTAACGGCAGACGTAATTTTGCTTTCATTAATAATTTTTCTACTACATAGAGTTGTTTGGTTAAGTATGGCATGAAATAAAGCAATAAATGCCATATTAATGACGTATCAGGTTTGGTTTGGTATCAGGTATTTGGTATCAGGTCTGGACTCCAATTTTTTTCGACATTTGTTGTGTTCTAGTGCATATCTGGGTTGTCTTGTTTGTAGCGATTAGAAATAGTTGTCCCGAAAATTTCCTAAACCACTGTCTTCGATTATTCAGCTAGAATGTCCTTCGGCTTCCGGGACCTCTTTTGCTCGCAATTTTTCCTTAAATGATGAAATGAAGACTTTTTCTGTCATCTCTTTTTATATATTGGTGCAGTACAGTACACGTATAGGAGTTTTTTTGGATTACTACGAATACGTTACAGAATCATAAACCAATAACATGCACCAATCAATATCAAATTTCAAATTTAAGTTAATTATGTATAATCAGAATGTACAAATATAGCAACTTATAAAATACTATATTTTCAGTGTGTCAGTTTATGAATGATGATGAGTTTTGGTATGTGAAGGGTGTCTAGGGCTGACTTGGTGAGGATAGAACTAGTTCAGCAAATGTAACTTTTTAAATGCACAATATTTTCGTGAAATATATCCACATTACTTTCACAATTTATATAACGATTTACGGCACGATGATGGTGGTAAAATATTCCTATTTCAGGGTTTTTATAGTTTTAATAACTTATTTTTCTTATCAACATCATTGTCATCTTTAACCCTATCAATCTAGGATATTCTAGAAGCAGTCTGTAGATCTGTCTCAAAGCTTCAGACAAAAACAATATTTTTTTTTTCAATTGATTCAGCAACATTATAGATTGACATTTTTAAAAATATTGATTTATTATTTGTATGAATCTACTTATATTATTTGATTAATTCAGAGTTAAAGAGCATTTGAGATGTCTGAATAATCATGGTTTTTCTGAATTTTCAAATTATTTATTAGAAAATGATCACGGTTTTGATAAAAATTTAGGACTTTCTATTTTACACATAAATAATTTTGGTCTGAAATTGAATAATTAAGAATCATTAGCATGTAAAAGTAAGCAAAATATTATTGATAATTAATTAAATTTAATTACTAGCCCAATTCTAAAATTTTTTCCAATAATTGCGAGTGATCAAGAACTTCAGCCATAATATTTCAAAATAATTTTTCAAATAATTTAGAAAAACAAAAAACAAAAGTTATTATTCATTTTGATATTTTGACATGAATATAACACCCTGACGACGGAAAGGTTTTTTCGAAACATGTAGGTGAAATTAATTAATTAATATAAGTAGATACATATAAATAATACAATCAATATTTTTAAAAACAGTATTGTTTCTTTTACTGTTACATCTGCACGTCTTCGACATTTGAATCCTATATTGCAATTGAAAAGTTTATGTAAAATGAAAGAAAGTGGTTTGAAAGGAATTCAGGGTGGCAATGAAAATAAAGTAACAAATGTTTGAAATAAAAAATAAATTTCAGTTAACACAAGGAAAAGTAAAAACAGATTTGTGGACGACGACGTTGTTATTCATGCGATTAGTTGCAAGTCCACCATTGGAATGTTTCTATTGTTTGAGCTGGGTCAGAAAAAAATTAGGTAAGATATGAATAACCACAAAAGCCAAAGGAGATTTAATAGAATGGTGCGGGTGGTTTCATAGTTCAAGCTGTTATTTACTAGAGGTCGGTGGGAGAACTACGTTCACGCCGGGAACTCGATCAAACTTCACCGCGGTCAATTCACAGGCTACGGTGGCGATCGTTATCTCAAAGTGTTGAATTACTCTGTGTAATAAATTATTACATTGCTTTGCAACATATGTTGAACAATGTTGAACGGCTGTAAATCAAAAATTAAAACTAACATTATCATTTCTTTCCTCCTGATAGTAAATAATTTTGTGAACGTGTATACACCTCTCCATTGACTCATTCTAAAGTTATTTAGTCAGGATGCTATCTTTAAACTATTTTACTCTGAATATTGATAGTGGAGAAGATACAACGATTTTTAGAATAAGCGAACATTTAAGAAACAACTGGAAATCAAAGGAACTCGCTTGAATGTACAGCAAGGTTTCAGAAAATAACATTTCTGATATAAATAAGCGAGCCATTGCTGCGCAGTTTAGCTTTGTGTTTGACAGCCGCGAGAAATCATAGAAGCGAGTAGGCGGTCAGAGCGAATTAAAGTCAGCCAGCGAAATTCTGATGTGACGTGATATAAACGGAGACAGCATATGTCTCTTTAAAGTAGTTAAGATATTATTAAATACTGTACAAACTCAATGTACTCATTGCCCAGATTGAGTAGTCTGGGCACTCTAGGCAGTGATGAGTGTATGTGGGAGTTTGTTCGCAAGTAAAAAAATATATCTTTTAAATGCTTTGACAATGGAATTCTGAGATTAGGTACTTTAGAAAAAAGATTAGGTACTTTAGAAAAAATTTGAGAACTGATAAATTTGTAAAGAGATATAAAGTCTATTTCTTTTCCGTATATTTTAACTTCTTTCTATCCGACAAACTAAGGATTTTGAGTTCATTCATAAGCATGTTGCAGTCAATTGAAGAAATGGGTGGTATTGGCGCAACTTGACTAATCTTTTTTGTTCCACATGCTTATCCTTTTCCCTATCATTCTGGCATTATCTTTATCCAAGTGTAGCGAGCACGTATTCGTAGCAACCCAAGACCCGAATAAAACTCATGCCGCTGGGATGAGTCGGTAAAGAAGTGAGTGGCTTGAACGACGGCCAGGATATGTAGAAAATTTTGGCGGTAGAATACTAAAAATGACGCTGAAGATGGCGACGCACAAGATAACATTTTTGACCACCAGCTGTCAACTACTATTACGAAACTTCCAAATTCGGGTGTATACATTCGATTCTCTCTAACGCCGTGGGTACTGGAAAATATAATTAAGAAGCCAATGAGAGCGGACCCACCACTTACCTAGGACAGTTTTATTTGCAAAAGCTACTATATCGGTCCTACTCATTCGCCGCCAGGTTGACATTTTTTAATGATAAAGGCAACCTGCAAACCAGCGTTGCAAAGTAGAATTGGGCTGCACGGTTTCCATCCAAAATTTGCACCCATTGTATTGAAAGTTAAAAATAAAAAGAAAGACTACAAACAGTAGTAAATAAAACAATTATAAAATTATGTATAAACACAAAATATATAGGGTACAAAGGATACACAGGATTATACGGGTAGGGAGAAAACAGGCCGGGGCGTTTGAGGAAACAATAAAAGAAAACTCCCTTTTGGGTGAATTAAGATGCCGCCAAAGAAGTTGAAAGAAACTCCTTCCTTTATGGATCAACGAGATTGTTATATTGGTGTCCAGTTCGAGAATATCCAGAAAAGCCAGATCCTTTTTCAATTCCTGTCTAACCTGATTTCTCTCTACAGATACATAGGGATTCGATTCCTGAATGTTTAGTAATTTAAAATTGTCAAATTTTGAGATTCTCTCTATGGTATGTGCATGAACATTATAACAGGGAGACAATGCAACTGAGTGATACACATGTTGAAATTTATGTAGTTTTTGTGTAAGGATGGCAAGCAAAGTAAAAAAGGCACATGGAATAATATATTCACTGGGTTTTTATGAAGTGAGTAAACAGGTTACGATTACGAGATTATCTAGTTATTAGACCGCGCGTGCTCTTCAGTACCGTGGATAGGGAGAGAATGGCAGCAATCGAGTACTTTCTTTGCAGCTTTCTTCGATCAACAGGATATATATTTTCTGTTAATCGAAGAAGAATATATAGTTTTTCCTATAAAATATCAATGCCATCTGCATTAGAATAAAGGTAATATCATTCATGCAAGCATATCAACTATTATTATATATTAATTGCGGGATAAACCAAATGTTTGAAAATATATGGATATTGGATTTCTTCATTAAAAATTAATATTAGGTTACGTTTTTTGATATTAATTAAAATTCGCTGTCTCCAACACAATTGGATCGATTACAAATTAAATATTCAATGAGTATTTTCGTTATATGCTCTGCTACTGAAGGGATATTTCGATACATATTCGTAAAATAATAATTCACCGTTTACTACGCAACTTTTTGGTTGACGTTTAATTTATATTTTTCATAATATAATACTTTTCATAATAATAAGCATAATGTATCAGAAATTCGGGATACGGACATCAATAAAAGACAGCTGGTTGCGGCTTTCTCCAATATATTCTCATATTTTTGTGACGACCGACATTAAAGAAGCCCTGTGCTAACTGCACGCTAGTAAGAAGAAGAGAGAGAGAGCGAGAGATGGCGCTCTCCCCTCTTATAGCCGCGCCCCGTTGTTCTTCCTCTAAGTTGACGCCCCGGTACTCTGATTGCCATGAGATCAAGTCAAGTCAAGTAGGTTGACGGGAGTACAAAGAATACAATAATAAAGGTAGAAAATTAGAATGCGCTTCGAAAACCCTACACATGTGTGCCACGTTAAAACTTTGAGAAAGGGTGGAAAGCCGCATCATTTCGCAATCTTAATAATAATTTGGGCAGAGACACATAAGCCATGCCAGTTTTTTTACTCCAAAGCTAGTGAAAACGGTGAGAAAAGGGTAGAACTTTGGATTTTGATGCCCGAGTCCTTTTGGCGACTGTGGAAGAGGATGAATGTTGCACTACTAGGTCATTAGACGCTGGACACTCTTCGTCCACAGAATCGACAGTCTTCCAACAAAATGGGAAGCACTAATTGACGTGGATGGTGACTACGCTCCTGAATGATAATTTCATCTAATACGCTTTGAGTTTGTTTTCTTTTTTGGTTTTCTTACAATATATTTTTTTAAAACAGAGGATAATTACGCATCAACCAGTCTAGACCCATTCTGTTTTCATATTAGTTTCGTCGATGACAACCCGCAAACGCTCTGATTCGGCAAACTACTGGATATCTTTCCTAGTTAAACTCGTGACATTCCATGTGCCGATTTTCAGCATGTTACACTGTGCCAATTCTTACACTGTACCAATTTTTACATTGTGCTAATTCTATAATTTATCTTAATTGAAATGGTATCGTGCAGCCTTAAAGATTAATTAGAGAATGAAAATGATACAAGGGACGGGGATTATTGTCACAGATTGAAACAATGCTGAAGCGACTTGAAAATAAGCTGGATTGAAAGGGTTACGAAAGAAAAAATAAATGCGATCAGCAATTAAAAACCGCAAATTATAATCATTTGGCCATACCATAAGATACCCAAAGAAATACAAGATCCTGAATCACCGCGTTTAAGGCGAAATTGCGAGTAAAAAAGCTATTGAAGACTAAGGACATCTTGGCTGAATAATATGAAGCAATGGTTCGGGAAACCAACGGCCGATCTTTATATTAATGAAAGTTTGGAGAGGTGGAGGCCGCGTCATAAGGGTAGAGTAGCGGAGGTTTCCAAAATTTGTGTTTGGAGAAATAAAGAAATATAAGTCTGCACCCGACAGTGGCTGCTACCTGCAAACAAGATAATGGCCAGTCAACATGATCGCTAACGTTCAATAATTGGCTAAGCACTAGAAAAACAATAATAAATAGAAAGTGATGTCTAGGGATAGGCCTCGTATAGACTGAGAAAGCAAAGGCTTTCAGATAAAGAATTAAAAAGCGCACTGCAGAGGTAGACTGCTGCGGTAGTACTAAATCGCCTAGCGTCACCGCCAACATGCTGTCTTAGTTATTTAAATAATCTAGTTTATTTTAAAAATATCAGTATTGTCACGGAAAATTGCTGTGGGAGGCAAAGGAAAAACTGGAATTTAATTAAAAGTTTAATAATTATTTTAACAAATTCAGTCACTGGACATAAATTTAATTTAAACGCTGTTCTTTAATTCACACTTTTTCGCAATCGATCACTCGTCTTATATTTTTTTAGCGATAATAGAGAGCGATACTAAACGAAACACTTTATTATCACTTGCTAGAATATTCTGTTTAATTTCGGCGGCCCTCGTAGCGCAGTGAGTATGACACTGACTTCCCACACCGAGCGTTCCGGGTTCGATTCCCGGTGAGATGACAATTTAATCTATGTGATTTACTCAAGCCTGGGTGTATTTCGCTACTGTAATTGGGCCTCCTGGCCTGTTGAAGCGTAAAAAAAATAATTTCTCCAGGTAAATACTTCGCCCGATGCCAGTCACTTCTATTAATCTGCGCGTTGGTAACCTGCGGTCGGTTTTATCGTAGGCTATGCTGCGTCGGTTAAATTTCAAACAATATTTCTATAATGTGCCGCGGCACTGGCTCCGCTTTTTATACAAAACACATTGGTTTTCCGAACTTCCGAGTTTTTTTTATACATTTCAAGGGTTCGAGAAAATGTTCTTGTCATTTCCAGACTGTTCGAGTTTGCAGGGCGTTCCAGGGAGTTCCATGGTATTATTGTCTTCGACATATTACGAGGGATTCTGACAGTATGCAAATCTTTCTGTTTACCATTTCGTTAAAATATAATATTATCTGTTAAGCAAAGCCATTTTGCAATTAATACAAGGGTTCCGTTTCATAATAAACAACGGTGCGACTATCTTATTACAGGCTAATTCAAAAATTTGAATATGTAAACTACCCTGACGGATTATAAAAACTGGCATTAAATTACTCTTAGGGGATGTTTCATCATTTCTAGATAATCTATTGGATAAAATGATCCTGTCGGTTAAAATAAAATAAATAAATATATTTTATTTTATTTAATTAAACATATGGTACAAATACAAACTTTATATATTAACATATTAAATTAACTTTTTTTAATACTTTATAGTCATGTAGACGTCATCAGTGAAGGGAAGCTCTCGAGTCTGATGAGGGAGCCTCAGTTCTTATTTTATATATAGGTACACATGCGAGTCATTTAATAATACGGTAATAAAAGGTAATTTGATAATGAGATGTTGAAGTATTTTAAAAAAGGTATAGGTTTACATGATATATTAATTTAAGTTTGATTTTAGGAAGATTTTAATTTTTTTAATTTGCTCCGAATGGTTACTGATGTAGCGTATCTCGATAGGTAAATTATTGTGGTAGTTATAAATATAGTGGTTCTGCATTTGGGTTGTTTTCAATTTAGGCATTATGAATTGGTATCCATTTCTCATAAGCTTGCTTTCTGTAAGGTTTTTTCTTTACATATTTTCAATATGGAAACTTGCTTGAAAATATCATCCACGTTTGGTACTGTAAACAATTTAAAATGATCTTTTGTTGAAAATATATTTTTTTAATGCAATTAACAAATGCCAATTATTTTTTCATTTATTTGATATGCCACAAATAATTGGCAGTGCGCAGTATACCAAATGGAAATAATTGGAAAAATATTTGTAATTGGTTAAAATAAATCATAATTTATGATTGAACGTAACAACAATTTTTAAATAATAATAAAATATAAAATCGTTTTCGCAAAGACATGTATTCTTTCTATCGCAGAGGAAACGACTGTATTTATGAGAAAGATTAATAACAATAAAAAATATTGATTATAGTATTTGTATAAATCTATTTAAATTATTTGATAAATTTCACCTACATGTTTCAGAAATACCTTTTATATGTTAGATATACGATGGAAAGGTATTTCCGAAACATGTAGGTGAAATTTATCAAATAATATAAGTAGATTTATACAAATACTAAAATATTAAAAAAAAATGTCAATCTACAATGTTGCTGAATCAATTGAAATTTTTTTTAATAACAATAATTGATTATAATGACATGTTATACATTTGCATATAACACTTTTGCCGTGTCCATTTTCATACATTTTTATGCACCCTCTTCGGTTGATAAAGCTTCTAACAGGGCCGTCTTCCATTATTTGGTTTATCTAACCAGGCCTGTTCCTGTGGTCTTCAATGCTCTCCTTATATATTTTTTTATCGTCTTATGAACAATGTATTTATTGATAAAAAAAACATATATTTATTGATAAAAAATTTCTGGCAACCAATATATCATCAACCAATCATCAAAACCAATACATCATCATCATTAAACAAGATACTTTAAAATTTGTAAATAATAAAATCACCCTAAACGTAAAACTTGCGGAACGCCACTAATATTCTTAAATTTTGACAGTTGGTATTTTGGAGGAAAAGCAACTACCAAACATTTAAAAAAATTCCGATGAAACCAATGTTTTCTTCAAAGAATCAGTATTTTTTGAGAAATGTTTTTCTGAAGTCTGTATACGGAGTATCATTTTGAAAAAAAATATTTATAATTTATAATAAGTACTGCTTTATCTGACAATATACTTGTTCTCGCGAAGTAACAAAGAGTGAAAAAAAAAGACAAAATCATAGGCCAGATAATGATTTTAAACGTTATTTTTAAAAAGTGTTCACTTCGATGGCTGCAGGCCCTAACTAGGCATCTCCTAATTTCGTCCACTCCAATGGTGAAAGAAAATGATTATCTGTGAAGCTAACGGAAATCATTACTACTTCCTTCCTCTCGCTCCACGCTGTCCTAATTGACACAGATCAGGAATGAGTCCTTTTTTGTGTATTGTACGAACAATATATGAATTTTTCCTGTATGCGATGTCTTAGGTATATGTAGTAAGCTATTTATTTCATTTTTAGGAGACCGCTCAACATTAATATCATCATTAATAACCCAAATAATTAGTTCTAGTAAATTATATAAAATGTATTTATGTATCATGACATCGAACTTGAGGATGAAGTTGATGGTAACTTTACCCATGTAACGTGTACGGTGAAAGAACAAAAGAATATATTGTGCTAAGAATCTTTAAAAAATTGGATAAAAAATTCTTCGAGATGATGCAAGACAAAAATACTTCACTGGTTTCAAAGAAGTATAAGGTAAAAGAATCTGTTTAAAGCTATATACCTAATCTTACATTAATTTATAATTATCATGTATCACTTTTAAAAATCATGCAATACTCTATAATGACCTACTCTATAATTTTCATAATAAATAAAAATTATTACTTATAAAAAATATTGAAAAACAACTTGTCAAACAATATTGAAGGCAACCATGCCTTAAAACTGCTGTGCGGTTTGGCATATGTATTGTATGTAATATGTATCAAAAATAAAAAAATATGAAAAAAATAAAATAATAATGCGTTGGGAGATCCCAAAAGTACGGCTCAAGTGAAAGGTAGTGAGCAGTTGTCCCCGCATGTTAGCGGCAGCTCACAAATGGTTAGTGTTAGCAACTCCACATATTATGGTTCTAGTCACGTGAGCCTGGACCACCATCTCTAATGGGTATCCAGTGTATCCAGGCTTATCCTATTAAGTTGGGCCACCCTGGTTCCACGTCTGATGACAATCGGTGAACGAAAATACACAGCTAAGCCAAAGCTCCGTGGAAAAGCTGACCCCAACAGTCAACGATGACAATGATTTGAAATGAAACCAGGGGGAAGAAGATTTATGTACGATCTGAAGATAGAACAGAGAGGACATTAAATGGTCGTGAACCTACTGGTTTCGATGAATCAGAATAAGGTGAAACATCTAAAACACATTAAAACAGTTATGATATCTGTGATATTGTCACTGGATGTGACTTTAGGAGGCAAAACAAACACAATTTTTTTAATTTTTATTTTTATTAATTTATCAAAAAGTCACTGGACACGAATTTTATTTGAGCACTATTCTTTGATTTACACCATTTCGCAGCTTATCACTAGTCTATGAAACACTTTATTATCGCTTGCTAGAACATTCCCACACAGGTTCGAGAGAACTCACGTCAATATGCCCTAAGTGTTCAAAAGTTAGTTAGGTACTCCGCTTATCGCTGGTTGTACATTGAATTGCCACTGGATATCTAGTCGCACAGCAAACTGGTCATTACTCAAAAAAATAATCATCGTTACTTCTTTTTTATTTATAATAGTGTATATTGTCACGAGATTCTAAAATCGGGATGAACTGCATACAATCGAGGATTTCCGAACGGTTTGAAACAATTGAAAGATTTCAGAAAGATCTGGAGTCCGTAAGTAAATGCCGGAAGGACCGAGAAGTCGAACAAACGAGAAGTCTATGAATACGCATGCGGTGACATTATGTTTTATTTTTGACAGCTAGCGAAGTCGTAAAAACGAATAAACAAACGACTGACGTAACGGCGCGAATGAATGAACCTACCTGTTTGTGGAATATTCTAGTACCTGTAACAATGAGTGCGACTTACGGGGCAGTGTTTTAGCTAGAGTTCAAATACTTTTGAGTGTTTTATTTCGTGTCCCACCAAAGCGAACCTCTGACAATACTATTTAGTGGGTACAATTGTTAAATACCCATTAGCATTCTGAGCCTTGCGATTGCGTGGTTTCAAAAGATATGTTATCTCGTGAGCACAAAGGGGAGAGATAACCGTTCGGAATTGTTAGCTTATTTCCGCCAATCCGTATTCACGAGTGAGTAAGCGATGGCTGTGTCGCATTGCCTTTATTAAAACACCCTATAGGTAAGAATATTTGCCAGCCAACTGACAGGTCGATTGTGCTGATATTTCAACTTTGTCGCTTCGTTAATTTTTGATGTGTAACATCTTTCTTATCGCTTTCTTGCAATCCGTGGCAGTGATTTCGTGAAAAAGGACGGAAATGCGTAACAGGAAATAAGACGCGCGCGGAGCACGCGCGACGGCCAAAAAATTATCGTTTATAGACAAATTAATGTCCAGCAAGTGCCATCACAGCGAAGACGCACACTACTAGCCAATGCTTCTGATTTTGTATATATGTTACGTGGCTGGTGTCAAGCGTGTGGATGTTGTAACTTTGACATATTTTGGCTTATATTTTCGAAAATATCTAATAAATGCTTAATATGGCTGCACGCTAACGCCATATATGAAAATAAATAAAAACATATGATTGACCAAACACATTTCTAAATAAAAATGCGTATGTCGATATATGGTACCTGCCTAGTGTGGCAAAATGTAATAATAAATGAACGTTATACATTTTATTTACTTGTATTTACTAATTAATAAATATATAGGTATTAGCTTTTTTAAATTTTGATGTTAATTTCTGTCGCTGCTCAATTGCTATTTGTTACACATCATAAGCGACTACTGTGAGGCTCGCTCGTTTTTTTATTACTATTTTTTATCGATTAGTGTATAATAGATGTTGCTAGACGATAGTATATCCGTACGAGTAGTCTTATTCTTAGGCTAGAAGAGATTTCACGTCGACCAGACCGTTGCTCGCTCGATTCCCCTGCCGGCGGTCCCGGGAAACTATGCATCTTACCGGAACGCCGCTAGAGACCGACAAGTGTCTGCTGGGGTCTCACCACAAATTCTTACACTCCACCGTTCATCAGCCAGTCTGGCCACATGTCCAGCATAATTCTACTTTACCTTGACGTTTGTTCGTGCTCTGCCGGCAAAATTGGCTTTTCTTTTCACCCACTCGATTGTTTTTCTACCACTCAAGGAGATGCCCAGCAGTGATTTTTCCATAGACCTAGCGTGGTAGCCATTTTGATTAAATTTATTGTATAAGGCCAGAGCCACACTACGCCGATCATCTGTCGCCGAACTTCTCCGTCGCGTCAAATCAGCTAAGCAAATGGATCGACCGATCGTCCACGCAGTATGTTTCTTCTTCTTCTCCTTCCTTTTAACTCACCCATGCGGTCTGTTCTTCAGGGGCCAGCGCCTTCTGTGAGGAGTTGGATTCCTAGCTAGTCTTCCATATTTTCGGAGGTCTTTCGCAAGGGCGGATTTCGTTTGATTATGTATTGCGATATAAGGGAGTCTGGTGCTGTCAATACTTTGGACATGATCATTCGCTGTCTCCATCGTAGAATGTCCTCAGTCTCATATATCTCTCTTATTCAGGCGTTCCTTACGCGATCCTTCATCTCAGAAATCCTCAATCTAGTTCAGTTTGTTTGGGTACTTAGAAAGACATGTAGCGGAGTTCCGCCGCGGAAGATCAGCGTAGTGTGACGCCACTATGGGCAGAATAAACTGATTGAAGGTATGAGTTTTAAGATGTTCTGGTATCGTTTTGTTCGATATAGTATACGGCTGAGTTTTACGAATGCCAGTCGAATCAATCTTCTATATTTCTGCTCTACTGCATTGGAATACAACTTATTACTTAAATGTAAATAGTTGCGGATATCTTATACGAACCGTATGTTTTTTCGAGAAATCATTCTCGACGTTTCGTTGAATGCTTATTCAACGTCATTAGGAGATCAACCTTTACCCGCAAAGGTAGAGGGTGGACTGATTACTGCTTTCGAGGGAGTAAATTATATGCAATTTGTTGTGGAGTGTTCACTTCTTCTACAATAGAGGTCGCCAGTGTGCAATATGTACTAGTTACGTCGGCGGGCTTTACTGCGACGTCTCTCAAGGGTTGAATCAATGTCGTATGAAAATAGTTTGTAACTGTCATCTCTTACAATTTATTACATTTACATCACATATTAAAATACATTAAATTTTGCATTATCTTGATGTAAAAAACATCGCTGTTCCTCACGCCATTTGTATTACATTGTAACTATTTCTTATGAAATTTGTCTTATCACTCATTGCCACTGAAACATATATCGTTGACACGCATTTCCACTGTAATTTACGCTGCTACATTTCTTGTTACCGAAACTTACGCCATTTTTATTACTTGTCACAGTAACTTAGGTTACTGTCTCTTCCTGCCACTGTAATTAACGCCGTTGTCCTTTTTTGCCACTGTAGCGCCATTTGTAACTCATAGTCACTGTCCCTATCGCTGCATGTTACGTTTATCACAGTGTGTGTAGGTGCCCAATATTCCCCGATAACCACTTTGGCTTCTGCGGGAAAACAGAAGGCTCGATAATTTTCGATAACGTTTTCACAAGTACCTCTCAAATGCAGACTTTTTGGAGTCGGTTGAATTTTTGAAATCTAGTAAAAACATTTTCTATAAAAAAAAATTGTTAATTGATATTTAACTTTGAAAGTTTTTGAATACAAACTAAATATTAAATACGATTTTTTGGATTTTTTTTTAAATTTTGTTACAAGGGGCACTTCCTTGACCTCCGCGGTGATAGAGCACTCTCCTGATGACGCTGTGTTATGACTCCAGGGAAATGGAATCTCAACACATCACAGTTCGTATAAAATATCCGTTATTTCAATACCGAAACAATTTGTTATAAACTAAGATACATTATATAAGTCTCACAGAGACGAAGCTGTTTTTACAGGAAACATGTAATGTCTTTAAACTGGGGCCACAGGGCTTTTGACCTGCATTAATTGATTTAAGTGATCACTTTACACAATGCAACGTTAATCGATTTCCCCGTAAGAATATTGATATTCTGTGGATGTTCTTACGGTGGAATTTGTGAACGTTGCATTGTGTAAAGAGATCGCTTAAGCCTGCTAGTACAGGTCTTAAGCCCTGTGGCTACCCTATAAAGTCTTCCATACATATTTACCACATAAATAGCTTCGTCTCTGTGGGACTTCTATAATTTATTTTAATTAATGGTTATCCCTCTCCAACAAAATCCAGTAATTGTGTTCTTAGAACATACACGTAAAAATATTGTTTATAATTATAATTCATAAAAATATTCTTTATTTTCACCACATATATAATACTTTAACAGTTACTGTTAAATTGTTTTTTTTTCCTAAAATAGTTAATTTAATAAAAAATAAAGGATGAGATAGTTAGTAAACAGGAAGTAAACAAAAATATCGCGCACTTAGATTAACTTTTCGTTTACTTACCAACAGTTCTAAATTTGCGAAGTAGTTATTAATATAGCTCGATCCAAAGTAATGATGTTAATCAGGGGTAATGAGAACTTGGAAGACGCGGAGCGCGCTTACGCAGAAGCAACCCTGAGATAAAATTACAGACACTTTGTCGAGATTCATCTCATAACTATGCCATTCATAATATTTGTGGCACTTTGGTTTGACAGATATAAACATTTTGTTCCTCTTAATACTGATTCTTATGTGTTTTAGTTTCAAGAAAAATACTATAGGTACTTTTTAAAAAGCCTCCTTTAATATGAATTTATTTTGTCATGTGAGTCTAACTGCGCATTATCGAAGTCCCGCGAATGGTCCACGTGAATCTAGAATGAACTGGTCTATTTTAATAATCACTAGAAATATGGAGAAACTAATCGGACGTTCTCACGAAATTAACGTTTTGTATAAAAGGCGAGTGGGGGTGCGCGCGGAGTTTTGTTGTTGTTTGAAAGCGCGATAAAGAAGTCCACAGGTAAAAGCGAAATGCGCGATGTAATTAAGAGAAGTACATTACAGGCGTTTGGAAAAAAGTGCGACCTCTTAGTGCGAATTACGAAATTGGCGTGAATTTGTCCGAATCTGTGTTGAATATTTCATTTGCAATTAGTGTGAATAATTGAACGGTGCTCCGATAAAATTCGTGTCCAGCGTGTTTCATTTGCCTCCCGCAGTCAAGTATACCTACCTCTTCACCTGACTATAAATTAAAATCAGCAAAATATGTAAAAATTGTGAGGTATTTCTGAATTTGAAGGATTTTCGGGACAATATTTGAAGCCTTGTGTTTTTAAATTTTCGGATTTTTGCAGATGTGGGTGTCCCGAAAATTTTGCATAAGACAACTTTGCGCCGACATTAATGCGCAATATAAAAGTCAACGAGGACATCAATTCCCAGATATTTCTTTTTGGAGTGTTTCACAAAGTTGAAATATACACACTACACACAAACCTAACACAGACCTAAAAGTTCCCATATCTGCTCAACATTTTCGACATCCAGATTGGTATTGTTTTAATTTTAAGTCTTCTCTTCCTAGCTGATTTAAAGACACGAAACTACGCCACTGTTTCTGGAGTGCACATGTGACACATAAAATAACATCAATAAAAAGAAAAACTACAATAGTACATAAAAGAAAATATAAATAAAAACAGAAGGAAAAAACAAAGAGTATTAGTTAAAAAAATAAATAAAAAAAGATATAACAGAATAATGTTTGTAAAATAAAAGAAAATAGCAACAAATAAAAAAAACAATAAATATATCAAAGAGTTAAGGTTGTTATTAGGTCGTCAGACATATTTAACTGTAACTGGTTGCGGATATTATATAAGAACGGTATGTTTTTCCGAGAAACGACTCTCGAAGTTTCGTTGAATTCTTATTCAGCGTCATCAGGAGGACGACCTTTACCCGCGAAGGTAGAGGGCGGACTGATTACTGCTTTAGAGGGCGTAAATTAAATGCACTTTGTTGAATAGAAAAAGGAATAAAAATGCTAACATAATGCAATATGTAAATAATACATAGTGTGGCGAAAAAAAGGGTGAATCGGCGGAAGGTTAGGTATGTAAAATAGTGCGCTAGAGAATGTTTAACTGTACGGAGACTTCCAAGGCAAGTTAGCTGTCCAGTACAATGCGAAAGGCCTGCACACAGAAAGACAATGCAAAAACTTACCTTTGGTTTTCTCCGATTTGTTGAAACTCGGCACTCTGTGGACTGTATATAATGATGCTTGCCGTCTTCACCTTGGAGAAAAAGATCACTGTCAAGAATGAATTCCAGAAGAGGCGTCAAGATCGAACGAAAGAACGAGATGAGGTTTGAACAGGATCGGGCTTAGTGACAGTTGTTTAAAATGTTACAAGCGGCGGCGGCGGTCGTATTTCAGCTGAAGCCGGCCCTGCGCGGTCGTGCGTTGGAGGCGGAGAGTTTGCATATTTCTCCCATGAACAGGCGTTCGAATATATTTTAAAATATAGAGATACTGGCGCAACCAAAGAGTATTTAAATTAAGTCAAGCGTAAGGAAAATGAGAATCTGATATAAAAGGGAACAGGCACAAGTTATCAAATAAAAAAAATTCGAAAAAAAGTAACCCATTAAAACCAAGTTTTTATTATACTCCCTTTCTCATTTACTAGTTAAAACATTTTTTTTCGATTAACCTACGCGTTGGGCTTCGGTCGGGTAACGCTACGAAAGGGAGTAATAAAAAATTTCCAAAAATCCAAAATTATACTATAATCAGGTTTCGCGTCTACCAGACGCGTTGAGATATATTCATACAACTTAATAATTTGTATGAAAAAACCATTCAAAACTTGAAAAATCCAAAAAATTTATTAATTTTTTTTAACGAAAATTTAATAGAGCTTCTTGATCGTTGATCGTCGCCACGAGTCTGCTTGCAAAGTTTCAGCTCGATTGGATCACGGGAATGGGGTTTAAAATGGATCCAAAGTTTTTTCGTCAGACAAGAAGACAAGCAGACGCCACTTGTTAATATAAAGGGAGTAAAAAGAGCATCAAGAGCTCTCGACACTTAGTTAGTAACAGCCTTAGGCTCCTATCGAGATAAGATTTCATCCCGTGGAGACAGCTCTTAAGTGAGAAAACTGTGCGGTGCAAGTTAACGAATTTTCTCACTTAGCAAGTTGATTCGAGATCAAATTAAGAAACCCTCCCGGTGAAACTCGGTTTCCTCATCAATATCATCACCGGGAGTTGATGTAAACAGAGTGGCTGCTGGAATACGGATTATAATTCGATTTACGATTAGCATTACGAAAATAGAATTTGCGCTATGCAAGAATCAAACTCTGGAAGTTGTTTGTTTAATTTGTAATCAACTAACTTATGATCAACATGTGCGTGGAGTAACATCAAACATTAATTAATTATTTTAATCCTTTCGTTACTAAAATAATGTTTCGTCTGTTCCGGTTACACATGGAGTTATACAATTTTTAATATTTATCGCCAATAGGTTGTGGTTGATTATTCATTTTAATTTTAATAAAATTTGATGGTTTTCGGAAATGATTGGAAATATGATATTGACTTGAATGTTTTCAATTTATTAAATTATTGTTTGTTTACACGCTGATTTTCAATAGTTATAGAGATTAACGAATTCAAAATTTACATTTTTATTTCAATATTTGAATCAGAGTTATACTTTAAAGTTTTGATAATTTCATTCGACTTGTATTAAAGCAAATGAATTTTCAATATTCAATATAAAATTTAAATTTAAATTAAATAAATACTGAAAAAAATGCGAACATTGAAGTCGTTTATATCCATAACTATTGATAAATTCACGGGATCATGGGTGTGGGAGGCAAATTATACACATAAAATTAATTAAGATATTATTTATTCACGAAAGTCCCTGGATACAAATTTAATTCACACTAATTTTGTAATTCGGACAACTAGTCACTTTTAAGTATTTAAGAAATACGTAAGTAGGCACCTTTTAATTTCGGTTTACTCTTATATATCGCTTGTTTTTGGTGAATCGCGCTAGTTCACAGTTCGCTAGTTTCTACGATATCGCACAACTGTCACAACAACGTATGACATGAAATAAAACTAAATTGGAAATTTCTTCCCATTTAGTTTTAATCAAGCCTGATTCATAAAATATTCATTTTTTTCATATAAGGACTTCTCAAAAATTATTTATGCACAGCAGAAAATCGCGTGAAAGAATTAAATCGTGTGTTATTTATTTCTTTGTTTCTTGGATTCGTTGGTTTTTCGTTTCGTTCTGTTGCTTTTTGATGCGCATACAAGTTTTAAATTTTAGGATATCCTTATGGTCAATTCTAACTGCTTTTACTATCTGTATTTATTTCTCATATTGAGCCTTGTCAAAGACAAATAATTTTAAATTAAACCCAAGACTAATGAATAACATGAAGTTTTCTAACTACTGTCTGTTTTTCCATTAATGACCGAAGAAATCCTACATTCGGTCGGCCTCCACACCTCTTCTCGAATAAGTTAGTTATTTAGATGGGAGAAATGTAGGTGATCTTTGAAGAAAATGCCCACCCGTCCAAAGACATATTCTTGAGTCAGCACGGGATGTGTATTGTGTGAGTGGCGCGTGTGTGGGTGAGAGATGATTCTGCAGAGGCAGGATAAGTAGATGGATCCAGGGTCTAAATTTATTATACTCACGGTTAACACTGGTGCTTTATTGGTAACAATTTACAGAGGTGATATTGAGTACAGAAAATATTGCTTGCGATGGCTACGGCGGTCGGCGAAAGAGTGACCTCTCAGCGGTCGGGACCCGATGAGTCGAATCGAGCCCCTGATTGGTGGATGTCGCTCGATGCGAGCGGCTGGAGTCGCGGTCATTACCATAATTATATCTATTTTTAGTGAAATTTAAAATAAATTAAATTTTAATAAATATTATTATTAAGTTCTACGGGTTAAGTATTTTTATGTGTTACAGCTGTTTCGGCTTGTAAGGCCATTATCAAACGGTGGATATACCACGTACAAACGACTTATTTATACAATTTTAAGTTACCCCTTCCCATTTAGAGTAATTAGATATTTGTGGTGAAGCCCTGTAGTGATGTACGTTTTTTCCCGGGCACTTATCATTAAAGGTGCCTAGGTTAACGTTATGCTTAATTATCAAAATTCCCCGTTTTCTGCAAGTGTTATTTATAAATATTATTTTAATTTATGTCCTTGATTATTGGTTTTTTAAAAATATATAGAAGTGGAGAGAAGATCATTTTTTGTTGATTATTTAAAAGTTTAATATTTGGATCCTTTTTATATTTATTTATTTCTAGTTGCTCAAGTAAATTCATCCTAAAACCTTTTGTTTCTATATGTAAAGGTTTTGGTTCGTTATCACCTTGCGGGACGTGGTTTTCATTTAATAGATGGGCCACAAATTTTGACTCTGAATTTTTATTTTTATAGCAGCGCATGTGTTCCGCGAATCTAGTTAAAAAAGACCTTCCCGTTTGTCCTATATATGTGGCATTGCAATCTTTATGATTACATGTTAATTTGTATATGCCACTGTTTTCTAATTTAGGTGTTTTGCTTTTAGAGTTTTTGAGCTTTGTTCCTATATTGTTATTGGTTCTAAAGGCTATTTTTAAATCACACTTTTTAATTTCATTAGCTATTTTTACTGAAGTTGGGCCGAAAAATTCTATGCATGCGTGTTTATTATTATTATTTTTCTGATTAGGGTATATGAGATTAATTTTATTTTTGTATTTTTTGTTTCTTATCATTTTCTCTATGTCACTTATTCTATAGCCGTTATTAGTTGCAATTTTTTTGATAATTTCTATTTCGTCTGTATATGCTTTTTTACTTAGGGGAATACTGACGAGTCTATGCACCATAGAGTGGTAAGCGGATAATTTATGCGACCATGGGTGTGCTGATTTTACATTAATTGTTGTATCAGTGAACGTTGGTTTCCTAAATATTTCGAAAGTATGTTTATTATTATATATACCGATTGTTAGATCCAGAAAATTTATTTTAGATTCAATTTCATGTTCTACCGTGAAGCTAATCTTTTTGTTAATAGTATTAATCCATTTAGTAAATATGTCTAGTTGTCTGTTGGTGCCCTTCCAACATAAAAGAATATCATCTACATATCTGACATAGTATATAATATGTTTAGCTAATGGAGATTCGAGGATTATGTTTTCTACGTGGTCCATAAATATTTCCGCTAGAAGTGGGCTCAGCGGTGATCCCATGGGAAGACCATCCTTTTGTTGAAAGTAAGTTCCATTAAAAAGGAAATAATTTGTTTCAACGCAGATTTTAATGAGTTCTAATAATTATTTTCTAATTACGGGATTGATATTGGATTTTTCAAGAATATTTTCAATGATTGTAAGGTATTCTTTAATAGGTATATTACTAAAAAGGCTTTTAACATCTAAGGAGAGAAATTGACAATTATGTGGAAGATTAATGTTTTTAATTTTATTTACGAGTTCTATAGAATTTTTGACGCTATATCGGGGTGAAAATTTGGTATATTTTTTAAAAAGGAAGTTCAGGTGTTTCGCTAATTTGGCTGTAGGAGCATTAATAAATGAAACGACTATTCTACCCCATTAGACCCGTCGTTTCATTTATTAATGCTCCTACAGCCAAATTAGCGAAACACCTGAACTTTCTTTTTAAAAAATATACCAAATTTTCACCACGATACAGTGTCAAAAATTCTATAGAACTCGTAAATAAAATTAAAAACATTAATCTTCCACATAATTGTCAACTTCTCTCTTTAGATGTTAAAAGCCTTTTTAGTAATATACCTATTAAAGAATGCCTTACAATCATTGAAAATATTCTTGAAAAATCCAAAATCAATCCTGTAATTAGAAAAGAATTATTAGAACTTATTAAAATCTGCGTTGAAACAAATTATTTCCTTTTTAATGGAACTTACTTTCAACAAAAGGATGGTCTTCCCATGGGATCACCGCTGAGCCCACTTCTAGCGGAAATATTTATGGACCACGTAGAAAACATAATCCTCGAATCTCCATTAGCTAAACATATTATATATTATGTCAGATATGTAGATGATATTCTTTTATGTTGGAAGGGCACCAACAGACAACTAGACATATTTACTAAATGGATTAATACTATTAACAAAAAGATTAGCTTCACGGTAGAACATGAAATTGAATCTAAAATAAATTTTCTGGATCTAACAATCGGTAAATACAATAATAAACATACTTTCGAAATATTTAGGAAACCAACGTTCACTGATACAACAATTAATGTAAAATCAGCACACCCATGGTCGCATAAATTATCCGCTTACCACTCTATGGTGCATAGACTCGTCAGTATTCCCCTAAGTAAAAAAGCATATACAGACGAAATAGAAATTATCAAAAAAATTGCAACTAATAACGGCTATAGAATAAGTGACATAGAGAAAATGATAAGAAACAAAAAATACAAAAATAAAATTAATCTCATATACCCTAATCAGAAAAATAATAATAATAAATACGCATGCATAGAATTTTTCGGCCCAACTTCAGTAAAAATAGCTAATGAAATTAAAAAGTGTGATTTAAAAATAGCCTTTAGAACCAATAACAATATAGGAACAAACCTTAAAAACTCTAAAAGCAAAACACCTAAATTAGAAAACAGTGGCATATACAAATTAACATGTAATCATAAAGATTGCAATGCCACATATATAGGACAAACGGGAAGGTCTTTTTTAACTAGATTCGCGGAACACATGCGCTGCTATAAAAATAAAAATTCAGAGTCAAAATTTGCGGCCCATCTATTAAATGAAAACCACGTCCCGCAAGGTGATAACGAACCAAAACCTTTACATATAGAAACAAAAGGTTTTAGGATGAATTTACTTGAGCAACTAGAAATAAATAAATATAAAAAGGATCCAAATATTAAACTTTTAAATAATCAACAAAAAATGATCTTCTCTCCACTTCTAAATATTTTTAAAAAACCAATAATCAAGGACATAAATTAAAATAATATTTATAAATAACACTTGCAGAAAACGGGGAATTTTGATAATTAAGCATAACGTTAACCTAGGCACCTTTAATGATAAGTGCCCGGGAAAAAACGTACATCACTACAGGGCTTCACCACAAATATCTAATTACTCTAAATGGGAAGGGGTAACTTAAAATTGTATAAATAAGTCGTTTGTACGTGGTATATCCACCGTTTGATAATGGCCTTACAAGCCGAAACAGCTGTAACACATAAAAATACTTAACCCGTAGAACTTAATAATAATATTTATTAAAATTTAATTTATTTTAAATTTCACTAAAAATAAATATGGAGTTCTACAAATTAAACACAAAAACCATAAATAATTATATCTGACAGTGAGAGGGACTGTTCCCCTCAAAACTATTTTATTGAAAAAATAATACAGAGTATGTGTAGTAATATATTCTAAAAATTAAAATATCGTTTTAAAACTTGTTAAAAATTAATGCTTTATCAATAATAAATGTATAATGCTGGTAAAATGGTGCTGTCACATTATTTTAAGTTAGTTGTAAAATCGGCTGTAAAATTGAAGATCTTCTGTGGAGTCATTATTTCGTCTCCGTAACTAAGGTTATTTAGTTTATTCCCTTTATTGTCAGACCTAAATATTGTTTTATGTAACTCAAACGCGAGGTTATGTCCTATCAACTGAATGTACGGTGTAATACTTATCTCTGTTGACCCTTATTGCCACAAGATATATATTGACTGCCGTATCTGCAAACCATTAAGTACGCTGTCTCTACGTTGGCATTTCTCCCACAACCAGAATGGTACTATTTCATTGAAGCTTTAAATGTCGCAAGGCATATTTTACAATCTATTCTACGAAATTACTTTTTATTTCCGATCCCTACTCCTTTATGGGTTGTTAGTTGTGAATTCAGAAAGGCATAACCAGGTATTAATAACTTAGCAGAAATAGACTTCCTTTTTTAAACTTAGATGTTATAATTTTATGCAACTGGAACATGCAAGTTTAACTGTAATTTCGGATATTTTATACGCACCGTATGTATTACCGAGAAGCGAATCTCGACGTTTCGTTGGATACTTATCCAACAGGAGGACGACCTTTACCCGCGGAGGTGGAAGTCGGGCTGATTAGGCGCTGCTTTCTAGGGCGTAAATTGTATGCACTTTGTTGTGAAGTGTTCTCTTCTTCCACGATAGAGGTCGCCAGTGTGCAATATGTACTAGTTATGTCGGTGGATTTTACTGCGACTTCTCTCAAGGGTTGAATCAGTGTCGTTAGAACAGGGCGCCAAATACTTGATAGTATGTAACTGTCATCAAATGTCATGAAATTGGGATGTTTGTATATTTCGATGGACTCCCTCACTGTATCTGGGTATAAGGTACGGTTCTGTTGATAAGCTCTGGAACATGCAAAGCTCATCTATCGTTATTGTTGTTTTGTTACGAAAATGCAAGACCACATACAAATTTGATCACCCGTCAAAAATTATTGGAACTAGGATGGAATGATGTTGCACCGTCAAACTTCCATATAAATCGTGTCGCACTTTTCAAAAATCTTTGCATGGTTTAAAGGTCGATTCCAATGAGACCATTAATCAGCAAGTTGTTCAGGGTTTCGACGATAAAGACAGGTCCTTCGATGAGCAAGGAGATGGCAAGGAGATGCTCTCAGTGGGAAGTGTGAAGCCCACTGAAAGACGGTCATTAACGTCGAAGATGAAAGATGGCAATTAAGGTATCGAACAAAACAGACAATAATCACGAGATGGTAGAAGTAGAAATAATTACTTGTAATCGAAGGATTTACAGCACTATACAACTTTTAAAGCAAATTGGAAATTACTATAAAGTTCTGGAACAATTTAATAGATTCTGGAAACATTGCGAAACGACACTGCACATATAAGAGAGTGTCAGGCATGCTGCGCTAAAAATTTGTTTTGAAGTTGAGTGGATGTCTCAGAAAAAGCGACAGCGACAGCGATTCAAGAATAATCGACCAGTGATAAAATACGAGATGACCTATCGGCAAGCGAGAAGTTTTCTAGTACGAACCTGAGCGATTTAAGCAACGTGCATTACTGTATCAGAGACAAGTTATTCAAGAGTTTTAAGAAATAAGTACGAAATAGAAAATCGGTGTAATTAAAAGAAAGGTTCTCCGATTAAATTTGTATCCAGTGACTTTGGTGAATAAATAAATATACAATTAATTTTTAATGTTTGGTGGAGATCGAGAGATCGAAAAAGCGCGAGTAAAAAAATATGTTTCCAAGTGTTTGAATGAATGATTGAATGAACGTCGTGACATTTTTCGCACGAGCGAGTTATGCGTAATAGATGAAGTTCAGATTAAGAATATGTCCACCCGTCAATTGACATATTCTCTGTTGGCGAGCGATGTGTATTGTATTATTTGAGTGTGCGTGTAATATGCATGTGGTGTGACAGGAAAGGTAGATATATACAGGGTATGAATTATATTCATGATTAACAATGTTGTTTTTTTGACACAAAGCTTAGGAGGGTTGGGGTGGAGTACAGTAAAAAGTGCGTGTGCAGGCTACGGCTGTCGGCGGAAGAGTGATGAACCTCTCGCGGTCGGTACTTGGTTGCCCGCATCGTGCTTCTGATTGGTGGATTCGCTCGATGCATGCGGCTAGAAATCATAGCGGGCCTCGATCCTCACAGTTTTATTAGCCTCTCACAACCACGATCCCGTGACAATAGCAAGGATCGATATTTATTCTTTAAATAAATAAATGAAATTGAAAAATAAATGTGCCTTGACTTTTCCTATCACAAAACACAACAAAATGGAAGAACGAATCAATCTCAAGTGATGTAAGAATCTGACTAGGTATATTCCTCGTTTTTGATCTCCAATAAAAGGGAAGAGCAAGTCCCATAGACGACAGGAGCCTCGATAAACAAGGTCCAGAATTACGAAAAATATAGTAAAGTATCGTAGAAACAGAAGAAAGAATCAAGATACTAAGTCATTGCAAATTTAATTTACGATTTTATTAATATTGAACATTTATTAATAATTTTTGTACGGTCTTCTCATCATGATTTTTGATTTATACTTGTAAGAAAACATATTCTTTGAACATAGTAATATTCGAAATCTATTTATTATTATTAGAACTGAAAATAACTTCATTATAACTGAAAATAATTTTTTTGATACGCAGTTATTATATTTATATAAAAACAAAGATTTCATTAAAGTCATCGTCCTAAAAAAATTGAAGTCTAGCATATACATTCTGAAATAAATGAATAATAAAAAACCCACTTTTTCGAAAAAAAAAAAGCAAAATGCATTTACTGAGAATGTCTAGCCTTAATTGCGCCTTGGCTCTTTCTGAATATTTTAATACAATTAATTAGGTTTTATAAGAATTAATGTTTCTTAACACGTACGTCATTCTATAAGTAGGTACTTCAATAAGTATAAGAACGTCAATTACCAATAATAAATAGTGATATTTAGCCATACGTGCGTCATTCGTACTAGATAGACTGCATCCGACAACTTTTTCAGTTTAAAAAAAATGTGAACTTTGTTCGTGAATTCAAAACAGGACTGGATTTAACTATTTATATTTGGTTATACCAAAATAATTAATCATTTAAATATGGTATAATTTGTTAATGTGATGTCCGATAGTATCTGCGTAAGAGCACGAGTGACAGGCGCACGCGCGAACGGCCACATGTGTGTGTGTGTGTGTGTGTGTGCGTGTATGTGTGTGTGTGTGTGTGTGTGTGTGTGTGTGTGTGTGTGTGTGTTTGAGCGAATGGTGACGTCTGTCCGGCAAGCATGTTTTGATATCCGCGGCACATTAGCTCAGGGTTTTTTTCACAATTGTCATTAGAGTTAACAACTTATATACTCTTAGTTACTTATGTATAATAAATATCATCAATTACTTATTGTCATGGGGTACGATCACATGTATGATTGTCATTTTCTAGATTTTAGAAAAGGACAGAATTTCACAAATCCAGGATTTTACGTTGTTATTTTATATAAATATATATCTATATATATAATTTATATAATATATATAATATAAAGTTATATTATATAAATTATATAAATATATATATAATATTAATATTACAGAAATTGCTTGTAGTATTTGGAAACACGGTAAAAATTAGAACATCGAGTGTATAACAAGTCTATTTTTGGAATTCAGTAAGTCACGTAAACAGACAGCGATGGGAGATTTTAGTGGGGATATATGACCAGTGATAAAGTACATACCGACGTGTGAGAAGTCTTTGAAAGTGACCAGAGCGATGCGAACGACGGCAATCAGACTTTGTAGACACAAGTGGAATATTCTCGAGTGAGTTGTGCGAGACTTAGTGCAAATCACACCTCAGCTACGATCTCCCTCCAACCGTGACAATCAATATATATATATATATATATATATATAAAGAATCCCGTGTTTCCCTACCCATCAAGTTTTCTCTACAACCAGCCACAACCACTCACCGGTGATTATGGTGGGAGTGGGTGATGAAAAAGTGCTTTTTAGCGCATTGTTATTTATGGGAAGGCCGCAAATGCTTCAGGTTGTTTCAAAATAGGCGCGCCGACTGTGTCAGTGAGTCTAGAAGGTTCCAGAAAAACCTGCTATAGAAATTTCTGGAAGGAGAAGGTTCTAGAAAATTCCCGAAAGTTCTATAAGGTTCTAAATTTAGTGGCGGAATGTATCGGTGTGTCTAGAAGGTTCCTGTACATTCAGTAAATTTCTTGAAAGTTCTGGAAGGGGAATGTTCTAGAAGGTACGCGAAAGTTCTATGACAATCCAAATAGTGTACTAAAAATCTACGCGTACGAACCCGCGCGGGCACAGTTAGTATAATATATATAAAAAATAATTAAATCAATAACCAAACTTGCTGGCCTTTTCCATAAATACATGAATATTAACCACATAAGATACACGGTATCTATCTGAAAAACCGGAAATAAAATAATACATAACCGACTTTATGGAAAAATAATGAAAACAATTCATTGTTAAACGTTGGTTAAAATCTAACCGACATCGATTTAAACAGTCTACAATATAACACACCACCTCAATATGAATAACAGAACAAAGCTTGGAGCGCAAAGTTTGCAAATGCCGTGACAAAAGAAAATGTCATCGAATTACACAAAACACAAGGAAAACAACGCAATACAAGAACATCAATCCGGCTAGAATAAAAATAGGGCAATCGTGACTCACTTACAATGGATTTAAATTGTATAACGACTTGCTATACAATATACGTTATATTTCGATGAAGGGACCATTGGCCTCGAAATATGTAGGTATTTTAAACAAATTAGTAGTGAATAAAAAGTATGTTCTTACTAATTATATAAACAATTAATCGGTAAAGTTGAGAGAGGCATTTGAAATTTTGCTCTATAGACACATACTGAAAGTTTTTTTAGGTGGATAAAGTTACGAATATTGAAGTCCGAAGTATGAAAAACGGCGAGAAGTGCTACGGACCATCAAGATAGGAAAGCTTAAGTATCTCGGACATATATTTATAGAGGACCAAAGTTAGATCTAAACCAACTCATCTTTCAGGGAGAACAGTGGAAAAAGAAGCGTAGGTAGGCGCCGCATCTCATGGCTGCCTAAGTTGTGGGACTGGTGCGGGGGGAACCTAACCCTTAAATGCATGATTTTTTATATTTTCGTAAAAAATGTTTCATCGTGTGTCGGTATGCAAAGATAACAGGAAAAATAATAAAATATATCTCAAACTATTTTTAACCTATTTTTTAGTTGAAATATAATAGCTTTGTTGTAGAATAATCACTCTATGCAGTAACCAGAAAACATGAAAAAAAAACTACAATAATAATTTTTGCGTTAGGTATGAATCTTAATAAAAAATTGTATTTTTAAATATGGAAGGCCTTAAAACAATTATGAATTATATCATTACACAAATTTACATTACACTTTTCAAATATTGTTGGGGAAAATCCCTTAGATCCTTGAAGGCCAGTGTCCGTCCACATTATCCGTTCTAGTATTTTTGGGAGGAATATATTTTGCGAGTCCTCTTTTCTTTATTGAATTTATGGTTTATGTACCATTATTTCACTTCTTCAACGCTTCCCACGGAGCAAAGCGCACTAGAAAGTTGATTTTTTAGGTTGATTATTAGATTTTTTTATCACATTAATGATATCTAACAGTGAAAGTATTTTTTTTATACTCCAGACTAGCAGTCTACTTGACCTAATGATTTGTATATTTATATGTCGATTCCAGATAATGTTATAAGACTTGAAATCTTTTGTTGCAGTTTTATTACACCATGCATTTAATTTAAATCCTTAGTCGTTCTATGTGGCGATGAATAAAGTCATGATAACCTATTTAATCATCGACCTCCTATAGGAGATGGCACTACAAGAAGATGAAGACAAAAATGATACAATTGAAAACGATTTCATGCAATCTCATATCCACTTTTAAACAAAGAGGATAATATTCATTTTTGCATTGAAAATACGATTATTTCATCGTATTTAATTTTACCGTGTTTAAACATCGTGAGCATTTATAAAATTTATTTTTGGTATAAAATATTTATTTTTTAGAATACGGTTACTAAGCGTTGTACATTGTGCTGGTTAGTTTTATTTTGTGAATTCTAATTCTAAGATAAGTATCACGTAGATACTGAATTCACAAAGAAGTCCCTACTGGGACGTAAAATGACGTATTTTAATATTCAAACACGCGAGTATTGTTGCTTTTCAAAAATGTGAAATTCTCAGATCTCAAACGCGAGCGTGACATTTGTTGGTACTCGGTATTTATTTATTTATTTTATTTTTAAAATAAGCAGATATAAGAAAAAAAAATCGTTTTTAAAGGGATATTCTTATGAATACCCTTTAAATTTTTGGTCAAAAAAAATATTCACGTGTGTAAGAAACAGCGTATAATCCCTACATGTATATAATTATGTACTTATAATGATCAATGTAGAATCCACCATCAATAAACTGTTAGAGATGCATGTACTTGTCTACATTGTCTACGTTCTTCCATCATCATGCCCCTAAACATAGTGAAGAGTCACACTCCCTTGAATGTCAACGGCGCAGCAAGGATGACCACTTAAGCATTAAATTAATGCCAAACTAAATGATGAAAGTGCAGGGCTGATATGGGAGCTATGAGTATGCGGTGGGTGTTCTTCGCTGTCTACATCGAAACTTTTCACGGCAAATTTCAGCAGAGTCTAATAGCAAAAACTATCCTAACTTTCAATGATAACAAATATCAATAACAGTGTTGACAGTAAAGTAATGTATTTTTATATGAAAAAAAGTAACCCATAAAAAACAAGTTTTTACTATACTCCCTTTCTTTGTAAAATATAACAACAATTAAAGACGAATTAAAACATATCACGTAATACTAAACTTACAGAAATTTAATATATTTCTAAAATGTCAGATGTTTTGAGATGTCAAGATTTTGATAGATTCAATTATCATCAATATCGTACCTTATGATTTTCCAGCGTCAAATGATTTAGTCACAATCAGATTTGAGTAATGTAGAATTCTTCAAAACTAAGCAGAAATCTAAAAGAAATAAATTATTATTTGATTTTTTCCCAAAAAACCTAATTTTGCTGTCATCTGTGAACCAATTGTTTTGTAAATTTTCGAAATTCGTAGTGATGTACGTATTATATCGACGGAGTAATTCAAATTCAGAAAATATTGCGCGACGTTATCGGACCGCCGCGCCGTTGCTAATCAAACTTTTCTAATGATTCCAATTTAAAAAAACCAATAAAATTTCTAAAAATCCGAAATTATACTATAATATTATTAATTTTTTTAACGAAAATTTGATAGATCTTCTTGATCGTCGCCACGAGTCTGCTGGCCAAGTTTCAGCTCCATTGGATCACGGAAAAAGGGTCAAAAATCGATCCAAAGTTTTTGTTGACGGCAAGCAAGCAGACGCCACGAGTTAATATAAAGGGAGTAAAAATAAGTATTAAAAGAAGGGCCTAGATATTCATGAATTTATCTATTGGAAAAAAATTGAATCTGTAAATCGTTCACGCCACCAAAATTGCGCAAATCGTGTACGTGCCATCTTTAGCACGCACGTCCTAGTTTGCCATCACCGCCGTGTATATTATAAAATATAGTATTAATGAAAATTACATTTATCATCACATATTTTTCAAATAATACATTTTTAATAAAAGTGACAAACGCATTAAAACGTGTACATATGTAACGAACTTTAATTTTCTTGTAACTTTTGTAAACTGTAAATTTTCTTTTAAAGTTTTCACGTTTGACTGTAAATGACGTACCTTGTTCTCAAAAGATTTGGTTAAAATGACATGCAAATTTGCTGATTTTTTTTTATATCTGCGCAATATTAGTAATTTAGTCAACAGTACACTGACTTCTAGAATAAAACTTCACATTTAAAATGCCGCTGGCACCGGCGTCATTTAATTATTCGTCGTGAATTAGTAATTATTTAACCATATTTTATCATAAAAAATTATATTTATTTTAACTTTGTAATACACACTATATGAGTTATTGATTACTACTATAGTTTCGAGAGCAGCACTCCCTGTCATCATCAGGTAAAGTTAATAACTAACTTAAATACAAATTTTATCAATCTTTTCGGGTAGGCGGAGGCGCGCGGTGGGAGGGGGTGTTTATTGGTCAATAACGGAAAAAGCTCTAGGATGTTAGTTACTACTACACCCGATGATGAGAGAAATTGCTCCTCTCGAAACTAATAAATATTAATTAATAAAAATGTTACAACACGAAGTAACTGCCAAATCTTTCGATGATATATTTTAAATTATTTACTTGTGAAATTGTCAATACTCGGCAAAAATCGATAATAATTAAAAAAGTAACCAATAAAAACCAAGTTTTTACAATACTCCCATTCTTATTTTATCAGGCTTCGTGTCTACCAGACGCGTCGGAGTCTTTTCATACAACTTACTCAGTTGTATGAAATAAACATTAAAAATTTGAAAAATCCAAAATTATACTATAATTATTAATTTTTTTAACGAAAATTTGATAGATCTTTTTGATCATTGCCACGAGACTGCTTGCAAAGTTTCAGGTCGATTGGATCACGGGAAAAGGGTCAAAAATCGATCCAAAGTTTTTGCGTCAAACAAACAAACAACCAGACGATACGAGTTAAAATAAAGGGAGTAATAACGAGCATATTTTTATGAAACTTCTCTTTTATTATATATTTTTGGGGGTGTCTAAAATATTTACACTTCAAAAAGTGAGAAACGTACTATTGCATCTTTTCAAACTTTTTTTATTATTTTTTTTCCTTTTGAGCCTCGATAAATATATTTATATATTTTTAATTGAAATAGCCACGCAGCAGTGCGAGAACTGTAGGCGATCCGCGCCGGTTTCCATGCCAATTAATTAAAACCTTCACACCGGATATCGACGGGAACGGAAGAGCAACCGTAACAAAGAACCTCCGCAATGGTACACGCCGTGTAGAGCCTCCGCCGCGAGCCGTTGCGTCAGTTTGCATTCGGCAGCCTCGGTGTAGACACCGACGTCGTTTCGTAGGTCCCGCATTCGTTTTGCGCTCTCAGCGAGCTACGATTTCGCTACGGTGTTCTCTACGCCACAGTACGTGGCTACGTTCAATGTACTAACGCATGTTATTTATATTTACAGTGAGGTGTGTATGTGTGTGCGTGTATTCCAGGCACGATTTACGTGCGTTCATTTAATCCAGAACTTTATTGGGATTGACGCCGTGTTCGTGTGTTAGTGAGTGTTTGTTAAGTGTTGCAGTTAATTGTGTTTTTGTTGAACGGAAGTGTTTAAGAAGACTTGGAGGTGCATGTGTACAGCGTGAATTATAAGGTAATATTAACACTTTTTAAAACTTACTTATTATTAATTAACTGTATTATAAATTGTCTGTTTATGTAGGTACGCTTTAAATTTTATTTCAATAGTTGAAATATTACTGTAAAGTTAGCTTAAGTTCTTTAAACTACTCAGGCTATAATAGACTGGATGCATATGGATATCTTTCGATTTTCTGAGTATACAACTCTTATTTGATGTAGATTTATTTCCAGTATTTCAAGCTTATTTGTTTCATTAGTTTGTTGTATGCCATATTAACACGACTCTCATGAGACTATTATAAAAATATAGTTTTATTTGTGGGTTACAGACGCCCTAGACATTTTGTATACTCAATGCTCTGCGTCATACATATACATGTAATATATATGTGTTGATCGGTACTCTCTTTCAAGTGCCATATGGCTAATATTGTTATCACCGTTTTGTATGCAGAAAGTACCTCTTACATCGCCCTTACATTTTTGCGCAAAAATTTTATTTTTCTCAGGTGGAAAACAAAAACTCACTAATTGCCGGATTTAGTCAATAAAAGTGTCTGAGAATACATTTTTTTGCTAGAATATTGTAGGTGATAACAGAACTACATCAATGATTTAAACACCATATATTTTTTTATTTTTTTATTTATTTATTTTTTAATTTTTTTTTTATATTTTTACTATATTTTTTATTTTTACTTTTTTTTTTTTTACTTTTTTACTTCTTTTTTTGCTTTACTTAAACTTTACTTAAAAATATATGTTTTACTTTTACACTATAATATATATTTTTACAATTCCATACAAAAATGTGATAAAAAACTAACCCATAAAGTTTTTATTATACTATCTTTCTCATTTGTATTGTTTCCACTTTTGATATTCTATCAAAATATTCCTCTTGCTTAAAACTTATAGATTATTGGAAACGTAATAATTGGTATAGGGGAGCACGGCGTCGGTGAAACCGTCTGATCGGACCCACGGCTCGAGTGGACTAGTTGAAACAGTTTTCTCGCCTTCTCCACGCGTCGGGCTCCTTTCTCATTAGTATTGTTTTCAATTTGAAAAAAACGTTAAAATTTCGAAAAATCCAAAATTATACTACAATTAAATTTTTTAAAAGAAAATTTGTAAGATCATTTTTATCGTCGCCACGAGTCTGCCTCAGTTTTCAGTTCGATTGGATCACGGGAAAAGGGTTAAGAATCGATCCAAAGTTTTTTCGGCAGACAAGCAGACAAGCAGATGCTACGAGTTCAAAGAGAGGGAGTAAATACAAGAAAAATTGTGAGTAAAAGTACCAGTTTCCTCATTTGAATTTTCCTCATTTGCTGAATTTTGCTCATATTTCCGACCGATCACTTTTCAATGATATCACTATATAATTCAACATCTATTTTCCTACTTTATAACGACATGGCTACCTACGTGTCTTTACATATAATGTCTCGGTTCTGAGTTATTGGGTCCAGTGTTCTAAAATGTTCAAAGTGCATAAGAAAATTTTTGCGAAAAACGATTTATTTTTATTTTGTATCGACGACATTTTAAAGTCATTATAACATTGTTACAATGATTTCTTTAATCATCTGATAAATAGAGCGAGAATCGCTCAAATATCCCAATTGACTTTTGTTGACATTAATTACATTTCCAATTTGATTTGACATGTGAATTGAGCACCGTACGATCGTTGCGCATAAATTGGAATAAAGCTCTCCAGTGGTACCCATGGGATAGAAAGAGACCAAAATATGGGTAAAGGTAACGCTGGGTTGAGGAAATTCGGCCTGGCAGCTGTGCGCCAGGGACAGAAACATTATAGAGAGGCCTTCATCCGGCAGTAGATTGAAATATATCCTTATATGTTATATCCCCCATGAATAAGTATAGTGACACGGTAACTTTCAGGCAAAATCTAATGGAACGTGTCTCCGTGCTGAAATGTCGATTTAGATTTTCTCGGGAAAATTATCAACAAAATACTTATTTTAATTTATTGTAGCACGCACGCTTGTTTAATATATTTTTGGTGGAAACCTTAAATCTAAGACATTGTATATAAAGTTTCATCAATATACTATACCATATATATGTACACCACACAAATACTGTATTTTGTCACTGCCAGTGAAAACCTGTAATTGGCTTTTTTGTTTCACATTCTTTGTATTTATTTAATTATTGTTAGCCGAATAAATATAAATATATAAAAAAAAAATTAAGCAAATTGATAAGCTAGTCACTGAGAGTTTGTATATTGTTCCAGTAACTATCAAGCCAGTTAAATTGTCATAGCATACATGTTTAGATTTGTTTTAAAATAGTTGGATCCTTGCTCATGTGTGATCTGAGTCACTACAATTGAAGGAAACACTTCTTGATCACAATGATCCTTTGTCTTTTCTATGTTAATGTTTACTTCTATTGGGTCACACTAGTCACAAATGATGCCCAGTTTGATCCTTTAATCGGATCTGAAGATAGATATTTCTCTTTAGTCACTAAATCACAGAAAGTCTCAAATTCAAGAAAGAAATATCATAGATGTTACTTGTTTCAAGCTTTTATTGATTCAGATACATAAACTTACCAAAATCTCCAAAGGCACTAGATGGTGCCCTCCTATAATGTCATAAATTATTCGAGCACCATCCGCTAGATGATGTTATAAAATTGTTTTGACACGTTTTATGGCATACAAGGCAGTCTAAAATCGATATCAACTCTCACTTTAGTATGAAGCGTCAAGTTTGTAACGTAAAATATCTTTAAGTGTTGATTGGTTCACGTGGATATTCCTACTTTTGCTTTTAATAGCGATTTGGAAACATAATTTTAGAGGGGATAGAGCTATATTTCCTATTTAATCTCGAATTCAATACATTATAAATAAGAAATCTTCGGTAACTTCAAAAAAAAACGTAATCCTATAATCCAGTAGGCATGGCATTCTAGGTTAGATTTCTGGTGAGGTCACACATCATCTATGTGACTTTCTCAAACTTGGGTGTTTTTATGAAGTGTTTCGCTACGTTAATTGGATTTCATAGTCTGTTAAAGCGTTAAATATATCAATATCAATATTTAAAACATTTTTTGGATTTTTAATATTGCTGCCTTTGCTTGTATATCGCTTATATGTACTGGGTGTAGGAGAGATAGTCTACAATTATTTACAGGCAGATTCGTGCCTTAATTGTGACTAGAAAATGTCCTAACAACAATGTCTTCATATATCAATAGTAATGGAGATAACCCATATTTTCGATCACAATTATCATATTATTCAGATTTTAATATATATTGAAACGAAATACATAAATATATAGTAATCGGAAAGAATTCTACTTGATCAACGGTTTTAAAGCACTCTGCACCATTTAAAAAAGTTATAGAATGAACCACGCGATTCTCGTAAAGTCTAGGCAGTTCATAACTCATCATAAAATCTCGAAAGACATTTATTTTCCTATAAAAACAAAGGACGCCGCACTACGCATCAGTCTGATTGACGTTTAATTAGAGAGATATTATCTACGGAGCGAGAACAGTATGACGTTCGTATTATATATTCCAGTGATAGTAAATAAAGGAAGCACTTGCCGGCGGGCGAGAAGTTTTTTCCACATGCAAAAGGGATGAGAATATCAATACGAATATTAAGACGCAATATAATCAGTTATGACTAGAGTTAGTAAGTACGAAATTAGGAAAAGTGTAATAATAAGTGTTTGCGATATTATAAAAGCATTAAGTAACTATACATTTAAGAACAGTGTTGCAATTAAATTCGTGTCAAGTGACTTTTTGTCTGAAGTGAAGTTTTATTTTTTTCATTTGTCTCCCATAGCCACATCCCGTGACTATATCATAGTACATAGCATTCTGTTCTTCTGTCGGATAAATATGAAATTTCACTTTTGTTTCAAAATATCTGTTACATAACAAAAAAGTATAAAAATAAAATAAATATTATATATCCTATTCAAAAATATAATATAAATAAATTTGCATGCTTAGAATTTTTTGATCCAATTTCAATAAAAATAGTTAATGAAATTCAAAAATGCGGCTGAAAAATAGCTTTTATTATTAATAATAATAATTGGGACATATCTTCAAAACTCGGAAAATAAAATAGCTATTATATATTATGAATTTAATATTTCGGTAGACTTTTAAACTGATGATTGCAGCCAGTACGGATTTATTAGAGTTTATTATCAGCAGGATATTGCGGTTTGATTAATTGTTCCAGCACGTTATTTGTGAACAGCATTGCTGCGGTACCGCACCAAAACCCTTCGATTAAAGTATATACAAATACAAGCCAAATTTGGCTTGTATTTGTATATATTTTACCAACCCACACCATGGAGTAATCAGGGTGGAATTTTAATTCAGAGTCGCATGACGACAAACTTAGTGAGTTTGTTTACTAACATCTCTGCTGCAATGGCAATAAATAAACTAAGAATTTTATATAATACTGTCATAGGTCATGACTGTGGGAGGCATATAAAAATACGGGAAATTAATTTTCGATTTTGTTAACAATAGGCATGATGATTGTTCGATATTCATGATGTCACGTCGGCACAGAAATCGATTGTTTACAGAATATTGTTCTTTTCTTATGTGACAACACTGATTGGCCCATTTCGAAAAATTTCCTACCCTCTTCTTCTTCTTCTTCATCAGCCTTCGTCTTTCCACTGTTGGATGTAGGCCTCTTCCTTATTTTTCCATTCTTCCCTGTTGTTGGCTAATTGTAGCCATTTCTTTCCCCCCACAGCGACAATATCATCGGTCCATCTCTTTTGAGGTCTTCCGATGCCTCTTTTATTTTCCCAAGGTCTCCATTTCAGAACTCTGGGAGGTCATCTTGTAGTATCCTGTCTTGCAAAGTGTCCTGCCCATTGGCATTTTAGCTTCGCTACACGATCCATGATATCCACTACTCTAGTTCTGCGCCTAATTTCGTCGTTTCTAATTCTATCTCTTAGGCTTACTCCAAGCATGGATCTCTCCACGGATCGTTGCGTGCATTTGAGCTTTTCTACACTTTTCTTTGTAAGGGCCATAGTCTCCAATCCACACGTCATCACTGGCAGTAGGCACGATTCAAAGGCTTTTCTTTTTAGGCTAATTGGGATTTCTTTGTTCTCGAAGATATGTTTGAGTTTGCCAAAAGCAGCCTACCCTCAACCAGCATCAATTTACCTTTCGTTTCGACAAGTCTCGTTGTTAAAAGCGCTCATTGAAGTCTTGTTTTAATTGTGCATTTTATAAACATTTTATAACCTCGTCACCGCCGGACTTCGGGAGTAACGCACGTTGGTGGCCAACCGAGTGAAAGAGTTGTTTGGTGAAGTGACATCTGAAAGGACGCCAAGAGACAAAAAGGTGAGTCGAAACGTCTTTTCCTCTCTCGATCCAATACAGTCCATTTTTCCCGACCATTATTCAATTTTTTCCCCTCGTACGTGGCAATTTCGCGTCGCGTACAATGACAGTATTAAAGAATTGAAGAATAAGTGATTTTAAAAAATAAAATATTTTGAAATGATTCTAGAATGTGACCCAGTTTTAATATACATATTGAGAATAATAAGATTTCCAATAAAACACCGGTCATAGTGAATGACGTCACGCCTAAGTACCCATTACCGTGTCTTTGAACTGTTGTCATAGACACAATGCAATTTTTTCTTAGGCTTAATGCCACGTAGACAGCTGCGGGCGTTTTTGCGCGAAATTAAAATTAGGTAGATGAAAATGCAATTATTTTCGTAAAAACTTAGTTTATTACTGAAATAATGTTATTTTCGGTAATAGAAGACGCGTACCTATATTATAGAAAGTTTTTTCAAAAATCTGTAATTATGCCTATTCTAATAAATCGTAAAAAATAATTATTTTCTTTGAAATCTACTTTTAATCGAAACAAAACTTATATTTTATATCATATATGCGTCGTGTCGATAGGTTCAGTGCCTGATTTTTACTTGGTGGGGAAGAAAGTGTCGACGAGCTCATAGGTAACAGCTGATTGAAAAGTGATTTGTTGCGCATCCTGTTGCGACAATCCAGCGACAGATAATTTGAAATTTTTTAAAATGTTGTTTTTTTAAAATTTTTTTTTTATAAAATAAAATAAATAAATAAAAATAAAAATTAAATTAATATGATAGGTGTACATTTTTTGACAAATACTAATTGTAAAATGTTATAATTCATAATGTTTTGTAATTAAGTGAACTTTATATCTATTTTTTAAGTCTGTTAATAAATTAACGTTTACATCCGAATATTTTTATCAAAAAGTGTAGATTGCACAGTGTTCGTAAAAGGTGGATTTCACCGTATTAACAAAAATGACGTATTAAAAAAAGAAAGTATTTCATGACAAGAAATCTGCGAGAGACGACCATTGTATCCATTAGTGATGGTATTTTAACCGGTGATACACTAAACGTTTCTTGAGATTTGCATCTGAGTGCGCTGATGATTGGAAACTAATTTTTCGCAATTTGACGGGCAACAATCGGCACAATTCCCAACCATTAAACCTTAGTTATCAAACAGATACAAATACCAAATAACTGTACCGTAAATAACGGGTTAAAATAGCGGTTTGACCATCACTAGCATCCTTCATGGCTAAGAATAGAAACGAAACCGCCATCCATGAAAAAAAAGTTTTTTTATTTAATCGAAAGGAGAATATTTAACCAAAAGTATGAGCGATTACGCGATGGTAAAGTACGATAAATGAACAAAAAATGGTAGACGCTGTCAAGGAATGACAGCATGATTGGTAGACAAGAGTATTGATTAAACAAAATAAATATTAAATTAAATTTGACAGATAAAAGTTTTAATCAATCAATTGAAAACCATGGAGAACGGAAAACTGATAAAATTCAATAAATGATATTAAAAATGTAGGTATAAATGGGATCTGTATGATAAGTAGCCGTACTCAACGACTGATGTTCCGCTGACGCAAAACTTATGTAACATTATTTTACGCCATGTTTAGAAACAAACCTGTCAAAATTTCAGACAGATTTACTGATAAGTTAAGTTTTGATTGCTGTAAAGGTGGAAAATATTGTATTTGTTAAATGGAAAAAAATAATTGTGATTTGATTCCTTTGTTTGGATCGGTGTGGGGAAATCAAAGTAAAGTTGCATGTCGGTTGTAAGGGCCATGCACCTTCGATTTCTAGCCCAGCTTATCTAGGTTTCCTCATCGTCAGTTTTCTCATCATCGTCATCATCACGGTCTCTCAAGATATTGTCTAGAATATCCTTGATATTCTAGACAAGACAGTAGACAGTAAATGATTATTGAGGTGTTATAAGTAACCATTTTTCCGGTTAGAAAATGTTCCGATTGTACATAAGTTTATATGTTACAAAATGTGAAATTTGATAATTAACTACTATATACCACTATAAAATAATCATAAAGCACTTTAAAGAGGAAAAGGAACTAATAAATCAGCCATAGAACTCGGCAAATCACAAATAGGCAACTTAATGTGAAAAAAATCAACAAACTATACGGAGCAGGAACAACAGAGAACACAACACCACGACTCTTCGATAAAATACCGGAGCACGTCAAGAATATCACCCAATCTACAAGAAGAGGAAGGGAAATAAGGAAATTCCTATTAAATAACTTGACTCTGGAAATCTAGACAAGCCACATGCCTCATAATGTTGGCCTCAATGCCTTTTTATTTTTACATTGAGCTGTTCCATGATTTTTTTATGAATCTTGATCACAGTGATTCATATTGATGTTCATGTTTTTTTTATTATCTCGATCAGTACCTAGTCTCATAACTGAGTTTATATTTAAGTTTTGTTATTTTCATGTTATATTTTTAACTTTTATTTTTTTTATATTTTTATATATTATCTGATACCTAGTCTCTCTACCAAGTTTATTTTAAAGTTTTGTTATGTTCATATAAAATTATTATTTCTTATATATATTTTATCATTTGTAAGTTATACCTATAACTAAATATGCTATGAACTTATGCAAGAAAATGGAAAAAAAACGTGCTGACAAACTGTATAAAGCTTGGCACGATCTATAATAATAGAAAATATGTATAAATTTAATAATGAATAAAAAAAAATTATTCTGTACATTAACTTTCCGTGTACACACGTGTACACTTTGTCTGTAACATATATATATACATAAAGGTAAAAAAGATCTAAATTTTTTCTTTTACTTTGAATTTAAATACTATCTATTAATTTAGTATTTTTACCATTATAATATTGCATTTTGTTTAATAATAGTTATTATGAATAAAACACCAAAACATAGTTTTTTTCCATTATTTTATTTTTGAACACAACATGTTTCGGAAACCTCTGATGTGGATGTCTGATGTATAAATTGTGGATTCAGTAGAGGTGGAGGGGGTGTTTTGTTGTGTTTGTAGGTGCTCAAAAAGAAAATAGTGGAAAAAGCAAAGTTTTAGTTTTATTCCTAATTATTGAAAAGGATTTCCACAAAGAAAACGCCAACATATTCGAATTCTGTATATTATAATATTTCACTGTTTGTTGAAGCTATTTACAGGTAAGAGAACATTTACTTATCTAATAAACACAGAATTAAAAGAATTTTTTTATGCTCAACATACCTAAGAGGCCCGTTTACAGAAGCAAATCACATCACAAAACACCCAGGCTTCAGTAAATTACATATAGTAATTGTGACCTCACCGGGAATCGAACCAGGAACCCTCGGTCGGGAAGCCAGTGTCATGCCCACTGGCATAAGAGGGCCGCATACTAGGTGTGTGTAAGTATGTTTACAAAATACGTGAATTTGAGATTATTTACGATTGATATATATATTTTTTATTTCTGTGGTAAATTGAATCTTTTAATGGAGTTTATTTAATAAATTAAGAATGTTTTAAAGTTGCCTATCTGTACCAGTCCAAATATATAGAACACCATCTTCATTTTTTTCACACTTCACATTCACACCTTTTACTTTCATAGTTTGTTCGTAACTTAAAAATTTCACAATTTTTTTTTTTGTAGAACTGAATTTATTGTTGCTATATGTTAATACATAACATGTTAACTGTGGAAACTTGTAAGATGGTCTCTATACTATGTAATAATCATGTGTAGTCTGATTTTTATATGTACTGTTAGTTTCCCATAAATAAATAAAATAAAATATAATATCTTTTCCAGAAAAACATATTTTTATCGTAAAGCAGAAATATTGATAAATCTTTTCTCTAAATTATTTAAAAATATTATATGTAATTAGTTAAGTAAAACAGTATTAATAAAAGCCAAGAACAAATAAAAGATTCTTCACCAAATTAAGTCTTGAATGATGCTATTTTGTTGCTTTTCGCATTTTTGGTATTGGTTGATAATCCAGCGTCCTTCGTTGGAAGTACAGGGTTGTTTTCTACATAATGACTATTAGCAAAGTTCAAAGAAGTTGGGCGCAGCTCAACCGGCAGAGTTCAACCGGGGCCAGGGTGGATCCGGCATTTTTAAAGAAGTCGAACATAAAACTTTAATAATTGAAACCCAGGTAATGTGCATTGGCAAAGTTTATACTGGAAATTTTATGAGAAAGAAAATTGGAATGGAACTAGAATCATGTGAGGAAGTAAAACTTCTGGCGTGAAGGCTGTGCCTAAGAAATTTCAACAGATTCCCGTTGATAAATAGGTGAATCTTCGAATTTTTTTTTTGGCCTCTATGTGAACGTTTTAGGGGAGTAAATAATCTATTTCGGTAGTATATGACCTATGCATCGAAGATAAAGTTGCATTAAATATTGGTAATTTAAACTTATTCAGTTATACTATTTGTGCGTTTATCTTTAAGGCTGGAAATTCACTACAAATGCATATTAAGTCGTTTTTTAAAAGAAAATGTGGGTTTTTATTATTCATTTATATCATAATTTTTACTCTAGACTGCGCCTTTTTTAAGGCAATAACTTAGATAAAACCTTTGTTCTTATATAAAAGTAAAAACCTGAAGATTATTTACAATAATTAACAAAATAAAAGCATTAATCGACAGACGTTGGTCAAAAAATCGTTTTTAGTATCCTAGGCGGCGCGAAGTTTTAATGAATATTTATATGTACGCATAATATATTTTTTACACGTATAAAGTATACTTCATTCTCTAGAATCCGTACTAAGAAAATTAGGAAATATTCAAAACCCACATTTTCTTTAAAAAAGGCCGAAACATGCATTTGCAGTGAATGTGCCGCGCCGCCTTAAGCCTTTTATGAATAAACAACATTGACGCTACCTTTCTAAAACCCTGATGTGTCTTTTGTATGGTGTACATTTTTTGAAAGCGTACATGAGTGTTGGAAGTGCAACAGTATAGTTCATCAACATCGTAGTATTCTTATTGAAATAATTCAGTATTGCTGTTCAATTCAGAACATTCCTATTAACTTCTCTGAAAAAAATGGAAGTGAAAACATTGAATAATTATTTTAAGCAGTAGAAAGCAAACTTCCCAGCAATTTTAAGAAAAAAAGTATTATAACATGACCAAAATCGAAAACAAGCTCAATATTTATTATCATCAACGTCAATTACTGCTTCTTATTTTCTTGTAAGGCGTCTAGTATCCTAGGTCCGAATTCAAAGTCAATACTTTTTGATGATTTAAAGGTTAAAGTACGCCTTAAAACCGTAATTTTCAGTACAAAATAACACTTTTAAGTACCTTAACCTTTAAATCATCTAAGTATTGAGACTGATTTCAGGCCCTAGTGGTGCAAATTTCGTCCTCTTCCGTAGCCCGAAAAGGATCTGTCATCCAAATAAACAATTACAAAATAAAACAAAAAGCTTTATTTTTTACTACTGACAGTACAAAATAAAGCCCTCAAGTCTGCCAGAAATGTTAAGGTGGCTTTTTAAACGTGTTTTTTTTATGTGTAGGGCAAAATTGAAATAAATAATGTGTTCAAAAAATACATTCTTAAAAATTAATGTGTTTTTATAAAAACAAATCGGCTATAAAGATAGTATGAAGGTAATGAGCGTTGGAACGCCCATTACATTCATGAGCCTTGGAAGATATCGTAATATAAATTAAGATGTGAATTATTGGATTCATTGCTACGCAAAAGGGAAATTATTCGCATTTATTCATTGAGATTAAAATCACAAATGCGAACAGAGAATTGCGTAAAACAAGTTGGGTATATTATTATATAATTTCAATATTGTATAATATAATTGTTTTAAGAAAATATTGTTTTTTACAATTCTGTCTCAAACACATGGTTTTGAAGATTAAAAATGCTTATAAAATATCCTACAGATATTTAAATACAATATAAAAATGAGTTGAAAGGATTAATAATGATTTCTCGTTGAGTTATCTTACACGAACTTATCTTGTAGAAGAACATTGAGATTTTTATGATATTTATTTAAAATTGTTAATAGTAGTGATACGGGCACCTGGGTAGGACCAAAAATCTACCACTAATGTTCATCAGGTACCTGAAAAGGCTTAGAGCCCGCCGAACTGTCGCCAAAGTATCATTGCTTCCCAAACAGCACCCTTTCCGAAAAGTGATTGGGTAGACGTCTATCCATTAATAAATGTCGCTTATGAGTCGTCACCATCACACTGAAATAGTATAAAAGCGGTGCACTTTTACCATCTGGCAGGTTGATCTGTTCGGATAGCGCTTCCAACAGCCCTCGCTTTCCTAGGAGCAGTCCTGGATGTTTTCCTGGCGAACCTAGTGAATCTGATCACCGCCTCGGTTGAGTGTTTTCCTGCTGGGCCGAATTGGTACCAAGCCTTTACGAAGTTTGAACTGAACTGAGCTTGCGTGAAGTTGGAATCACATCGCGTGCTCAAACTCCGAAACGCCAGCCTCTGCTGAGCCCATCACCGAAGCGTGTATATCTGCTTGAGATTTCATTGTTCTTGCCATCGAGCTTCCCAGTAAGCCTTCACCAAATCCGCGAAGGCTTACTGGAATCACGGAGAATCCTACCATTGTACTAATATGTTGTGTATTATTAATATTATTAATATTTAAAGCATTAACTTAGTGGTTAGACATTATAACAGAATGTTAGTTAACTTATCTGGTAGTGGTTTTACTAAGTTAACTAACATTTTGTTATAATATGTTGTTACTATGCCAGAGACATAGGTCAATAAAAAAAAAGCAAACGTACTATGGAGATCACGGACCTAAAATATCTGTAGTCTTCTTTTTCTTTTCTTTTTCTATTCTTCTCTATTAAAATATATTTTTATTTTATTATTCTAGTGTTTATATTATAACCCTTAAAAATTCCCTGTAAAAAACCCTGTAAAATTTTTAAACCTTCAGGTCTCTCATTTTATTTTAAATAATAAAAAAAATTAATTGTAATACATATTTTTACCTATTCTGTTTGCGTCTGGAAGAAAAAAAATACCAACAGTATTGTCCTCGGTATCACGCACTTTATACTTGTGCAATGATTTTATCTTATCTTGTAAAGCGCGATAATTTAGGAAAAAATCTTAATTTCATTTTCTACAATTTTTCTTAACCGTAAAAAAGGAATTCTGCAACATGTTATGACATTAATTGTAATATTTTTTTACAATATTTTTGATGTCACACGAGTACCTCGTTTCTGGATCATAACGACCTGTGGTAATTTGTACATTAAAAATAATTTAATAAATGGCATGTCAAATTTTAAATTCATTACAAAAATGAACTTAATTGTTTTTTGTACCCACTTACTATTTTCTATCGCAGTTGAATGTCAAAAGTAATAATTTATTGATTGCGTGCCATCCTTGCTCCAAAATGTATGAAAACACCCAAACAATGTGTTGTACGATGTTCGTGTTGTATTTCAAAGTCAGGGCTGTCACAAGAGAATGAATGAATATTGTATTACCGGCCTTTCGGAAAGACCAGACAATGTACAGTGTGTACCTAAAACATGTGAACTTTCTTATTTTTCATCGATAAATTAAAGAAATCTCACAGAAACGAGGCTTATTATATGGAAATCTTTATAGGGTGGCCCATGATGAGCTGGCTTAAGTAATCACTTTACATAACGCAACGTTCCTCTAATTCCACCGTAAGAACTTTCACACATTATCACCTTTTTGAAAGTTGTATATTATTATTTTTTATAAAAATAGAGATGCGAACACGAAATACGTGTCACATCAATATTCTTACTATTTTCAAATTAAGCTAAACGCTTGTGTTATAAAAATAGGACTAACTTGCTGGTCTGGAGTGAGGTTCGAACCCGCGACCTTTGGATTACGAGGCAAGAGTCCTAACCACAGTACCAACAAGCTGCTCCTACTATATGTTCTAAATCAAAACCTTCCATGTATTTGAAAAGACTATGATAGAGACATCTATAGTCCCTCTCATGAACTTGTTTACATTGATTTCGCGGCTGGTACTGAGACCGCTATACTTTTAATGTGGAATGTTAAGCTATGTTCTTTTAAATGTTTATATGATATTTTTCAGAATTATTAAACATGTACACTAGAATATGTCTGAAGATTATTATTTTTCAATTTTTCAATACCTTAACAGACCAGTATATATTTTTTACAATATTTTTTATATCCACATATATTCTGAAAACACAATTTTCTTAATTTTTTGGTGATCTATGGTTCCCGTTACGGTGTTAAATAAAAAATCCGTGACATCGAATCAAAGCATTATGGTGATCATGCAGTATGGTCCAGATGGTCCTTAATATGAACGTGCTAACCAATCAGAGGCCATGGCTTTTCGATAGATTAGATGCAATTAATCTTGTAAATATTATTCAATGTGTAATCTTAAGAAATCTACAGTAAATTATGAGTTATTGGGCTAAGCGTATTATTCTTTATTTGCTTGTACCTTGTGTCCCTCTTATATGCTTGCCATTTTTCATGCTACGCATTCAACGAACACCGCAACATTCCATAGTTATGGTTGGAGTACTTCTTTCATCACATAAATTGGCTATTTTTAAGGTTCTGTATTGGCTAGATATAGGTACACATTTTTTTTCGAAAAATATAGTCAAGAATCCAATAAGACGCTTTACTATATTTTAACGCTTATTTATATTCAATATTAATCACATTCTGCATGCGAATATTCGAAGGATTCACCATTACCGGACATATTCCATTCTATTTTATTGTAAGGTTTCTCACTTCTGAGAAACATGATCCTGAAACGCAAAGCAATCAACATTTGTTTGAATGAGTTTTCTGTTGTGGTAATATTATTTTATATTTTTTGTTTAACTTCATAACATCACAACTTTTAATGGAATAAAAAGAGAAATTTAATATTCTTAATGTGTTTTCGTGATTTGTGACATGAAATCGTTGCGAAAACGTAGTATAAAGATGTTTTGAGGGAGTGTACAAAATTGGTGATTGATAATCAGCAATTTTGTAGTGAAAGGAAGAATGATTGGACGAATTAACATATTTGGAGAATCTGTTTGTGTAATGTGTGGCTCAGAAAAAAAGACAGGCACAGATGGCTAAGCGTTGAGCCTAAGACACAATCAGAAGTAAAAAAAAATGAGGACTTCCGAGATGAATTAAATTATTATTAATGGGATTAAGATTAGTCTCATTTCCCAGATGAAAGAAAAATATAAAATTTTCTAAATTTATTTTTAATTATATTTTTTATTTTACTCCTCAAGTTTCAAGAGTAACCAAATAGCTTATCGTATTAAGTTAATTACATTAAAATCGCGTCCACAAAACTAATTTCGGTGATCGTGCTTTCGCGGTGGCTGGACCAAAGTTATGGAACAAACTACCTAATAAACTGAGACAAAAACTGTTCAAAAAACAACTTAAGACGCATTTTTTAGACAATACTATAAAACCCTATAGAATCTGACCACAACAACGCTAGCTAATGTTTTCCACTCCTATTGTGCACTCCGCGAAAATACCTAATTCTTTCAGGCACTCCCAACTATTATAGTATTCAATTTTAATTCTATTTCTTGCATGCCACCTAGTGAATAAGTAATCGTAAATAAGTTTTTTTCTTTTTTAGCAGTAAGTTGTTTTGTAAGATAATATTTTTTCTGTGTAAAGCACCCTTGTATGTCGCAATTTTAGGTATGGCGTCTAACTTCGTCAGCGATTCTTTTTCTGTTTTTTTTTTATCGATAAAATAGACTAAAATAGATAATAATAAGATAGGACAAAATTGCTGAGCTCATGAAATGGAGTTTGAATCACTGACCTCTGGAAAAATATTAAACAAAGAAACGACCGCTCCGCTCGCCGGTCAGAGCTGAAGCGGTTCCTGAAGCGGCCAATGGAGTTTGTTTAAAAAAACAAATATTACTACACAATTTGCGTGTTACGGAGGGTATTATTCATAAAAATGCAAGTGCTTTTATAAATGGACCCTACCTGCTAGCTGAAAGCAGTCGCAGTTTTGTTTATGTTTACGTATCCGCTGCGGACCCACCGTTGCCTGTTAAAGCAACACCTCCTTAGGAAGTGTTGGTTAAAGTATTCACATTCACATAATACTAGACAAGCATTACGAAACCTTGACGAAATACCAAAAACTAAGACAACACATGGACAGAAAAATTACTCATACATAGGGCCTAAAATATTTAACATATTTAAAACAGACTTCCCGGAAATCAGAATATACTCAATTAATAAAATAAAAGCTTTAGCAAACAACTGGCTTACCTCCAAAGGTAGAACAGCAACTGAAAATTTACTTACTGTAATTGCGTAATAATGTCTTTAAATAAAAATATATACCTATATAAATTAATTAATTAATTAAGGAAAACAAAAAAATAATCTTAAACAAAACTTTAACCCTTTTTACATTAAACAATTATTCTACACATATTTACACTTGGACTTATGACTAACTCAACTTTCACTAACATTCCACTTGATACTCTATAGATACATAATAACTACCTTATGAAAATAAATACTACTGACGAACTCGAAAAAAAATTATAATTGTGTGCTATAACGCCACTCTGGGACAGGCCTAGCCTAGTAGAGTGGCATAATCCACAAATTATACAAAACAAAAAAATGTGTAAATTATCTTATGTTTTATCTTATGTTCTATTGTTAAATTAGTATTAAGTATCTTATTTGTAAACAAGGATTTTTAAATAAATAAATAAATAAGTCACGCCAGGGAGACGGGCGAAAGGTCTCCGCAAATGCATCGGGCGGACCTGCGCTGCACGCCGACCTATTTTTTGTTTCTATATTACTCGTTTCTTGTACATCTTCACTTGCTCCCGGAGCATATCTCCGGTGAGAAATAAATATCAAAACTAATAATTTCTCTTTCGTTCCATGACTTCAAACCCTTCTTAAATACCTGTGTCCTGTGTGAGTTCCCAGGTCGCTGTAAATGTTAGCCTTTTAAAGGTTTTAGGGAAACCATGAAGCATTTTTTTCAACCCTTATGAGCGTTTGTCATGGGGTGGCTGAGATTAAATAATCTCCTTTGGAAATCTGGTTCCAGACATTCTGATCACGTGGCCAACCCGACGAAGTTGTCGCTGAATGATAATGACTTCATCATATTTATGAAACTGACATAAAATGAAAAAGTTTTCCATGATTTTAAAACATCCCTTACATATTTTTCATGGCGGCCTTTGAAGGCACGAATGCATTATTTATTTACAGCACGCTAACACGAAAGTTACGCCGCGCATAATTGGGGTAACCTATATAGGGTTTTGCATACAGGGCGGGCCTAAATGATGTATCACCAGTGGACACTCCCCTGCGTAGCGTTGCTCCTGTGACTCGGCGGTTTTTTTTTTGGGAAATTATTGATTCCCGAATATTATGAACCTTGGTGAAAATTCATTTATTGTTTTTCTCTTATTATCATATTACATTATTGATGATTTTGGTATTAAAGTGGATGCTTAATATGAACTATGTACTTGTATTATCTCTACTCGAGTTTCATTATATTCTATATTGTACTCCTAAGAATCTCTCATCGATACAATTCAACTGCTGAAGGGATAATATAGTTTTTATTATTTCAACAAAATTTTCAGTGTTTACATTTAAACATTTCGGAAGAATATCATATTAACATTTAAAAAAAAGTAGCCACAAAAACCAATTTTTTACAATACTCTCTTTCTCATTTTGGGTTTTGTGTCTACCATATGCGTCGGAATCTCCATACAACTTGTATGAAAAAACCATTAAAAATTTGAATAATCCAAAATTATACTATAATTATTATTATTTTTTATTACAATACTCCCGTTCTCATTTCGGGCTTCGTGTCTACCATATGCGTTAGAATGTCTTTGTCTTTAGCATAGTTCCTTCAAATATATGGTTTCAATTTGGACAATATATACAACTTTAAAAAAATTGATAATGTGTGGATGTTTTTACAATGGAATTGGTGAACAATCCATTGTGTAGACTGATCACATGAGCCAGCTCATACAGGTTGTAAGCCAGCGCCATCGTATAAAAGACTTCCACACGTTTCTCATATAAATAGCTTCGTCTCTATGAGACTTCTATACTTTATCTGAATTAAATTTAAGAATATTTTTTGAAAAAACACTTTGTTGTGATACACATCTCTGAGACATGTCATACATTTTTAGTATCAGAATACTCAGTTGATATATGATATTGGTGACAAAGATGAGTGGATGTGAGTTAGATATTTATAGTGTTGATATATAAATATCATCAAGCATCAATGTGATCAAGCTTGATTTCTTGAGAGACGAACCACGTGTCATCTCAAGGGAAATTAGTGATGTGTATCCTCTTAGTAGCTGGGGAGCATCTTCCATCAACACAGCATCTTGGAAAGGAATAGATTTGGGAATAAATAAGCTAATACATCAGATTCAAATACATCAAAGCAACATTTTGATTCAATAATACTTTTCAGCGTTTGTACATTCTCGTGATAGTATATGAATGTGACCTCAATTTTACATTGTTGAAACGCTTATTTTATGACAACCGTAAGAAAGATATTATCTTGAGGAGTTCCTCGGCATGTATTGATTGTAATTTTGTTTATACAGTACTCAATGTCAGCATAAGGCAAGTCGTTTAACCTTTGAGTGGGCGCGACGTCGTAAATTTAACAACAAATTTGACTGATGATTTATTTACTGACTCTGAGAATACCAAACCAAACCATGACTCATGGAACAGCTTCTGATCTATTCTCATTGATTTGTGTTATCTTAAATAATCATATCCTGACAAATATTATATTATATTGTAAACTTTAGTCTTGACATTTCTGTTATATAAACTTTACTGTACATACGTCCCATCTGTTTAATTTTAAGAAATAATAACAATATTGTAAATCTTTGAACAGAGAAGTGTTGAAATTTTTTATATTTTTTGATAGTTTATAAATTAGTTTTACCGACTCTTTTTTTCTTTGTGCCACTTTGTATAAATAAGATGGATGGACAGAGTTACAAATGAAGATTTTGTGGAATAAAAATGCGCAAACTTCAATATCACGGACACATGCAGAGAAGTACGACCATCTTGCATCTCATATTGCAGAGAAATATTTCCGGACATCGGGGCCCTGGAAATAGGAATATATCACGGCTAAAAAATCTAAGACAGAGGATTGGCTCGTCTATCGTTGGGATATTTCGGGCCGCAGTTAATAAAGTCATGATAGCCAACGTCTGGTGAAAGATACGATACGAGAGGAAGAAGAAGACAACTTGAAGTTCATTACCTGCAATTTATTATTTTTTATATAAATTCTTTATTATTTTTTTACTAAATACAACACAATAGATGGCATATATTATCTTTCTACTGTTTCCAATAAGATATTGTCGACACTTTTATTTTTGTTATGATTGCGATTTTTGTTTAATTTGGTTATTTTTGCAACTAAAAGTTTTATTAAAGAGTTAAAGTTATTATTACGATCGTTAGATATACTTATGTACCTATTAAATAAAACTGATATTTTATACGAACCGTATATTTCACTGAGAAGCAAATCTCGACGTTTTGCTGAAGTCTGATCCAGCATCATCAGGAGAGCGTCCTATCATGGCGGATATGTGTGATGATGCTGGAAAATGAAGCATTGAGATTTGGAAATTGGAAGCGTTGAGATTTGCTTCTCAGTGAAAAATACGGTTCGTATAAAATATCCGTAAATAAAACACATAAACAAAAGTATTATTCATACAACGCCAACTGAAGTTTTCTATGAACATATATTGCTTGACATAAAAATTACTACACGAGATTATTTTGCCAGCACGTTCGCTCAAAGGTTAATGATAATATAAAGGTTAATGATAATATAAAACACTAGTGACACAGTATTCAAAGTAATATGAAAGATCTACTTGTATTGCTAAATTAAATAGTGAAGGCACGTGAGAACTTCGGATTCAAACTCAACGCAAATAAAACATAAATTATGTTAATCAGTAATGATAATACTGTTCACAACGACGATCTGCCATTGCTGGAACTAAATGTTAATTTATTTATTTACTACCAACAACGCCCTTGTGGGCATTTGTAATATATAAAATTTAAAAAAAATACGCATATAAATTTAATAGAAGCAACAGTAATAAAAAAATAAATAAATTATCAGTATATGATTGATTATTAGTGTGAAGGAAAAATTCCTACCTTACTTACGGAATCTTCCAGTGTTTGTAAAATGTGTGGCATGCATAAAAGAGAGGTGCATAGGTACTAGCAAATAAGAAATATTACTCTCGGTTCATTAAACTGAATTTATGGTGGATTGAATGAGGTTGGGAGTAAAATTATATTCACAAATTTGAATGGTTCTAGTCGATCAAATAGTAAAGTGATGATAGCTGACGTCCGTTGAATGGTTAAGACAAGATATTATATTAATTTCTTCTTCAGCGTACAAATAAAAGCATTAAGTATTTGAATTGCACAAGAGAATAACGTTTTAATTGAAAAAAAAGATTGAGAAATGAAAAAAGGAAATAGATCCACAGATAAAAAAGAACCTTGTTACAAATACACCTAACAGAATGTTAGTAAACTTAGTAAAAACCACCACCAGATTTACGGTCTACCGGTTTCGAGACGTACCCGTCTCTTCGTCAGGACCAACACTACACTACTATATTCACAACACTATACACCCCAACCATAGTATTGTAAAACTATCATCACTATTGATCATATGCTTGTTATTCTTGTCAGAGGCAAGCGTGCACTGAATAATTCAGGAGTCTACTGAGAGAGAGTGGGAGGGGGAGGGGTCTAAAGTGGGTGTTACCATATCTTTTGTGAACGTTAAATTAAACAAAGGGCTATATGGAAAATTAATTTGGTTATTAATGAGAGATACTCTATTATTGACCGCCACCCTAATGTAAAAAATTTCTCTCGTTAGATTCCTGAATTGTTCAGTGCATTCTTGTCTCTGACAAGAATAACACGCATGTAATAAATAGTGGTGATAGTTTTATAATATTATGGTTGGGGTGTTTAGTGTTGTGAATATAGTAGTGTAGTGTTGGTCCTGACGAAGAGACGGGTACGTCTCAAAAACGGTAGACAGTAAATCTGGTAGTGGTTTTTATTTAGTTTACTAGCATTCTGTTATTACGTCTAACCACAAAGTTAATGATTTAAATATTTATAATATTACAAATACACCTTTTTAAAAATGTGTTACGTTAGATTAAGCGTTGTGTCTTCCATGTTTGTACCAACAGGGCGTAGCGTGCTGCGAAGTAATCATTGGTCTAAGGAATGAGTTCAAGGTAATGTCCGAGAAATCGCTCAAAAACGAAAAATGGATCACGCATGAAAGTTTAGTAAAACAATAGCTACTAATAATACACTCAACCACATCCATAATGGTACATTATTATGAAAAGCGTATTTATAAAAAAAGTAAACAAATATAATACAGGATGGGCCTTTTAAAATCATTTCTGCGCGGATGCCGCGCAATAAAGGAATGCAAAAGTGATAGACGAGAGTTTCAACATTGGAAATTTAGTCGAAATGGATCGCTTTCGAGCAACGTGCGTTCTTCGTGAAATAGTATTACAGAAACAACGATTCTTATGTGATTGTTAGACGCCTGTTTCACACTCGCTACCTAATACATAGAAAGTTCGAGTAAGCGCTAAATAAGAAGAAAACCGGGCGGCCACGAAGCAGGAGAAGTAAAGAAAATGTTAAGTAAACGAGTCTGTATGAGAAGAACTGGGATTTTTGACTCGCAAGCATTCTGTTGCTATGGTGATACCAAGATTTGAACCCAGGAGGTATGTATGCGCGTAGGCGAAATGGACCCAAGTTAAGAAGCATCACATCGGATATTGCGGAGTATGTGCGATATCACTGATAACGTAGTCAAAAAAAAAATAATTTCATCTCGCAATTTAAACGTACGATATTTTAACACTTGACTATTGACAACTATGTGTTTGCCACTGTGTAAACCTTGCAACATAGCAAAATGCTCGCTGTTTGCGTTCAGACACTCGGGTCAATCGGTTCCGTTGAAAACAGCGCGGAACGTAGGCACGACTACGAGTTAACCACAATAATTTAGAAAATGATTTGTTATTGAAATAATCATCTTTCATATTCACGTAAAATAAAATAGTTAATTTTTATCGTAATATAGGTTTTGTCATGTTGAAATTCATATATGTTTATATTTTATTTTAAATTTCCACGTTCACTTTAAAAACGAGAGATATTTTTTTTACATTAATCCATACCTATAAAACTCAACGTCTGTCTGTCTGTTCTGTATACCAATCTACATCGTTTGTCCGATTCGAATCAAAATTTAAATACTTATGCTTTAGGACCCAACGGGTAATAAAGGCGACATTAACCTCTTCCCCTTTTACCGCTTTCTATCCTCCCGATATATTTTTAAAGCAAATCTGTACCATTTGACCGATCGGACTCAAAATTTGGAAACTTATTCTTTAGGACCCAGCATGTATAGGTCTTTTCATATAAGCTTGCAGTTGAGTTAGTGTGGGTACAGTGCGTAATACGCGAATCTTTTCATTGTGTTAAGTTTACGGATACGAGAGTGGCGTATCCGTAAACTTAACACGAAACGTTGCGCGTATTACGCAATATACCCACACTAACTCAATTGCAAGCTTATATGAAAAGACCTTTAACATAGGCGACACATCGGACTCAAAATTTGCAAACTTATTCTTTAGGACCCGGCGGATATTAAAAGCGACATTTTCACTTTCCCCTTCAACCCACCCCTCCCCCAAATTATTTTCTGTACAAATCTACACCGCTTCACTGATTGGAACCAAATTTTGCAGACACATTGTCAACGGAAAAATAGGCCATATTTCTTCGCTATACATCCCATCCAACCCAGCCTTGATTAAATGGAAACATAGTTTTCATCAGAGGCTTTGCAAAACAATGGAACCTTTGTTTCCCCCCACAAATTTATTTTCAACTTATCGTTAACCCGTGCAAGGCCGGGTAGAATAGCTAGTATTTAATATTATTTATAATGCATTTTCATTACTTCAATGTGTTTGCACTTCCTAGTAGATATTCTTGTATTAATAGAAAGTGGGTGAACGTTCGTGACGAATTTCAACTAAATATGCAAAACCTAATACAGTAAGTGAATAAATTCTTTTTTAAGTTTCTCCCTTGCATGATATATGTATTTATAAATAAACCTCCCTTTTTTAGACTTCCCTATTAAATTTATTTTTCTATTAAGAAAATAAAAGAATTATAAAAAAAACTAACCCATAAAAACAAAGTTTTTATTATACTTCCCTTCTCATTTGTATTGATTCCAATTTGATATTCTATCAACATATTCGTCTTGCTTTAAATTCATGTGGAAAATCTGTTCCATGTATATTATTATCCTTAAAACTTATAGAATATTGAAAACGTAATAATTGGTATAGGGGGATACGGCGTCGGCGAAACCATTTGATCGGACCAATTTCTCGAATAAGACTAGTTGAAACAGGTTTCGCGCCTTCTCCACGCGTCGGGCTCCTTTCTCTTTTGTATGGTTTCCAATTTGAAAAAACCGTTCAAGTTTCGAAAAATCCAAAATTATACTACAGTTATAATTTTTTTTTTAAAGAAAATTTGTTAGATCATTTTTATCATCGCCACGAGTCTGCCTGCAAAGTTTCAGCTCGATTGGGTCACGGCTAAAGGGTTAAAAATCGATCCAAAACTTTTTCGGCAGAAAAGCAGATTCTGCGATTTAAAAAAAGTGAGTAATTTTGTAAGATTGATTTTTTTAATTCCAAAAATCAAAATAACATCAATATAATCAATTGAATAAAGACTGATTAAGATTTTTTTGATTCTATATTTAATTTATTCAAATAAATGAATGATTTCTGTTTTAGACTTTGGCTGTCTATTCTGTCTAAGCCATTATCAGCTTTTGAAATCCAAACAACAAGTTTTGGCATTTTGAAAGATATATTGGCATCAGAAAGAGAGGGCGAACGCGAAAGAGTGGCATGACCAGATAAACCAGATACTGGAAGTCCTGTTAGAAGCCTCAACAATCGTTGAGCTTACATGCGAAGATGTATGAATATGGATGAGGCGAGATTTGTGGGTCAGGGCAGAAGAGTGTGGCACTGTATCCTCTCTGCCTACCCCTACGGGGAGTACAGCGTGATAATAAGTAAGTTAATCCAAATAAAAAAAAACTTTGTTAGATGTTTATGGAGTTCTATAAAATTAATACCATCTTGTATTAAATTTTTTTTTTAAATATTGTCACGAGACTGTGGAAACGGAAAAATGCATATAATCAATGATTTTACAGCACTCTGCATGTTTTGAATTAAATAAGAAATTACTGGAAAACTCTAGAATAAACTACTAGATTCGCGAACCGTCTGAATACCCGAAAATGTACAAAAGGGGTGACATGACCGCTGCGCGGAACAATTTTAGTGTGACGTTTCGGCGTTAACACAAAAGGGAACCCATAGAAACCCGTAGCGTGTGACCAGCGATAATTAACTAAAAGAGTACCTACCGAGAGTCCAATAGTAAGTGCGACAACAGGCGTCGAATATTCTGGAAAGACGAATATAAAGTGTTCCACAGACGAGTGATTAGTGCGAATTATAGAATAGTTCAATTAAATTCATGTCCAGTGACAGTGATAAATAAAAACTTAAAAACTTGAATTTATTTTAATTGTTTTCTTCTACTGCTATGATCCCGTGACAACATCCTTAAATAAAAAAATGCTCGTTTGTCAATTATTATTTTAAGAAAGCTGTTGTATTGAAGCAAAAGATTTTTATGGGATTAAAGCTGCTCAATTAGTAATACAAATGTTCAATTAGTGCTTTATAAAATACCTCCACTGATTTTACAGTTTTTAAATGAAATTTTTCTGTTTGACAATGTTCATTCTTCCAACAAAACGCAGATATTTTTCCAACTTTGTCCTTCTCTTTGCCGCTTTGACAAAAAATGTAATAACTAGTTTGCCTTTATTTACTTGCTGTGTATGTGGTTTTATGGATCGGATACTCAAACTGTGGTCCACGGTCAATTTAACGATTTTTTCTTATTAAAAATATACGGAGATGAAATAATCATCAAAATTTTGATAAATTATAAATTTTGGAAATGAGAAAGAGTGTAAATAGTAAATTGAATGTTATTAATAATCAGGTTCTTTTTGCAAATAGTCATCTTTTAAATTTATTTTAATGTTAAGTAGGTACTTTATATTATCATTTTCCATATATAACTTTTTAATATTTTGATCTATACTTCGATTTTTAAATTTTATTTTTGTTATCTTGACGATGAAACCATTGACTTCGAATAAGTGGTGTTTACAAAGTTAATTTATATAAATTATAATTATGTCACCACAAAATAAATTTGCTATATTTGAAGAAGAAGATATTTTATTTATATTAATGATTTTCTTAAATACGTTATTACAAATGTAATAACAACGAGAAGAAAAAAAAGTCCCCAGACAGCAAGAGCACTACATATAAGGTGACATGAAAAACTATACACATCTATTTGATAACTATAATACAGAAAAACTTTAGTAAAACTGTCTTACAACATTTTTCAAGGGACCAGCAAATAAAAACTTACTAGACCTGAAAACATATTAACACTGATATCAATATTTTCATAAATTACTACGACATCTAATTTTTTGATTTAATTCAAACTTCGTTAATGTCAAATAGGCACCATTAACCAAAAGTAAGATTTCGATAGCTAAAATGTTTGATATGTAGTGAGTGGGATATACTGAAGAAAGCAAAATTAAAGGCGGGACACGAAGAGAGAGTAGTTTTAAGTCCCGTAAAACATACAAAGACTTCATTAACAAGCCAACAGGATCAAGATAGAGAGAAAGAAAAAGAAGGTAATAGTGCAGATAGTGTTAAGACAGACCTACAAGATACAAGGTAGAGGAAACAAGCAACGGAACCCGGACAAATCCCATAAACGAACCAAGCACGAAAACGGATTAAACGATTCAGGAAACGAGAAATAACGAGAATTGCATGTTCGAGCATCATGTCTTGGAACAAACGTAGTCAAGAAGTAAAACAAGAAGAACAATCACTACATGGATATATACGGACTCTCGAAAAAGAAAGGTCATAGAACACCTAAATTAGATCTATCATGACATACGGTATCGAAACAAGAGCGGAAACGATGAGAACTAAACACCTTTTCAGAACTACCGAGATGAAGACCGTAAGACCCATTGCAGGCAAGACCCTCAGATAGTATACCTAATGCGAAAATCCTCAGAATCTGCGACATACAAGACATTGCAAGCAGACAGAGAAGGCGTTTCTGGAGGGACCATGTCGAGAGAATGGACCAAGATTTCCCAGAACCGTGATGCGCGGGACTCCAGAGGAGCGCCGACCGCCAAGGAGACCAACAAAGAGATGGAGAGAGCTGAACGTCCTCGTCACAAGACCAGGACTGACCTCTCTACAGAGATCAAGGATTTAATAAAAGAAGAAGAAATGGAATATGTATTTTTTATCTTAAAAAAAATTGTTCTCGTAATATTTTATCGATGTGTTATAGTGCTAAAAATGTGTGTATTTTTGTCCATATACGTAGATAATCTTCCAAGTGACATGTCTTGCGGCGGTATCTGGTGTTCCAGCTACTTGCCAATCAGGCAAAGGTGTCGTTGAATTATTAATGTCATTATTGAGGGGAACGACTTGACAGGTGAGCAGTCCGACAGTTTGAGAAGCGGGCCACAGATAGTCTCAGCGATAAGCCTCACGGTATGCGGCGGTATTTAATTCTCCCAATTTCCTGCTCTAGCGACAGTTGCGTGCTGTATTCAATAGAGCGATTGCGCGTTCTGACGCAGTGCTTTCAAACAAGTATATTTTAAGGATTTTTTTTCTTAAATCAGCCTGTATTTATAAAATATTTTTTATGTACATTTTTAATGAAATTTATTATGAATACAATTATTGATAGCACTAGGGCACGTCAATTAGCCCTTGCAAGGCTAAGCGCGCAAGAATCAATTCAATGAGATCCGAAACGTCGGCCGAAAAGGTCGTCAAAGCACGGTATAACACCCCAGAAAACATGAACCATAAGAGTTTTAAATAGTTCCCCTGGCAGTACGCAGAAAAAATCCTAGCAATTTCAATGCATTACTACTGACCGCCTCTATGTGATCATTAAATGTCAATGTACTCACAAATCTTTTGCCTAGATCCTTAGATTCGACGTTCATACCAGATTTCATTTGTAGCGATAGAATACAGTTTTTTGGACTCTAGTGAATAATGCTCCGAATTTTTGGAAGCCACAAACCTAAGATTGTTTCGCCTTCCCCATTCATCACATATTTATTTTATTTGATATATATCTGCTTGGAGAAGATGAAAATCGTCCAAGGGTACCTTTGGGAAAAGCTTTAAGTCATCCGCAAATAACAGAAAGCGCGGATTTTGAATTATATTTTTAATATTATTAATGGAAATATAAAACAAAAGCGGACCTTGCGGGACACCCGAAGTAGTATAGAAACACAGTCGAGAAAAGACCATAGAAATATAATTGGTTTCTATTTCGGAGGCAGTTTGTCATTAATTGTAGCATTTTAATTTACATATTGGTTAATTGAGGTTGTGCTGTGTTAGACACCGTTCCTTTTTTTGATCTTCTTCTAAGTCGGTCCCTCATGATTGAGGAACGTGATCTTCATGAACAACCGCCGTCTTGACTCAGCCCTCCACTTTTCTCTGAGGACTATCCAGGAGTTGATTTTTCCCCACTCGGTCGGTAAAACAGGGGATCTTTTTTCTCTCGACATCCTTCGATGTGGCTCACCATAACAATAAATCATCTAAGATAAATACTTGAGATTCTGTGAGATTTTTTGTTTTAAACTCCCAATATTTTCAAAAATATACGAGTAAGAAGGTTTTTACATGGCACTAGGAAAAAGCCTATCATCTAGTGTATTAAATATATAAAAAAATTAAATGATGTAAAGTGTTCGATGGCAACTTTTTGATCTTAGATGAACCAAAATTTCATCCAAAGGTACTAACTGTGCTACAGGTAGCAAATTAAAAGCGATCGAGTTCAATCTTTTTCTAATCTCTTTATTGTCCCTCTGAGAGCGACCTGATTGATTTTTTCCCGAGTCGGATGTTGGAATTTTCCTGGAAGATCTTTAAGGCTTTTTAATTTTTTCAATGAATCCAGTTATAAAATCCTCGACAACGCTGATTTTCTGTAAGTGCTTAGAATTTGAGGCCGCCTTTTTAGAATTTGATTAATTACTTTATTTAAGTGGCTTTTAAGAACATTTTTTGAGTTAATATAATTTGAAAAGTGGGTTTTGTTTATCAAGTCTTATTTTAAGCGAAAAAAATAATAAAAATCTTATATCCTTTGGGATTTCATTTATAATCTTCATTGACATTTGAGATTTTGGCTACGTCTTGAAATTTCCATTCAATATTTTTATTTTCACCGTGTTCATGCTGATGTTTACACGCTGAAATTTCCAATTAGTTCTTAACACTCTTTTCTGGGAAATCTTCGATTAAACTTAATTATTTTTGTTCTTACTGTCACGTGTTAACATTATCAGTCCAAAAGTTATGCTTTTGTGCATTTATTCGTGAATTTAATGATGTGGTTTATATAACATTAATTAAGTTTCATTTTTATTTTATAACATACAGACAATAGACCAACCGTTAAGGACCATGATCAATATTCCTTCGTTAAAATATAATTAAAAATGATAAGGATCATAATGTGTTACAGAATACAGACTTTGTGGTTCGGAAATTAGAAAAACATGTAGAAAATAAAATTAAAATATATAAATTAACCCACTACGACATAAAAATAACCACACGATTATTTTAATGGCGTGATGGGTTTCAAGGTCAACAAAAAATGTATTACGTAAAACGTGACAGTCCTCATCTAGTACTGTGAGCTTTATCTATGGTAAGTAAGTATTACACTTTCGGATGATTGTTAAAAACGTGTATTGAATTATTTATGGACTTGGCGGTAATGCGTATTGTAGAGATAATTAATAACGATCATTAAAGAGGACTATAATATTATGTCTACATAAGATTCATTCAACTTCATTTTTTACTTCTCGAGTTTCGAGAGTATCAGAATTTCTCATCGATTACATTCAAAATATGTTTTTTTTTAACATAAAATAAATTATTATCTTTTCCTCTCTATATTTCCGTTACAAACACCTATTTATTACTCCGGGTCATTTTATCAGTACTTAATCAATTAAAATTATTTGTATTTCCAATAAGCCGTGTATTATTACTGTATTCGAATGTAGTCAGTACAATAATTCACCCGTCAATGAGAGATTTTGATACTCTTGAAACTCGAATAGTAAAATATAATTAAACACAAGTAGAGATAACAGAGTCTATGATTTTCATCTATTTTATGAATCATCATGCATACTTAAATTTCACTTCCAGATCTCGTTTTAGTAATTTATCATTCTAGGTATAGGAGAGAAACAGCGTAGATTGTAAACTTAAAATTATAAAGAAATACGAGTATTCGTTTAATTATTCTGTTTTCTACAAGTTTTAAATCTAACCACACAATTCAAAACATCCGCAAACACTAAGCTATGTTAAAATACAATTTAACTTTGGAGACATAATAAATACAAAATTCTCTAACTTTTCCTCTAGGCCAACAAGAAAAACTTTCATAATAGATTGTAAAAAGATGTTATCTATTTCAAACATTTTTGACAACCCAACAGGCATTACAGCCGACTGCGAGGTATGCGAGGAAATTTATAATAAATTATTAAAGGTCTGCGTCAGAATTTCTAATAAATTATTGAAGACATGCGTCGTTCGCTGATTCCAATACCAAATTCTAGAAAGTGACAAGGCATCATATATAGTTTCTCAAAAAGTTTCTGGTAACCATTAACAACAAAAAGGCATTCATAGAAAACAAATGACAATCTGCCAGATACACTATTACTATACATTGCAACGTTCATCAATTCTACTGTAAGAACATCCAAATATTATAGAATTTTTTTAAGTTGTACATACTAAATGTTCTAAATCACTTTCTTTCATATGAATTTTTGATTTGAATATTCTATACACGTCTATAGTCCTTTCCATGTCATATTGTACATAGATTTTGCAGCTGGTAATGATACCCCTTTATTTTTAAAAGTGAAATATTAAGCAACACTTTTTTGATATGTTTTTTCTTTATTTTATTTCTTTATTTTTAAATCAACGGTTTACACCTATTACACTAAAAGAAACTTATATATATATATATATATGTATACATTATATATATATATATATTGTAAGTAAAACATATATACTAATCTAGTGTTATATCTATATCTATACTCTCTATTATATTATATATATATATATAGATATCTTATATATATTATATATATAGGTTATATAATCATATCTAGATGACAGTGATCTGCTTACATGCTCATTTAAAAATGTATACATACGAAATTTATAACACAATATCTATCTATACAAGTACATAAACCACAAATTAAGTAAAGACAAAAGTGTATATCAATAAGAACAAAGACATGTATTCATATATGTATTAACAAAGTTTAATCAAATAAATTTACGGTAAAGTGTTCGTTAAGGAGATTTCGGTAATGATAGTAACACATTGCATGTTTTAACTTTTAGAATTTTTAGTACACCAATAATCCTGAAGAAGAGAACATTGTTCTCGCAACGTGTAGATTGTTTAATCTAATAAAGTGTGTGTCAAACTAAAAAAGGTGAAAACAAAGTGATTTTTGTTTTATTTTAATAATAATGTCACCACAAAGTTCAAGCCTATGACAGTTAATATGAATAATTAATTTTTAACGGAAACTACGTAATTCATGCAGTCTGACATAAGGTAGAAATATAGCGTTGTAGGAATTTAACCATTAGTAACCTAATTGATATTCCCTACCTGTAATGGAAGGTTACGGATTGACAGTACCGGTAATTACCGATAATCACTTGGTAGAATATACAGGTGTTCTGCCGCTACTCCATAATTTAGGTATGCGAATAACAGATGTCGCCTTGTGTATATCGACACCTCTCAGGTGTAAAACACTTTTATTGCATAAAGAAAAGCATTGTAAATTATGGTACTTAGCAAAAAAGTATCATGTAAATTAATGTTAACGAAAGAAATGTAATGATATATTTAATGATACATTTTACCCTGCAAGAATTTATATCGTTGTTATCCTTCAAATACATTTTTTAACTTCAGAATATTTTGAGTATGATAAAATTTTTCAAGAATGCAATATTGGATTTTATCCCAAGGGGGATCTCATTAATCAAGATATATTTTAGATGTCACATAGAGACAAAGCTATTTTTTTAAATGGAAAAGTAGGGATGAAAGACTTTTTGAGCTTTTATAGGGCCTATGACCTAACGTACGGCTGACTTAAATGATCACTTTATACAATCTAACATTCACCAGTTCCATCCATGATAGACTATCACATCTATAAAATTTTTGGTAGTTATATTTGTTTTGGTAGTTGTAGTTGTACATTTGTTTTATATAAGAGTTGTATTTTACTACCGCCGTTTGTAGATGAAATTTGTCCTCCGTTTAAACTAGTATAGATATCGTCTATATATCGTCATATATTGATAATGAGATACCTTATTTTTTTTAATTAGAAAAACCAAACAATCGAAATCCATCCTTAGTGATGAGGGTCTCGACTGAAATGAACTTAAGAGGTCTATAAAGACACTCAAATCACTCCACTTACTCGGAAAATCGAGAATCAATCAGTCACTGTGCTATTTCACTGACTACCGGAGCTTAACTCGGGGAGAAATAAACATCAACATACCACCGATTGCTCTTTAATACCATTGAAGTACGAACCTTCTCTAAAGTTCGAAATAATCTTCTAAACACTTAATCACCATAGAAAACATCTTATCTAGCTATATAAATTAATCCATTATTTCATTTAAACTGCAAATTGTCTACAACAGCAAATTTTAATGTTTGTCTTTAATGTACCTCAGCGTAGCTTGAGATAATTGAATATATTTTTTTAGCCTTCGTATAATGCCAATGTGGCTTTCTGCAATCTTTTATATCAAATGTGCCGAAATTATGACAAAATTTAATAATGAAATACACATGTTACAACAATGTTTCTCAAAATTCAAAAAAATTGTTGCACGTATATTTTTTGATAACACCAACAGGACATTTATTTTATATGCATAAAAAAGTTGTTAAACTATTTATGAAATAGTTCGTACGTCGACGTACTTTTATTGTTATGCATCTTTAGATGTCTGAGCTATAATGATAATATTTCTTCTTTTTGTCTGTTCAATATGAAGTGACAAACGAAATCTCTAGCAATGTCAAGCAATTCATATCTCAAAGTGAGCAGTACTTTAAGACATCCTGTACCTTTAGTAAGTACCTACTAACTTTGAGATATCCTGTATAATGAGACATGTTGAAAGATATGACGAACACTCAAGTTCTTCACGGAAAATGGTTTCAAATTGCAAAGAAGACGAAATTAATGTTTTTGTCAAAGAATTTTTAGTGATATGTGAAGAAATATCCCAGTTTATTACGCCTACGTCTTCAAAAGAACAAATTACTTATATTATATTCGAGTAAATAAGTTAAATCAAATATTTCAAATTTTTTTTTTGCAATGAAAAAATGAAAATGAAATATTTAAAAGGAAGATATGTACTCGTAGTTTTCGTAGTAATAAAAATATTTCGGCTATATTAAATATGTTTACAAGATAAAATGTTAAAATTATCCTTAACCCTTGGATGCCGGAACGCGGATCCGCGCTTCTACGCCCGCGTGCTTTTTTTCCGTTTCTGTATTATATTATTACGGAATAAAGTTCAAAATCCTTTTCCTGAACAAATGAAGGTTCTCAACCAATCAGAACGTTGTAAATAACTTAAAATTTATTCATATAATGATTTTAGAGCAACCCATTTCTTTATGAACGTGTGCGAAAAGTGTGCGACGGTTTTTTTTATTGTTTATTGAAGTAATTGCTGATAGAGGTGTCTAAAGTTATTGTTTATTTTGTATATTTCTTATTTTGCAATAGTTTGAAGTAAAGACTTTTTCAAAATTGACGTAAATCTTTGAATAAATTCACATAAAAGTTTTTATCCGTTGGTAGTGGGAGAGCTTTGTTTTCGGTTTTTGTTATCTTTTTTATTTCACATTTATTGCGAATCATATATCGTATGAAAGACTTTGTTTCGTAGATTATGATTTTGGAAAGTTGTCTTTTTAAGCCATTTCAAGAGAAAGTAATCTTCGTATAAATTTTGAGACGTTACGAAAATCATTGTAATGAATAAGAAATAGAGAATTTTCAGATACTTAAGTATTTGGATCAAGTAGGCTTTCTTGTATACAGGACAGGGTGGTTGCCAACAAAGGCCATTGAAAATCCTCCATTCTACAAAATACCTTATCAATATTCTAGTCCAGTGTTGCAATCCGATACACGTAAAATAACAAAAGGATTCTTTTGAATACACGGGAGTTCGAAAAGTGTTGAATCTTAAGTATTGAATAACAAAAAAACAGGACTATATGGGGGATGGTCATCTTTATTTGTCGTAAAAATAGAATAAAAGTGTACACGAATCACTTCATTCTTTTTCTTCTTTTAAAAATTATACTTCAAGGGGTTACACAAACTAGAGAGTCAGAAATTTTGGAAGAAATTTGGAAAAATGGTCGCGTCATATCCATTCCCGTGGAGCTACTCCATCGTAACTGAGATGGAACATTCCCCGTCATTTGTTTGTATGTGATGAGAACAATCCTTTATTTTTCGAATTGCTCCCAATTTAACAATATACGTTATTTTTCAAAATCGGGTGTGCCACATTTTAGATATTACATTTCTAAATAAGTGATGACCTTCTTTTTTGTATTAGACAAACGTACACCGGGATATGTTGCATTTCAGTCACGGCTAAAGCCTCCAAATATTCGTGATTACAACTATTTGAATATCGAATAGTTAATGATAATATATTCGAATATATTCGTAAAATTTTTAAGAAAGGAATAATTTACTTCGGATGATTAATACATTGTATATATTTAAAGAAAAAACCCAATAATTGTAGTATGTTATAGAAAAACAACCAAAAGTATTTTGAAAAATAATGTTGAATTAAGAAATACATATTAAAAAAAACACAAAAAAATATCTCGATAACTGACAAAATTTTAGATATGTTTATATTGCCTACTTCATATCTCACACCCCACGTGCAAGTTTTTTCATATAACTTTAACTTTATAACTTCTTTTTTGTCGGCTCAAATATTTATGAAAGCTAAATACTAAAGAATAATAGAAAGCCGACAAAACGAAGTGTTTTTTTAGTGTAATAAAACTATAAACATAAGCATGACTTTAAAAAAAAAAGCAAATGCAAATGACGCCCGACTTCGTTATATAGCCCATAGCGGTTTCATCGCTTGCAAATGACTTTCAAGGTTCGTAAATCTTTGTTTCATTTGGAAAAATATTAAAAATCTTATAATTCAAATATGAGCGAATACTTTTTAAAGTATTTGAATAAAGAATACTTAAAAACAGGCGAATATATTCGAGGTTAGAACATTCGAATATTGTAACCTGTCGAATATTCGAACCTGGAGGCCGTCACGGCGGAGAAGTTCTATGGCAGTGGACGTGATGCGGCAATTTTGTTTTATTAAAAAAGTAAAATGTACCTTATTAAGTTGTAATAAAAGTTTTGAATGTACCTTAATAAGAAACAATAAAACATAATTTTTCACCTCCTTGTAAAAAATCACCCAATTTCTCCTAAATTCCAGGCTCTCAGGATGGTGCAACCCCCTTAATCAAACGCGGTGTGATTAATTTAACCACAAAGCTTTTAATATATATTTTAATAGCTTGGCCATCAGGGATTTCAGGAGGTTGTAAAAATGGGGATTATTTGATCGAATTTATATACGGAGTAGAAATCTAAAGCTCTGTTGATTTTCTGAAAATGAAGTTAAGTAAAAATAATATTTGGTGCCGTCGTTAAAACCTCGAGAATTACGGTGATCGTAGGTTTAGCGTGACTCTAACTTTAATGTGCAAATGCACCAGTTAATCTGAAGCAAGCAGTGGTATTGGAGAACCTCGCGCAACTCAATTTATTTTGTCTTTGACCGTTCAACCTACCAGAAGAATTTTATCTTAAAAGTCATGTTTCACCTGTAACCTCAAATAATTTGAATTACCTCAGTTTTAACGTGATTTTTATTTTATTTTATATTATTCAGGGCACAACAATTTTAAGACAAGGCCGTACAATTTTTTTTTTACTTAATAATTAGTAAATACACGCATTTTAATTTAGCAATGTGTTCTGTCAATTAAGTTTTTATTTATTTTTGTAGATGGCGGTAGTGTGCCGCCATACATATTGTTTAAAAAATTTGAATAAATATTTAAAAATAATCACATAAATTACATACAATTTGAAAATGTCAATCATTAAGGGTTATTTTTTACATTCATGTAAAAAAACTAAGTATTTATTGCATAGTTTCGAAGATATACGCCAAAATATATCAAAATTACAACATCCACACGCTTGACAGCAGCCGCGTAGCATATATACAAAATCAAAAGCGTTGGCAGTTGGAAGTGTGCGTTTTCGCTGTGATGGAAATAATAAGCAAGAAAATATACTTTGAATACAATTCACTGTTTGCTTGCGCTTTCTTATATGTTTTACCACACAACACGCAACACTTACCTACGTAAAGCGACACGTTCCATGAATACTGGAAGATTCGGTAGATTGCGTAGGAATTTTTTCTTCACAGTACCTTATTGTTGATTCTCAATCTATCAATAAGGTAAAACCCAACAAACCCTCAAAAGCTCTACGATGAATTTGTCAAGCTTATTATTTTTAACTGCGTACATGGGCTAAGAATTTGACTCTGATGGACGAGATATAGTGACGTAAAAAAACTGTTTGCTGTAAAAATAAACAAAATTTTATTTATGTTGTCTGTTTATTGTTCTTTGAGAAACAATTTTCTTCAATTTTGTTTACCTAAATAGCAATTAATATAATTCCCGTAAGTTCTTGGTATTTATGGTAAGTTTTCGGCGTCGCGCGACCGGTCGTTTGTTTCGGGGAATTTCTGACTGTTTGTTAAAATCCAGTAAAATCCAGTGAGTGGGTAAATACAGTTGTATTTAATTAAATGAAAATATAAATATACATAAAGGCTAATTAATTGCTAATAATGGCTAAATAATTAATATAAATATGAATAAAGCTTATTTTTGAGGATGAGCTTTATTCACACCGTGTCAATATCTAAGTTGATGTTGAGGGCATTTCATCCATTATCTTTCAATTAGTCTAATAAAAATTTTGTAATTAAGTAAGTACACCAGATTTTCATTTTGGCAACCAGATCAATATTTCATTTCAAACTTTGTTGATTCCACAACCTCAAAACTTTTACAGTCTCGCTACTTTTGGGTCACCCGTTTTCAATGAAAACGCTTCTGATCAAGGATGTTGTGGAAAAGTTCCGCGAACAAATGTACCGACTCCAATATTGGAGCGCAGGTCCAACAATGCCGGCTGGAGTGTCCACAGTACCAATGGCAATATCAAATACCAGGTTCCGTATTAAAACTGTGATTTTAGAACGCGTGCAGGGAATATTTTACACATAACGTCGCATTTAAATGTTAACAATGTATTCAGAATATTTTCAGTAGGTACGTTAAAATTTTTGAAGAACTCTTAGAAATACGGGATTTCATCCAATAACAAAAATTCTTTTGCGTTTTTCTCAAAACTCCCCTTTTCGATTACTGGAGATGTTATCTCAAAAAATAGCAAGCCGATTTGGTTCAAATTTAGCACAAAATTACTAACAACATCATCTACAATGTGGCATATGATTTCTTTGATAAAATGTGTCGTTTGCATACTTAATACCCATCAAAAATGACTATACTTTTACATGTCGGTTCCTAAGGAATAAGTATTTATTTATTTCATTATATCATATACCAAACAATTTTTTTTTTTACGAAAATTGGAAAAGACAACTTAACTATAAAAAAGTTACGGACGTTACAAGAAGTTACGTGAACGGACGGACAGACGTATAACGAAATTATTATAATTGGGATTATATTTATTCCCTTCAAAATAATACATAATACAGTTATAAAATAAAATCAAAAAAATTACCTCACAGATTATAATATTACTTTTTTAATAATTAATGAAATATCAATAACGAAATATTAAAACACAATGCGTAACGTAACTGAACCACACAGAACTTCAGAAGATAATAAAAAATATTTTTCGAAGGACTGAATAGCCGCTAATGGATGCATAATAATAAATTAAGTAGCGTTAGCTTAACTAGTGATTTTAGCCCCAACACAAAATCGAATAGAATTAATAAACAATTGAATCAAACCCATTATATTCAATATATTCCCTATAAATATGTCTGTTTCAAAATCCCTCAACTGATGTTTTAATATTTATAGATAATATTTAATAATGGATAAGTTATTGTACGTCCGTCCCGACGAATACAATGGTATCGAAATTGGTCAACGTTAAAAATAATCATGTGGCTTACATAATGTTTTTAAGAATTTTGAAATTATTAATTTTTTTTAACTTCTAAATAAAAATTCGTTCCTAGTTGAATGTTTAATGAATTTCAAATTCTATTTCACTCAAGAAATTTTTGATTAGTGATAGATTTTTTATATTTCCTATACCAAAAAATATGATAGTTGATCATTGTAACGCAGACCCCTTTTTTTTCCTGTAATGGGCATAAAAAGTAAATAAATAAATAAATAACGTCTTTACCATCTCCATAAATAAAGCTCCCAATTTATGTAGCGTGTACATAAAGCGAATCTTTACTATAAATGATATCATAAAGCGAAGCTTCCAAAATGTAAGATAACCTTATAGTACAGCAATTTATTAAAAGTCTGCAATCCTTCACAGCATCCTGGAGTACCACCGCTGTGAGAGTAAGCCTGATCTCGTTATTTCAAACACAATAAATCATTTCTTATCTCAAGTACTTGCTCTCAGCGTCAGACATTTCAAACAAGTACCAGTACGAAACATCTAACATATAATATAGAAATCGTTGACTGAAGAATTCCACTAATAATTTGTTAAATTTTATTTTTGCATGCTTTAAGAATGAGAAATAAAACTAAATAAATAAAATTGGGTGCAAGTACTTATCTACGCTCGTTGAAAGTTATATTTTTTTGGCATTCATAAAATAAACAGCGGATCACTTCTCACAACACAACCGAAAAAGTACAACAAATAGCAAATTTATTTAAACGCGATTTATTGAAACAAACCAGCCGTAAGAACCGACTACTAAAAACGTATCTGCAGATTACAAAGATACCTGTATAAAAATCCATCGGCAGGATTTCGCCAAATGCTGGTTGAAAAGTTAAAAAAGTAACCCATAAAAAACAAGTTTTCACTATACTCCCTTTCTTTGTAAAATCTAACAATAATTAAAGAGGAATTAAAACATATAACATAACACTAAACTTACAGAAATTTAATATATTTCTAAAATGTCAGATGTTTTGAGATGTCAAGATTTTGATAGATTCAATTATCATCAATATCATACCTTATGAATTTCCAGTTCCAAATGATTTAAACAAGATGTCAGAATCAGATTTGAGTAATGTAGAATTCTTCAAAACTAAGCAGAAATCTAAAAGAAATAAATTATTATTTGATTTTTTCCCAAAAAAAAACAATTTTGCTGTCATTTGTGAACCAATTGTTTTGTTAATTTTCGAAATTCATAGTGATGTACCTACGGAGTAATTCAAATTTAGAAAATATTCCGCGACGTTATCGGGCCGTCGCGGCGCGCCGTTGCTAATCAAACTTTTCTAATGATTCCAATTTGAAAAAACCAATAAAATTTCTAATAATTCGGAATTATACTATAATTATTATTTTTTTTAACGAAAATTTAATAGATCTTCTTGATCGTTGCCACGAGTCTGCTTGCCACGTTTCAGCTCGATTGGATCACGGGAAAAGGGTCAAAAATCGATCCAAAGTTTTTATTGACGGCAAGCAAGCAGACACCACGAGTTAATATAAAGGGAGTAAAAAATAGATTTGTTTTAAATAACTTCATGATGTGAAACTTCCGTCGCATGATGCCTATAACAAATTTTTACCTTAAACGCCCTTAGAAGTATAACTTCAAAAATACTTTTTATTGAAATCATTTTTGTATATGTTGGTGATATATACCAACATGATATATACCTGATGATTATATGTGTCTTCCCATATATGTTCATATGAACTATATTTCTACGTACATGTTTGTATAATATTGATAATTTTACTTAGAAACGCAATAAGTTCACATACTGTATATATTGCACAACATTTAATTTTTATGATTTATTTAATATACCATTATCAATCACCTACTACCTTTATTGTGTTGTATTTTGTAAAACGAAAATATCTGTTACTGTTAAGTAGTATTTTTAGAAAAAAGTTCTATATTATTAGGTCCTTACATATGAAATTGGCGTTTAGTATGGGAGGAACATAAAGCCGATTTTTTTTTTATTATAATATATTTATTTAATCAAAGTATGTACCATTGCTATCTATGCACTTTTGCCATCTCATAGGTAGTTCATCGATCCCTTTACTAAAAAAACCATTCGGACGGGAATCAATAAAATCTTTGAAGGCGGTTTGGACTGCCCCATCGGAGTTGAATTTTTTCCTGTGCAAGAAGTTATCCAAATTTCGAAAAAAATGGTAATCTGTTGGGGCAAGGTCCGGAGAGTACGGTGGATGTCTTAGACATTCCAATTGAAGCTCCTCTAATTTGGTAGCCGTCTGTTGTGCAGTGTGTGGTCTAGCGTTATCATGAAGCAGCAGTGGCCTAGAGCGATTAACCAGCCTCGGTTGTTTAGCAGCTAGCTTTTCCATCATGGTTTGCAGTTGCTGACAATAGACATCTGCCGTAATCGTCTGGCCAGATTTAAGAAAGCTGTAGTGAACGACACCAGCACTAGTCCACCAAACGCTCACAAGTAACTTTTTTGGAGTCAATTTTCGCTTGGGGCATGGTTTGGCTGGTTCGGCAGGGTTCAGCCATTGCGATGAGCACTTCCGATTATCGTACAGGATCCACTTTTCATCACAGGTAATGATTCGATTTAAAATCCCTTCATTATTGTGCCGGTTGAGTAATGCAACGCAGCAGTCAACGCGCGTTTGTTGATTTGCTTCACTCAATTCGTGAGGTACCCACCTTTCAAGCTTTTTCACCTTACCAATTTGCTTCAAGTGGATTAAAACAGTTTTATCACTAACACCGCAGCCTGCAGCTAACTCGGATGTGGTTTGCGATGGATCCGCTTCCACAATAGCCTTCAATTCTTCATTATTGTTTGCGTGCATCAAATTTGCATCCTGAAACTTCATATTTCGCTACTTATAACTTATATTGTTTAATGTTTGTTCTTTTTAATTTTATGTTATATTTTTAGGTAAAAGCCTATACACATTGCCGCTATTTACTTTATATTTTTAACTTTTATACTCATGTTTTGGTGCTATACAGATATTGTTTAATGTATGTGCTTTTTGAAATTTATTTTATACTCTTTATGTAAAAGCCTAATGGGCGTAAACAAATAAATAAATAAATAAATAAATAAATTATCAACTTTGGTCTCCGGCCGTCCACGGGGCTTGTTCTGCAGGTCGAAATTTCCAGAACGAAACCGTTGGAACCAAAAACGCACTGTGTTTTCTTTTGCGGCACCGTCGCCATACACATCATTAATCCTTCGAGCCGTTTCTGCAGCACTGGTGCCACGGTGGAACTCGTACTCGTAAATAACGCGATATTTCAGGTTTTTCATTTTGTAAACTGAGTGACGCAAAGAAAAAAACAATTGAGGAAAAAACAAATGAATTATAATTTTCAAAACACAAATACATGAGTAAATAGCTGTATAAATTTGGATTTGGAATTCCTAACCAAAGAGAAGATATTTGAGATAAAATTTGCCAGTACGGCAAAACGCCAATTTCATATGTAAGGACCTAATATATTAAAATATGGATGGATGAATTTAAAACATATTAACAAAGAAAAAAATATATATAAACAAAACACTTCATTATTAATAATAATACTTTTATTACAGGTGAAGTATTTACTCTTTTTAGTATTAATAGTTTAATAATTCATTCTACGTCATCATCTCTCATCGACTTTTTTCGATGAATGATTCTGATACTCTCAAAAAGTAAATCTTTGAGTACTAAATCTTCTCGTTTATTTTTCTGGGGTATAATGCCGTATTTTACGACCTTTTTGGCCAACGCTACGGATCCCATTGCAGGGTCCATTATCGGGGCTGATGATGGACCCTGGATTGGGATTTGAAACGTTGACCAGAAAAGCTGTGAAAACCTAAGAACATTTTTGATAAATAAAATTATTCATGAATTCACTTTCAGATAACTTTTTTTATGTTTTTTACCCTATTTAATGATTAAAATTATTTTTTCTTGTGTAAGTAAAAATATTATCTTACAAAGCATAAATAGCACAAAAAAGCTTGTTTATTACTTGGCCAACACTAATACCCCGAAGTAAGGAGCTCGGGATATTTCTCTATTTAAAATTTAAATTAAAAATTCCCACATCGTCGATTTCTGTTCACCGGCTTCTGTGTTTCTGAACTTAAGCTTTGCCGTCTTGGGAAACATATATTTTATATCTCAGACGATAAATTTTATAAGCAATACGGGAATTCATTTATTTATCATTTCTTATACCGTCACGCACGCCACTGTTATCCATTATTTATCTTCAACATCCCCTGTTCAAGGGGTCTGCGATACAATGGTCAACTATGATATTTTTTGATATTGGAAACATCAAAATCTATCACTCATCTAAAATATCTTGAATGAGATAGAATTTTTGATTCATTGAACATTCAACTAGAAAAGAAGTTTTTAATCTTCTTATTACTGATACTGATAATATGTTGATAAGCTGTAAGCCTGTGATAAATCACGGGTCAAACTAATGAATAATAACGACCCAAGCGTGTAACCTGAGACGCGCGTTGATGTCATACTCTAATTATCCAAAGTATTCGTTTGATTTTTATGTAAAAAAGTCGTCAACTATGTAAAACATCATCATCACCACCACTCTTGGCACTAAAGCCCTTGGTGGGTCTTGGCCTCTTCAAGAGTCTTCCTCCACTCATCTCGGTTTAGTGCCATATCTCTCCAGTTCAGGAGCTCCAAGGCAGAGATGTCTTTGAGGACGTTGTCACTCCATCTTAATTATGGCCTTCCTAAGCTCCTTCGCTCTATTGGCCTTGAGTTCAGCAGGGACTTTGGTGCTTGATGCTCGGACATTCTCTCCACATGACTGAGTCACCGAAGTCTTCCCAGTTTTATAAATTTTGTGACGTTTGGCTCCTTTGTAAACATGTATGTAAAATATAGTGTTTTTTAAAAAAATTTTAGTTAACAAACTGACAGAATTTGCAATAATTTTAATAAATACAAGACAATCGTTTACTTTATAATATTATTGAAAAAAAAATACATCTTACGGGCCGATGCAGTCACACAAGACCAACAAAGTTCAGCAATTTTCTTCACTTTTAAATCTCGCAGGTTCGGTTATTTTTTAAATAACTTTGTTTGCGTCATTTTAAGATGATGTCCGTATTTTAAAATATGTGGAACCTGATACTGATATTCTTGCAGATACCTTATCATCGTTCAAAACTCATTCATACACAACATCCATTTTCTAAACGATGACCTGAACCTATAGATCCATTAAATTTATTATTTATTTACATTTTCTTATATGATCGCACTACATTCAAACACTAAAAATATATAATACACATAAATGTACATGTAGAATACACTTAAATGTAAAAATACATGTTACTAGAGCATGCCGAAGACCCTTGTAATTGGGTTAATGGGCATAGACTCATTTATTATTAGAGTATCATGTACCTATTATCCTGTTAGTGTCTCTAAAAATATATAAAAAAAATACCTCACATATGAGTAAAAATGGTGAGTTTTGCTTATTTTGCTAGACAATCGCCTTAAGCAGTGTTTCAGAGTGTGACCAAGATTCTTTTCCATATAAAACCACTTGGATGCATTGAATCGTCTTAAGGCGGGACAGCCGATTCTCAAACATGCATATTTGTCAAATTACATCGATAGATCATGTGCTTTCAAGTCGTGCACGACATGTCATCTGAGCGCAAATCGAATAAAAATTACACGTTCGTTACATATTTATGGTACATACGTTGCTAAAACAGTAAGGTTTTGATAGAAAGAGATGGTCATATATTCTTCGCTTTCGTCCGAGTCAAGCATCCCCACAGAAGTACCTCACGTATCAAAATATTTACTTATTTAACTTTAGACAAATGATCTTATATTATTTGAGTCGACTTACTATTTTCCGTAAATAATTTAAGAATCATAGTAATAGTTCCTAACTCGTTTTTAAATCAATGCATATCGTAATATGACAATAACAAAACAATTACATAGCCCCACGAACGTACTGCGTATATCAAAATGTATTATTTTATCTATCGATAAATTCCCGTATTTTATTTACGTCCAGTTATTACTTACCTAATAGAATTTAAAAACATATTAATAATTCTGAAATACTTTTCAAAACCTAATGAATACCGTTAATATTAAACAATAAATAAATACATGGTAGACGTGAACGCGCATGCGCACGGCGCGGACAGTATGTATCTTGATACCTCAAATGATCTGGAACAATTGTTGAAATTAGGATAATACCGAACTGACATGTGACGTGTGTCGTTTGACTGTGTTCTGAATGTGACGCATGTTCAAAGTGACATGTGACGCATGTTTAAAGTGTAAAAAGGATGAAACCGTTCGAAAATCCATATAAAACCTTAATATATGGGAGATATCAATTGCTTTTGAACGTATTATATAATAATAATTCATACAAATGTCAAATTTGGCGTAAAAACACGATGAATAGTGAAATAAATGACGAGGAATATTCTGCAACATAAACACGACTGACCTCTGCCGTGGCCAGACGTCATTTAACACGCGTTCTGACGTTGTTGATCTCGTTTTTCATACTTTAGAATTTTTATTTTAAAATAATAATTAACATGTTTTTTATAAAAACATTAGCTTTTTAATAGTGAATGAAGACTCAAAGTGCGAATATAGATACAATATATCGTTTAAAATCATCTTTTTATATGAATAAACAACATTTGAAAATGACCAAAAATCGTAAATATTTAAGCATGTTTGAAAAATTATATCTTTTTTAATATTGAATATTTCTTAATTTCCTACGCACGGATTCTAGATAATTAATTAAACTTTATACGTATAAAAAAACATATTATACTTGCATAGAAATTTTAAACGAACCACTCTACGTTCGGGAACATTAAAAAGGTTTTTTTTGCCGTGGCCTATGGATTAATGCCTATATTTTTCTTAAATATTGTAAATAATGTTTAGTTTATTACTTTTATATAAGAATAAAAGTTCTATCTAAGTTATCGCCCTAAAAAAATTGCAATTTATAATATACATTCTGATATAAATGAATAATAAAAACCCACATTTTCGTAAAAAACGCCGAAATATGCATTTGAAGTGAATGTACGCCTTAATTCACTAATAAAATTTTAGATCATGCGTGCAAACTGCAATATGAAAAATGTGCAAAATCAAAATCAAACGTGCTTTATATGATATTTGACGATGACAATTATATTACAAGTTCTATATTTAGTTATGTGAGGTAGCGCGTGCGTCACTAGAGATAAAGCCGGAGTCGAATAGAGAATGAGGTAGTGTGCTCATATACATAGAAAAGTTGCGAGGAGTGATGTTCTTGGCCGGCCTTGCCAGTGAAGTGTTTCTCTCTTCTTCTGCTAGGATATTTTGGTTCTTGAAATCAAATGCCGGAATCTATTAACATGCTTATTGTGAACTTGATATAATATACAAAAATATTAGATGACAAGATATTATACGTGGCCGTACGTTTTTCTTCTGAAAGCCCGCGATTTAAAATGGCCACTTGCGCCCCTTGCGTTCACATTCACGCATCTTCCGCCCCTTTCGCTTATACTCAAACATCTGGAGATATCATAATACCTTTAACGATATCGATTTGACGTCACACGCGAGTTCAGCAACAGTACAAATACCGAGACATCACTCGTCTTGGTCCGTCATTAATATTCCTCACAACGACGCCGCGAGGGCTCATCTATTGAATTTTATATTATGTGTTTTCCCGTGGCTGTTCTACTTCACGCGATGGAGGCACGCCATGTCGTTTAGGGCACCTCTGGACGATGTCGGGTAATAGTTGAGCACGAAACGTCTAAAAAATTAATCGTGTGTATTACACCAAAAATAGATGTCTACTATGGATCCGTGAAGGGATGGGAAGTGTGTCATCGTCGACCTTTGGAGAGGATTTGTGGTGAATGTTCACCAATTTGTAGGATGGCTTTGACGAAGACCGCCTCTGCCACCTGGCTTCCTCAATGTTCTGAGAAGTATCGCTATGTATGCAAGATGATAAGCTAGATTGGATAGCTAGACAATATAGATTGGAGCTGACAAGAAAGATAGGTAGGATAAAGACGAAAATAGTGTTATGGCATAATTGCCAAATTATCAAGAACAAAATATGTACCTACTCGCTACCACGAGGTCTATGGAACCATACAACGTATTAATAAAGACAGACTTCAACAAAAGAGGTATTATGGAAAGTGCAAATTGACATCTTGCATACGTGGGACACAGAGGATTAAATAAAAACTCAAATGGTTTATTAATGCGAGATTTCAGAATTTGATTGAAAGTAAAGCGCTCCATAAGTACTGTGGTAGTGGAGAGTATGGCGTGGCGGTTAGGTTGTAAGCACTTCGTAATACCTTCCGCTTGACGCTACATATTGCCAGTTTATCACTTAATCATTTCAGCAGCTGAGTTTGCCTGGACTAGTTCTCCACATGGTAAACGAAAGACTGATTTTCGGTGCCAGAAGAAAGAAGGCTTATATTGAAAGATGGAAAGATTGAACTACAAGTGGCTCCAAGTAACCGACATAGCGTATGACAGAGAGATAGAGGATGCTGGAAGACTGCCGTTCAAACAAATGGTCCCCAAACCGACGAGGATAAGGCGGATGAAGAAGAAGAATAGGAACTTTGATAACGAATAGACTTTGATTTCTATGCAAATTGTCAGACTCATGTGAGATGGGGGTAAATTTGACAGGAATAAGGATAGGAGATGGACGGAGTAAATGGGTATGAAACATTTGTTAAGTGGACTAACTTGATAAGCACAAATTGAAATGTCAAATAAAGCTTGACTCATCTTTCGCAGTATATTCTTTTTTTACCAGAAATGAGGAATGACGATAAGCTGTTAATTCAACGAATCTGCCACACTTTCACCTACACACCCAATGGTGCACGGAACCGATGATAACAAATATCACTCAGTGGTGACGATATGTTCCCTCCGGAGGTGGTGGTAAATTTTATGCCTTTTGCACAGTCGACCGATAAATTGGAGCTGACAAAAAATATAGGAAGGACAAAGAGACAAGGATGTTATGACGTAAATGTCAAATTATTAGAAACAAAATATGTATTTACTTGCTACCACGAAGAGTGTGGAACCATATAACGTAGTAATAAACACTTGACAGACTACAACAACCAAGGTATTACGGAATGTGAAATTTGACATTAGACATTTTTAGAACATCATCATAATCATTTTCATCCCCTTGTCCTGATAAGGTCGGGGGTCCAAAGACTCGACAAGATGTTTCCATATTTTCAGTCTTGTGCCGCTTTCACTTGTGTCAATCAGTCAAGACCTTTTCTATTTCCATACACTATTTTTGTTGCCTCTCCCAGATTAATATGAAGTGATCCACCTTTCCTACCTTTTTGGTACTCGGTCTTCTGGCTTTCTTAGCACTTTTATTTAGCACACACACTCAATTTATATTATAAATTATTTTTTCATTTTATATCATAAATTACTTTGTCACTTTATATTATAAGATGTATTTTGTGTAACATAAAATTACTTCTTAGAGAAATAAGGCAGTCCATTTTAGTTTCTAACTCTGTTGCTACATAATTTCATAAATTGTAATTAATTCTCATTTGTTAACTTTTTTTTACTATCGAATATATATTACTTCTTCTTAATACTTTTGTTATTGTATATTTACTCTGTAATTATTTTTTTTTTTTATCTCTGTTATTTTATGCTTACTTTTAACAATATTATGTTATTTTATACTAACTCTGTATTCTACATATTTTATCTTTATTATCTTATGCTTACTTTTACTTACTCTCATTTTATATTATAAGGTAATTAGTACAACATCAAATTACTGTAATAGGTTTTGTAACCGTTGAAATAAATAAATAAATAAATATCCATGCTGCCTCATTTGTAATTTATCTGTATGTAATAGTAGGGGCTCCATGCCAAGTGTATGACTCCCGCTACCCCCCTTAGAAAACTTATATCGGCAGCCTGGTTAGGATCCAAATTAAATTGATGGCCATATATTAAGATGAGCCTGTACAAAGATTTAAAAACAGTCAATTTTGTCTTCACACTTAGCTCGGATTTATCACTACCCTAGCGAAGGGAAAAACTACATTTCAAAATGAAGACTACAACACACACACGTTCACTAGTTTGAAGGCTACAAAATGTACACTACAATTGTAATAAAAACTACACAAAGTGACGTAATTGTAGTACTACGAAATTGTAGTACTAACGAAGTGAAGTAATGAAGTAATTGTAGTAATAGTGAACTAATTATATTTTTTCCCAAATAAAAACTTTGGTGACTAAAAAAAAAGAAAAAAAAGATGTCAGGAAAAAATATATTAAATATATCGAGATATTTTGGTAAAATAATATTTGGCGAGCTAAAAAAAAAGGTTCAGTTTCCAAAGATTTCTTCATTCGGTCCCAAAATTTTTCAAACCATGGGGGGGAGGGGGTTCTTTCAGTTTCCAGAGATTTCTTCATTTATCTACATCAACTTCCCAAAATTTTCACATAAAAATGGACTATTTGAAGTATGTGCTCGTACTTTCGATAACTTTGAAATGTGTGTACTTTGTAGTGTTCGCTTTGAAATGAAGTGTATTATTTGAAGTATGTACTTTCAATAACTTTTAAGTGTGTGTAGTTTGTAGTGTGCACTTCAATGTAATGTAGTACTACATTGTAGTAGTGAGTACAGAGCGGACCCATCACTACACCACACTTTAAAAAAAAAACGTAGAGAGCTAGTAGTTCCTATTCTTCCATCTATAAATAAACTAATAATTAGTTATTATTAATAAAATCTCGTTTGCCATGTTGCCTATGTCGACTAATACAGTTTATTATTAGCTGAAATTATTTAGATTTGCGTGGGTTAAATTGCAATTATTTCCCGATCAACCTAATATATTTGTAGTTTATATTCAAGCCGATCAAATATCATTAATGTCATTGACAGAGGTTTACAATTCCATTTATTTATTCATTAATTTTGTGTACCACATTTCAAAACGGACATTCAAAGCGAACACGGTAAGTCAACCGTTACAGACAAATACGCCAATATCCGGAGTCAATACCTCAGGGGACTAGATCACCAATCCTGTGAAAGTACTGCGCATAAAACTTCATTAAACATATAAATTATTTACATATATATTTTACAAAAATAAATCATGGCGATATAAATTTTTATTTCATTTGACACGTGAGAGAATAGATAAGCCAAGTGGCTTGTAGAAGGGATCTAGATAAAGTGTGGGTTGAGGATGTTTTTACCCAAATGTGAAAACTAACTGGTAAAGATGTTTTGTTCAGAATGTTTAGAAATCTGAGAAAGGGTAACTTAAAATTGTATAAATAAGTCGTTTGTACGTGGTATATCCACTGTTTGATAATGGCCTTACAAGCCGAAACAGCTGTAACACATAAAAATACTTAACCCTTAGAACTTAATAATAATATTTATTAAAATTTAATTTATTTTAAATTTCGCTAAAAAAAAAAAAAAGAAATCTGAGACTTTTACAAATACCAGAAATGGCATGAGCAATCAACCACTTATCTGAGACGAATCATTAAATACCTCATTTGCAGTGTACATGATAGATTTTTATGATTTGGATTCAGGCTGATATATTTTTTTTTTCAATTGATTCAGCAACGCTGTAGATTGACATTTAAAACAAATATTGATTGTATATTTGTATATATCTACTTCTTTTATTTGATTAATTACACCAACATTTTTCAGAAAAACTTTTCATCGTCAGGATGTTGTACAACTGTCAAAATATCAGAATGAATTGTCTTTTGTTTCTTGTTTTTCTAAATTATTTTTAAATATGATATGATGGAATATCAATGGGACCAGTGAAACACGGTACTGCTGAAATCCTTGCCTGTTTAAAAACAAAATCAATTATACAGAGCAAATAAAATAAGATCAAATAAAGTGATGATCTTGTCCGGTGTGGTTGCGTGGCTGTCTGCTAATGATCTCCGTCGAATAATCTTGAAGATAGTTGAAGATCGTTGAAGTTCTCCGGCGTCAGCTTAACCAGATAGTAGTAGATGATAGGTATTGAAGTAGGAATTCCGAAGATTTGGAATACCCGATGATCTCCGTCGATGGATCTCGAAGTTGGTGGAGAAGTTGAAGTTCCGTGACGTCAGTTCAATCATAAATTATTGGTAGGTAGGTACTGAAGTTGTATTTCCTGAAATCTGGAAATGCCCGATGACCTCCGTCGATGGATCTCGAAGTAGGTCGGAGAAGTTGAAGTTCTATGACGTCAGCTCAATCAGATAATGTGGAGTAATAGGTACTGAAGTTGGCAATTCCGAAGAAAACTGGAAATGCCCGAAGGTCTCCGTCGATGAATCTCGAAGTAGGTTGGAGAAGTTGCAGCTCTGCGGCGTCAGCCCAATCAAATAAATAGTATGTAGCAATACTGAAACTCGTTATTCCGTCCATCGGAATTGGTAGGTAGTCCTCCGTTGATAATTCTCCTGGTCATCTATAAATTCTCCTTCGTGGCGTAGTTGGCTTATCGTATGATAGGTATTGGTCTCTTGAGGTTTTCTATCGTCCCCGTTGATAATTCTCGAAGTCTGCTCGAGAAGATGGAGCTCTGCGGCATCAGCCAAATCAGATATCAGTACGTAGCAAGTACTGAAGCTCGTTATTCCGTCCGCCGGAATTGGTAGGTAGTCCTCCGTTGATAAATCTCGAAATCTGCTCGAGAAGGTGTAGCTCTGCGGCGTCAGCCCAATCAAATATCAGTGCGTAGCAATCACTGAAGCTCGTTATTCCGCCCGCCGGAATTGGTAGGTAGTTCTGGAAAGATGGAGGAGACTAAAAGACTAAAACTTAAAGACTTAAAGACTACGAGACGAACGAATTTCTCTACATTTCATTAACTTTCACCGAATTCCGAGCAAGAAATTCACGTTTGACATAGACAAAATACTCAATATTCGACATTGCGTCGAGGGCCGCCACTTATTACATGATACACGCCGTTGACCTTGGAACCAGCATACCCTGTACTAGCGAATTGATACTGTGTTTTGCATAACTTGTTGATCTACCACACATTTCTTAATTGTATTAGCTGATATGCGACACTCTTTATTTTGTTTTGTACATGGATTATATTTACTTAGTCATAAAAAATGCATTGCTTAATTTATATTATCTTCAAAATATTCATAAAATTTTTATTATTTGTACACAAATAATATTGCAAAGTAGACTATTTTTTAATCTGTTTGATAGTTTTCTCACAGTTAATGTTTTAATAGATACTGTTTTTAAAAAACAATATATTAGGTCCTTACATATGAAATTGATGTTTTGCCGTACTGGCAAATTTGATCTCAAATATCTTCTCTTTGGTTAGGAATTCCAAATCCAAATTTATACAGCTATTTACTCATGTATTTGTGTTTTGAAAATTATAATTCATTTGTTTTTTCCTCAATTGTTTTTTTCTTTGCGTCACTCAGTTTACAAAATGAAAAACTTGAAATATCGCGTTATTTACGAGTACGAGTTCCACCGTGGCACCAGTGCTGCAGAAACGGCTCGAAGGATTAATGATGTGTATGGCGACGGTGCCGCAAAAGAAAGCACAGTGCGTTTTTGGTTCCAACGTTTTCGTTCTGGAAATTTCGACCTGCAGAACAAGCCCCGTGGACGGCCGGAGACCAAAGTTGATAATGAAGAATTGAAGGCTATTGTGGAAGCGGATCCATCGCAAACCACATCCGAGTTAGCTGCAGGCTGCGGTGTTAGTGATAAAACTGTTTTAATCCACTTGAAGCAAATTGGTAAGGTGAAAAAGCTTGAAAGGTGGGTACCTCACGAATTGAGTGAAGCAAATCAACAAACGCGCGTTGACTGCTGCGTTGCATTACTCAACCGGCACAATAATGAAGGGATTTGAAATTTAAATCTGGCTAGACGATTACGGCAGATGTCTATGGTCAGCAACTGCAAACCATTATGGAAAAGCTAGCTGCTAAACAACCGAGGCTGGTTAATCGCTCTAGGCCACTGCTGCTTCATGATAACGCTAGACCACACACTGCACAACAGACGGCTACCAAATTAGAGGAGCTTCAATTGGAATGTCTAAGACATCCACCGTACTCTCCGGACCTTGCCCCAACAGATTACCATTTTTTTCGAAATTTGGATAACTTCTTGCAAAGGAAAAAATTCAACTCCGATGGGGCAGTCCAAACCGCCTTCAAAGATTTTATTGATTCCCGTCCGAATGGTTTTTTTAGTAAAGGGATCGATGAACTACCTATGAGATGGCAAAAGTGCATAGATAGTAATGGTACAAACTTTGATTAAATAAAAATATTATAATAAAAAAAAATCGGCTTTATGTTCCTCCCATACTAAACGTCAATTTCATATGTAAGGACCTAATATTTATTGATTAGCCTTTTTCAACCTTTTTTTCACAATTGACAACTTAAGTAAAATAAATTAAAATAATGGATATGAATCTTTTATAATGCATACAAAAAAACAAGACATCGTATTGAAGACGTAATCGGACAAGAAAAAAAATCATTATCGTTACACGTCCTAACAATTAAATTCGTATAAAACCCACAAAGTGAAGCCACTTTCTTCAATCCTAAAACACCGATGTTTGGGTGATTTATGAACTGATTAAATATTTTAGAAAAATAAATGTATTTAAAATATATAAAACTTTTGGCGGGTTGGTGTGTAGGTATATGTGTTTTAGGAGAAAATGGCCCCCCGTCCAAAGGCATTTTCTTGTGTCGGTACGTGAAGTGTATTGTGTGAGAGCATGGTACGTGTGAGATGATTCAGTAGAGTAGAGTAGAGTAGATGAGCGGATGTATACCTGACATAACTTATACTTGCAATTAACTGTGGTATTTTATTAGCAACAATTTATAAATGTGGCGTTGAGTACAGAAATATTTCTTGCGAGTGCTACGGCGGTCGGTGACAGAGTGGACGTATGCTATAGGCGACCGGGATCTGGTAAGTCGCATCGAGGCCTTAATTGGTGGATATCGCTCGATGCGTGCGGCCAGAATCGCGACGGCTCTGCACCACCACAAACTTAAAAAATAAATGTTAATTAGATACCTTTCCATACAAAAATGGACCTATGAGTAAAAGTGTTCGTTGCAGCTGAATTTCGCTCGCGTTTCTGGACAATCTCCCTAAATAAACATTTTTAATTGCAGTCCGTAAGATAATATCCTGTATCGTGAGAATAGGTACATACACTCTTTCAGAATCATAAAATCTTGATTCTGAGCTACGTCACGGTTGACGTCGATTAGTACAGACATATTCTAATATGTCATGCGGAAATGTGATTTTGCTGATAATGACGTCACCCAACAACGTATAACAACTGGAAGACTCAAAATTAGATGTCACATACACTCGACGTCATGAACAATTTCAAAAACGATGCTGAGAGGAAATCCTGATGAAGACTGACAGAATGTCATTTGTCGAGTACGCCCTGTCCTAGCGTTCCACAAAAAAACATCTTTGCCATTTTTGTTTTTCTTTTTAAATTCACTCTTGTAGCGTGATTTTGTTTTGTCGAAGGAGGGTATAATTGAGAGATATATAAGCAAAGGTAGCAATATCTAAAAAAAAGTTTTGGATGCAGTCACTTTCCCTTAGAAAATCATTTTTAATAAATCCCTATTTATCCTAAGTACGTGTCACGTGACAAATTAGCCGCTTCATACTAAAGTGAGAGTTGATGTCGATTTCAGATTGAAACATCACAGCAAAGATCCATTTAATCAATTATTTATTAAATACTAATTGCACTTCATTCAAACACTAAATATACAATACACATAAATGTACAAGTAAAATATACTTAAATGCAAAAATACATGTTACAGAGCGTGCTGAAGTCACTTGTAATTGGGATAATGGGCATAGTCTTCATTTATAATGTTTTATTATTAGAGTACCATGTACCTATTATCCTGTTAGTGTCTCTGATATATATATGATTATTAAAAAAAAAGATGACAATATCTTCCATTTGATAGTAGACACGGCAATATCCATATTTAAAAGTTTAATATTTGTTTATACGTGTATATAAAAGGGAAACTAAGGTGGCAATTGTTTATAAAAAATTATTTCCATAAGATGTATGTAGGTTTCATAGGTTATAAAGAAATTTCTTTGAGTAGTGACATGTTTTTTGTATTTTTCTCAGAAACATTTCAGTGGGATATTGCTGCTTTTACTTTCAAATCCCTCAATTTTACTCTATTTTCGATGTGATACTTTTTTGGACACGTTAAAGTAAATTAATACGGTTAACTGTCTTCGCCACGTGGCGATTCGTTACCTTTTCCAGCACAAAAAAACAATGTATCAAACATAATAATTTCGTTGTTTATCCGTCTGTCCATCCGTCCATCTGTCCGTCCGATCGTCCGACCGTCCATCTGTCTATCTATCTGTCACCTTAACTTCGTGTAACGTCCGTAATTTCGTTCGAATTCACCGCTAAAAAGAAAACAAATTAAATGGCGAGAGATGGGGCTTGAACCTCGGGTCAGCAAACCCAAACCGGCCGCACTACGCATCTTCTTATGCCGTGGACCGCCAAAAATATACTATAAATATATGCTAGGGTTATAGCTAGTACCGTAGTATTTGGATCGTTAACACGTGCTTTAAAGAAGTAATAAGTAATAATAACCTTTTTACATTCTGTGGTAAAGAGGTTTCGCTTCAATAGTGCATAAACTCTACATACCTACTTGAATTTTTTGAAAGAGCATTTGTAAGTTATTTATCACTATTATTTATATATAATACAGTAAAGTGTCGAGAGAAGCAGTCCTTTTTTTGTAGAAAATCTAACTCACTATATGCATTCATGAAAAATAATATTCACTAAGAAACTGTAGCTCACGTGTAAAGAATAGTAATAACTACTAGTTTCATACAAAAATGATAAAGTTTTTCATACGAAATAAATGTATACAAAAATTTCAGAAACAATACAATTTAAATAAATATATTATGTTTTGTTAAAATTTTTTGTTGAGAAAAGGTACCTGCATACGATGAACTTTTTGAAAAAGAGTATGTTATACTAAAATGAACAAATATTTAGCTGTAAAGCAAAAAAAAACTTCTTCCAACACAGCAAAATCATTTTGTGGTGACATTATAATTATAATTTATAGAAATAAACTTATAAATATAAATAAGAGTTAGGGAACACTAAAGGTGTTTAAATATCAATAATTATTCTGAATTTTCTAACCATCTTTTGACTACGGATCATTCTTTTGATATTAATAAGGGTTTACAAATTATACAGAATCACAGCTTGATAAATTAGAAATTTTGGAAATAAGAAAAATAATTTAATAGTAAATTGAATATTATAAATAACCAGGTCCTTATTACAAATAGTTATCTTTTAAATTTATTTTCATGTTAGGTAGGTACTTTATTACTATTCATTTTCCATGTATAACTTTTTAATATTTTGAATTTTTCGATTGTTAAATTTAATTTTGTTATTATACATTTGTTATCCCGACGAAGGGGCCATGGTTTCTGAAACATGTTGATTTTTTTCAATAAAAAGTGGTGTAAACAAAGTTAATCTCTATAAATTATAAAAAAAACACTGCTTGCGCCACACTAATAGAGCAAAAATCTTCCATTACTATTGTAGCATGCCGATGTATCAGAGTTTTTCAACTTTTTTCCTCAAAAAGTTACAAAAGAAATAACAACAATACCAATGTTCGGCATTCATAGAGTAACCCTTTTGATGCGCGGTAGTTTTCGACAGGAATTACACGTTGTTACAAGTCTTCTCCGTTGACTTTCCAGCCCTTTTCCAGTTCTTATGAATTTTTCAGTTGGGTGTAGTTGTATAACGGGTCAAGGTGTTCCGTGAAATATCTTCTCGAGTTGAATTTTCCGGCGCGATATTTATTTATTTATTATAATATACACAGCTAAACAGTATTTTACCTATAATGCATTTATACATAATATTAACACAACAACATATGTGTGTGTGTAAATTATAGAAATATAATTATACATCAGTGTAGAAATAGACAAAAAATAAGATATAAAACAAGAAAACGTGTGAATAATAGAAGCTTTTGAAACCATAACATATAGTAGAGTAAGAATATAATTTAATAAAACACATAGACGATGAAAGATAGATGTTGGGAAGATTTGAAAACATAAAAGAGTAAAAATATAATACAATAAAACACATGAATAATATAAAAATTGAAAACACGAGTAAGTATACGTGGACTTCTCACGAAAGTGGCATTATACTTAATACAAAAAATTGACATATTTCGGTTGGATTAGACATAATTTATATAAATAAATAGGTATAATAATTTGTTTGTAAGTGCATTAAGAATTCAGGATGACAAGGTGTAGAGATTTTATTAGCGAATCTTTATATTGTGCTAAACTGGAATTAAAAATATTCGAGATATGCGCATAGGTGTCACTCAGCCTATGTAGTCTGGGTATAAGAGAGTTAAATTGTAAATTGGTTGTAGTGTTATCACAATAGAATAGTGTAGGTATTCATGTAGCTCTTTCAGGCGCATGAAATATAATCAAACACAAAATAATATCAGGGGTGGATATACGAGGTATCCGCGTCAATCTTAACTCAATAACTCAAAGTGAAACTTTTGGTTTGGACATCGCCAGGTGCAAGGTGACGTTACTTGAAAGATGTTCACTATCAACTATCAAGTTGAAGTATAGAATTGAACATCGTCAGTGGTGGAGAACGTCTAGCTGGCCATGGCTCTGACAGCCAATGTGTGACTCGAATTTCGACATTAGTTGACACGGTTGAAGAATCTTCAACACTTTGTGATATTTTGTATTCAAAGCAACTGTTCATTACCGGCAATTAAAGGCAACAATAACTGAAACTCGTTGGTATTAAAGTAAGTCGAACTCCCTCTATCTCAAAGATTTTGTCCTTCGTTTTTTTTATTGATCTCTCCTATTTGCCTGTATATATTATTTAGTGTGCTATGTACACTTATAAATAAATATAAATTGCCAAATACTTTTTGTTAAATTTTTTTTTTCCTATTTGAATTATAATATTTTTAATATTTAAAGCATTAACTTTGTGGTCAGACATTTTAACAAAATGTTATTTATGTTAGTTTATAACCACTGAAAATTACTTTTTTGTCTACGGGTTTCAGGACGTAACCCGTCTTTTCGCCAAACAACCGCTTGATAGTTTTTTGTTACCTTACAATAATTACAAAAAACTATGAAGTAGTTGTCCAGAGGAAGAGACGGGTTACGTCTCGGAACCGATAGACAAAAAAGAAAATTTTAATGGATATTAACTAACATAAACAAGATTTGTTTTTTTTTTAATTTGTTTTCACATTAGTTTCTTATTAGTGATTCAACTACCATGTATGTATTTTTTCAATGTCAATACATACCTACAATTTTAATTAAAAGTGTAAGTTCCGAAACATGTTGGATATTTAATAGATAGTGCTTTTATATAAAGTGTTTTCTTTTTATTAATATTGATATTATTAACCAAAACGTTATTTTGCAAGTGTTGAAGAAGATATACGTAAATTATAGTCAACCTGTTAATTTATCGACAAAAAAAGCACTTAAAGCCCAGTTAGTGTTTGACACACCATAAATTTATACAGGCGTGTGTGAATAACTCATGACGCATTACCTGCGGACGATATTTTTCACAGGTGCTTTTGACAAAACGCTGGACCGTTTCCGGTTTTCCGGGCGAGTGGTCTTTCCGGCAAAGCGGAACCTTTTAAACCCTCAACCGGAAGCCCCCCCGAACTTTGTGAAATGAAAAATAACTTATTCTGTACATCTCTGCACTAGAAACCTTTCTGTGGTATCGTTGTGCAGGTATTTTCGGAACTTTTCATGTATTTATTTTAATGCGGTTTTGGGATGTTTATTTTCATGTTGCGATTACATGCACATGAACCATTATTTACGTTCTTATAACCAATACAAATGACTAATGCATACGTTGCGTATGGTTTTCAATTAAAGACAAAGAAGAGAAAATACAAAGGAAACAAAATTTTATAAAATCGAACGCAAGAGAAGTCTGCTTTGAACGCAGATTAAATGGGACTTTCTATGAAAAATAAATAATTTTTGTTGTTCTGACGAAGAAGCCATTGGCTTCAAAACATGTTAAATTTTTTCAATAATAAAAAAACGAGTGTAAACAAAGTTTAATTCTATAAATTATAATTAATGAATATATCAAGTCTTCATAAATTCATGAATTTGCGAATACTAACGATATGATGTTGCGTGTTCCTTGTTATTTTATATGGAATGGAATCATGGGCATTCACCTAAACAATGCTTAAGTGGCTTAAAGAATTAGTAGACGTGAATCTGCGAAAATAAGTTATATTTAATGGTAAAAAAAATAAGTAGTATTTACTATGTTGTACCTAAAACAAAAACATAGAAATTGTAATAATTTTACTCAATCACGAACCATCAATACGTATATCAAAATACTTCATGGATTATTGTGTCAAAAGAGTCTAAAACAATAAGAACTTAACGAAATGGAGAATTGTACAGCACTACACGCTTTAAAATAAATTGGAAATCAGTAAAAATGTGGAGAGGTCGGTCGATCACTCTCGAGGATTCTCGAAGCATCTTGAACATTGGGACTTATAAATACGCAGCGGCACGTGCTGAACACACTGTTGTTTTGACAGCGGCAACAAAACCATAGAAAGCCGAAATTGTATCCAAATAACAAACGACGAAAAATAAGCGATAGACATAACGGCGCGAGTGAGGTACTTACGTGCGGAATTTTCTAGTACGAACCTGAGCGATGTAAACAACGTGCACCAGTATATCGGGACAATAAATAGGTACAACTAATATGATACGAGTACGAGAGGTAATAAGTAGCTTGTTGGCCTTGTGATCCAAAGGTCGCGGGTTCGAACTTCACCCCAGACCAGCAAGTTAGTTCTATTTTCATAGCACAAGCGTTTAGCTTAGTTTGAAAATAATAAGAATATTGACGTGACACGTATTCCGTTCGCACCTCTATTAAAAAAAAACAAATTGAATTTTTTTATAAATTTAAAAACGGTGCTCCGATTAAATTCGTGTCCAGTGATATTAATTAAGTAATTCATTTGACCGACATTTGATATGTACATACATTATCATCACTGTTGGCTCTACAACCCCTGGTGGGTCTTGGCATCCTCAAGAGTATTCCTCCACTCATCTGTCTTACCCAGCTCTATTCAGTTGTTTATTCTTACTAACCTAATATTGAATGGCGAATCATTCAATCATTATTTTTATTTAACATTTAGTAGGCAGCAAACATATTTGACTACTATTAATATTTAAAGCATTAACTTTGTGGTTAGACATAATAACAGAATGTTAGTAAACTTAGTAAAAACCACTACCAGATTTACGGTCTACCGGTTTCGAGACGTACCCGTTTCTTCGTCAGGACCAACACTATACTACTAGATTCACAACACTATACACCCCAACCATAGTATTGTAAAACTATCACCAGTATTGTTCCCATGCGTGTTAGTCTTGTCAGAGAAGTTCGGTGAAGTGTCAGAGAAGAGTAGTTCAATTTCTCTGACAAGACTAACACGCATGTGAACAATAGTGGTGATAGTTTTACAATACTATGGTTGGGGTGTATAGTGTTGTGAATTTAGTAGTGTAGTGTTGGTCCTGACAAAGAGACGGGTACGTCTCGAAACCGGTAGGCCGTAAATCTGGTAGTGGTTTTTACTAAGTTTACTAACATTCTTTTATTCGTGTTTTCGGGGTAGCTTTTGGTTTTGAAAGGACTTATCAATAGTAAAAGTTTTGTATTAAGACGTATTTATTTCCAGTAAAAGACTATACGGAATTACCGCGATTAATGCAATTACTGCGATTAATTAGCGGCTACCGGTTCGGCGATCGGATTTCATCAATGGCCGCGAGGCCTGCATATGCCGCGGTCTACCTAGGCGTGCAAGCGAGATAGCTACACCCGTATCCCAATCATTATTAACTCTTAAAAGACTGTGCTAAAAAATACCTACGGGGACGGTGGTGTAACACAGCGTTACCTGATTTAAAATCGGCATAGTTTTTAATATGTGATAAAATATACATATACACGATACAGATAAGACTTTTCAAAAGTCCCTTTATATAACTATGTAAGGTAAACATACATATTTGCATTATTTTAGTAAATTATTATAAAATCATGGTATATCGAATGTGCGCGCGCTTCCGCTGACGTACCATTACCAACTGAATTCAATGACGCGGTCACCAGCTTGCGTCACTAGCCTGCACTTCATCTTTGTCTAACACGTGTTACCCGACTCTACCGTACTCTTTCTATATTGTTTTCGCTTTCGTCGAAACCCAAGCAACCGCCATCTCTATCCTACACGAAATATGTTGTATTGTCATGCTCTTTCTTGTTCGATTTAACTGCGATGTGCAATATTTAGCTCTCTCTTACACACACGAAAATGCGAGAGTAATGAATAAATATTTTTTAATTAAAAAATCCGTACATTCCTAACAGTTTAATTTAGGTATTTTGGTGTGAAAATGTATATTCAATGATTACGAAAAATGTGACGTTTTAATTTTCGTAAATAAGGTAGATATTTCATGTTTTTCATGACAGGTAGACCTACGTTACATCACCGACACACATAGCATAGCACAGGAGTTAAAAAATTCACATAATAAATGTAACCTATAGGAAAGAATGAATTGTATTGAAAATAAATATTTATTTTGTTGTGGCTGAGGCACGCACGGTGAATTGTATGGTATGGCCTGTTGGTTATGAAGTTACACAGATATATGGGGAAAATATTAATGATTTACTAAAGCGAACAAACCACGCAAAAACGTAATAAAATGGCATGACCTAATCAAATAAAACAAATCACGAGGCAGACTGATAATATCAGTTATAAAATATTACTAGCAGAAAACAGTTGGCTACCACCGATTGCGCTTACATGCTGCTAGGCCTCGCAGGTGGCTGGGTTTCCGTGAAATATAGTTTATCAGACAGATTTTGGAAGACTAAACTGACTAAGTAATGCCTGTTTCTGTGGAACCTACTTTTAAATGTTGAAAGTATTATCTCAAAATTCATAATAATGTATGTACTGTTTAATTTAACTTAAAAAAATTACTTAATTCTGGATCTTGTGATCCCAGCAGTGATAATTCTAACTTATATTGTCCGAAAGATTCACTGTTGATATTTATTATTTTGAATGGTTGACAATACACGCCACCTCATTAAAGAATAGTAAAATTACTTAAAAACCGTCTTTACTTATACAGGATGTAACAAAGTAAGCCCACAATACTTTAAAGATACAAAAATTACGTTCAACAACAACGTTCTAATATTAATAGTTTTACTTACATCAAAGTAGCTTGTTGGTCTTGTGGTTAGGACACTGGACTCGTGATCCAAAGGTCGCTGGTTCAAACCTCACTCCAGACTAGCAAGTTAGTCCTATTTTCATAGCACAAGCGTTTAGCTTAGTTTGAAAATAGTAAGAATATTGATGTGACACGTATTCCGTGTTCACATCTCTATTTATTAAAAAATTAAAAAAAAAAAAACATTAAAAATTCTTTAGGTTTTCACAAGTTAGGTGCATATTTTTCTGGGATATTCTGCCGTGTATATGTGACCTCTCTGGCCAAAGTTTCGGATCCCATTGCAGATTCTATCATCGGCCCTGATATACTAAATTCTAACGTTATTATAGATATCACCGTCACAGACATCTCAACACCCAGATATTCTAACTTTTAACGTCATTATAGATATCTCCGTGTATAAATATCTAAAAAACCTAGATATTCTAACATCTAACATTGTAGATATTATTAATACACAAATGTTTTCTTTGAACAAATGACGTTTTTATTTAGTACCAACATAACAGATCATACTAATATTCTAAAAACATAAAAATGTTTTGTTGTTGAGTATTGAGTACATTTTAATAGATATCACCGTTATAGATAGGTACGAGTCACCCAGATATTAGAATTTTGCCGCCTGCTCTAAAGGTTCGTCTTCGCTTGCATCTCCTAAGGTGTTTTGAGTTCGTAAGGCTCTTGGTCTTATTAATAGAAATGGGCGGTTGAAAGAGAAATAAACGTTTTTGTGTTTGTAAGGCTCTTGGTCTTATTGATAGAAACGGGTGGATGAAAGAGAAATAAACGTTTTTGTGTTTGTAAGGCTCTTGGTCTTATTAATAGAAATGGGTGATTGAAAGAGAAAAAACCGTATTTTTATAAATAATTCACACATATGAAATCATTAGATTTAATTGAAATGCAAAAACTGAAATTAAAATAAAGAATACAATAGAACTACAGCTAATTAAAATTTAACTAAGTGCTAAAATTCACGATATAAGCAAAAACCTAACATTGTGTTGAAACATAAATAATTGTCAGTTAACTATTAAAATTGAAAATAATATATGATTTTTTTTTAACTTTCATTAAAAATATATTTTTTATGATAGTTATATGCAATTAAACTTAAATTAGATGAATACATTAAAATATATAAAATCTACAGATAACGGAAAAATACTTGTAACCACACAAGTACGAATCTGGATCTTCCTTCCTTACAGACGGACAGAGATACCAATTTAAGATAGCGAAAATTTCAAAGAATATTAACGATAGATTAATATTTTATATTAAAATATCTATTATCCTTAAAATCTTTGAATAATACAAGCTAGATGACAGTAGGAAAAAAAAAATTGATTTTTTTTTAGGTGCATAGTTTTTTTTCTGTATTAGCTACTAATTGATTTATCTTATTTGTTTAAAAGAATATTAAAATAAATTTGATCCTTTAAATTATATTCACTACCGTTAGGTACTTGACAATCTTTTTAAGGTGGCAATTTATTATTTTCTTCATCGAGGAATATTAAAAGTTTTCAGGAGCAAAAAGTATTGATGAACTTCTATCATTTTGAAAGTTTTCCCATTCAGTGAATTTTGCAGAGACCTGAATAGATAGGAATCTATCGGGATAGGGTTTGAAAAATAGTAAAAGTCAGGAAAAAAATAGGAAAAGTTTCAAAAATTTTTCATGGACTACTCCTTCCGTTTGAATTCAATACTTTCAATGGTAGATAGAAGATCCCCCAATGCGATAGTGTGTGATGAAAGATTCCCACCCGACCTGGAGAATCTTATGGTATTAATCGTGTGTATGAGGTATGAATATAAATATTTTTGCGGTAAAGCTAGTACTGGCTTCTCACACCGAGGGTTCCGGATTCGATTCTCGGAGAGATCACAATTGATCTACGAGATTTATACAAGCCTGAGTATTTTGTGATGTGTTTTGTTTCTCTAATTGGGCCCCTTGATCTGAATATACATGGTGATAGAATAATACTCACTGTTGAGTATTATTATATTATACAAAAAAAATAAAATAAAAACTGTACTGTACAACGTCCGTAATTACGTTTAAATTCACAGCTAAAGGGCCGGAGAAGGGCCCGAACATCGGATGCGCAAACGCCAACGCGGCACCCTACCAACATTGTCACCACCGCATCTCTGTGATCCGTAAAAAAATAAAATATGTATATTAATATATTTTTTTTAAGCATTGACAAAATCATGATTCAAGTCATACTTAAATTTATTTAGATACAAAAGTCATTAATGATTTGCCAGTAAAATGCTCTGTCAAAAAATTATATTTCAGAAAGCATTTCTCTGTCACCTTTGAAATTATCTTTGAAGCATTGTTGTATCTTGAACAGTCTTGAATAAGTTAATTGAAACGTGTTTTGCCTGTCAGACTACTTTCTCCAACTGACAGCACTGACACCGCCGCGACGACGGAACAGCTCGGGGAAAAGAGATACCTATATTAGACAGAGCAAGAATAATCTCCTGTAAGCTCTGTTACCATAGCCTTACTGACAGTAATGTAAGTAATAACATGGCAAATTGTCTGACACTTCTGAAAGAAATGCACAATGCGTATGTTTCTAAAATTTATATTGAATTTTGGTTCTTATCTATTCTATTAGTATGTTATATAAACTTAGTGCAGTAAAAATACTGTATTGATAAAAAATATAACAACAATATCAGATTTGCTCACTTTTTTCCTGTTTTTCTTTCATTTTATTTCTTATTTCTTCTCCAAAAATTTGATATTGCAAAAGAAATGAATTTTCTTCTGAAAAAGTCACGTTGACCTATATATTTAATACGAAATAAGCTTTTGTGTATCAAGAAGCCAGAATATTAACTAACTCTCCGCTGTTTTATTTATATAGTGAATTTTTAATTTTTAATAATATTCTATTAACTATTAGGGATTTTTAGATTTATAACATTTCTTAAATATCTAATACATATAACCTCGATTGTCAATACATAAAATCTCGACGTAGTTTTCTTTTTAAAAGTAACTTGTCTCTAAAAGTTGGTAAGAAAATTCATAAAAACTACCATTACAGAGGAATTTTTGAGTTTATAATTCTGATATAAAAACTACATGCCATGTAATTTATCTACTCCCACCACGACTGAAGCCACGCCCCTACATTCTACATATTTTATTTTATAGATCTATTCGTGTGCATCCGTTAAAATGGGGCCAAAGTAGTATCGGAATTGATCGAATGATTAATTAATCAAAAGGATTTGCACAAAATATTTTAGTTCCTGAAATTAACATCGTATAAAGTAAAAAAAAAACACATCATCGACTGGGATTTCTTGTACTCTAACTGGGATATTGAGTTTTAGTTTCAAAGATTCATGTAATTTATTAAAATGTTAAATATGGCTACTTAATATTTTATACTTATACTGTATGGCTCTAAAATGGCTACTTAATGAATAAAATACATTTAAAAAAGCAAAATAATTTTGTGCTGACATTATTAATCAAACATAATAATTTTGTTATCTGTATGCTTTCGTTACTTCTTGTAACGTCCGTAATTTCGATCGAATTCATGGCTAAAAACAAAAATGAAATGACCGGAGATTGGGCTTGAACACCGGGCCAGCAAACCCAAACCGACTGCTCAACGCATTTTACTACTTGGACCGCCAAAAAGATATTATAAATGGAAACTAAAGCTTAGCAAAGACGCAAACCAATGTCCCGTCATTATTCACGGGTTTCAGTTAGTATAATTAATAAATAAAATCTACGTTTTCATCACCTTCGTCACGAAACAATTGTATAAAAAAAATAAAAATTGTATATGAGAATTTTTTACTTTTTTATATTTTTTAATTTAAAGACTATCGACAGGTCAGAATGGCCCTAATGGATAGTCCTTTAGGACAAGGTGATTAGTACAGTTACAATTTACGATAATACATTAGAATAAAACATTAATACATTATACAATATAAGTATACTACAATAAGTGATTACAAGATGAACGAAGTTCACATTCTCCACTCGTCATAATAGGCATTTACTCGTAGGCTCCCAGGTCAACTAAGTCAGAAAATGTGTACCCGTGCTTTGTGACTATAAAATTTTTGTTTAGGTCGATTTCCGAAGAATCCGTCTTACACGCTCAAACTATTTTCGGTCAGGAGCGATATAATTTCTCTCTTAAACTGAGGTTGTGTCATGTGAAATATGTCGATGTTGGGGTTACATGACGTGACCTCGTTGTACTGGTTTAGCATTCTAGGCAGAGGAGAGAAATTTTAATAATAATGAAGTACCTGCTAATCATCCTTAATTTTATTGACGAAGGGGTCATGGGAACAAGTTGATATTTTTCAATACAAAAGTGGTGAAAAGAGAGTTTATTTAAATTAAAAACATATATGTATATATATATATATATATATATTTATTTGCTCTGTGAGCATGACACAACACGGTTCATTGCTGTACTGTCTACAGGACACGGCGTGACGTGCGAAATTTGCCATCATATAATTTCAAATGTATACCCGTATACTTAGTCTCGGTGAAACGCGAAAAAAGCTTGGTCATAGTTTCAATTAAAACAACATGTTGAAATTAATTAAATTTGTATGTAGGGTAAAACGGTGAAATACGTCCCACATTTGATAAGGACGAGTTTAAATTAAATCTATAAAGAACTTAAATAAAAATGAAACAACCTGCAACAACATTATTTAAATTGAAATATGTATTTGGACAAAAGCTATCAGATATCAAAATGAAGTAATTAGCTAAAATAAAAGTGTACGAAAGGGTATATTACCTACCCATGACCCAAGAGTATTACTTTTCTTTCGAAATTATTACTATCAAAATAGATGTCGAATGCACGAAAACATACGTCATAATAAATTAAAGGCTATATCGTAATAACTATTTTTCAGGTATCGAATAAATTATATATGTGAAAATCACACATTAAAAATACATTCAATTTTACTGCTAAGAACCATGAAATAAATGCATGACAATAAACTTCCAAAGCTTTTTTTTGCACCATTATACGCAATTTGCAAGCGAACTCACTCAAATAATATTCGAGTTCTGACGTTAAGCTTACTTCACTGTTAAAATATAGTATTGTTTTATTTGGACGGAAAATAATTGAATGGGAGTATTACCTGGTTGGAGGAGCTGATCTGTGTGAAGAAATGCAAGTCCAATTAACGAGGCAACTGCAATCTCTGGTGCTCTGAAATCCACAATTTGGAAGAATAAGGATACGGCCATCAAAAGCAAGACTATACAAAGCATGCATAAGACATATAATGACATACAGAATAAAGGGCAGACATAATCAGGACATAGAAAATATTGAGGACTTCCGAGATGAAGACACTGAGGATAGCAGGCAAGACACTGAGAGATCGCGTGAGGAACACCAGAAAAAGGGAGATATGTGAAGCTGAGGACATTTTACGATGGAGTAGACAACGAAGGAGGGATTGGTGTGGTCATGTCCAGACTTCGGACAGCACCAGGCTCCCTTATATCGCACTACATAATCAGCCTCATGGAACGACTCACTCACGGAAGATCTCCCAAAACATGGAAGGGCAGCTGGGACTCCACCTCACAGGATGCATTATCCTTTGAGGAACAGACCACATAGGCCAACTGAAAGAAAAAAACTAACCCATAAAAAACAATTTTTATTAAACTCCCTTTCTCATTGAATCAAGTTTCGTGCGTATACACGCGTCGGCATTACTCATTTGTATTGATTCCAATTTGAAAATATCATTAAAATTTCGAAAATTCAAAATTATGCTATATTTATTAGATTTTTTAAAACATAAATGGGTTAGATCATTTTTACCGTCGCCACGAGTCTGCTTGCAAAGTTTCAGCTTGATTAGATCACGGAAAAAGGGTTAAAAATCGATCCAAAGTTTTTTCGTCAGGCAAGCAAGCAAGCAGACGCTATGAAGAGAAAGGGAGTAAAAAGAGGAAGAAGTATTACCTCGTTTTACCCTATATCTGTTTATTATACATATATACATGTGTTTGTTCTACATATGTATGTATGTATGTCACAGCATACGAGTATGGATTATTCAGTGACTACAACGTCTAAAATGACACGCTATATTACTGTGAAAGTATTGATTTTATAAGCCCTTTTAAAATAAATAATTGTCCGAAACCGAATGAATTGAACTTTTATGAAATCGAGAGTAATAGCCCGTGTTCAAGGAATGAAACATGATGATACAAGTTACAGAATGTGAGATAAATCTTAAACCCATGTACGCGAATGAGATTTTAATCTGCAGATAAGCTGCAAAAAATATTTTGCGAAATTAAGAAAAAAACGTCATGGATTCCAAAATCACTTAATTGAAACAGAATCGTGCTTTTAATAGTCGTGGTAGATTAATAATAAAAAAATATGAATAATTAAAAATTCATCGAAATAAACCCACCCTAGAATTAATTATTCATTCAATTTTATTATTCACGTTAATCAACACTTACTGCTAACATCAAACAGGTCTAAATTACACTATACTCGTATTTATAATTATTTAGTCATTCGTTCAATCTGCTTCTCTTCAAACCATTGTAGTGACAAAATAACCAAATTAAGTTTAATCTGAATGACTTTTTAAATGATATTTTCAAAATACAAAAAAAAAATCTTTATATTAATCATTAATCAAAATATATAATTCTCTACGCAATAATGTCCGTCACTTACTCGACCAGATGGCTCAAATAATAAGGTTTACTATAAAAATGAAGTATAAGAAGCAAAAAAGCATAATTCTTTATTAAATAATGTACATCACTAACGTTATCAAGACGTTATGCTACTCTAGATACCGCTGTCTTCACAGCCTTAACTGGCTAAATTCCAGTTGGAATGTTATCCATTTGGAATTGGAATCTTATTATTATTTTTTCACTTATATTAAAGGGAATTAATTGTTTCATATTCGATATAAGTAACTGTAATGATAGACCAACGTTTTTAAAAAAATAAATCAGATATATTGAAAAGAATATGCAAATATATTATTATATTTATTGTCATGCGAGGTTTTTATTAATTAACTTGTATAAGCCCGTAGTTTATGTATATATATTTAGTATTGATAACAATATAAACCCTGATGAAGCTGCGGTCGTAGCGCGACCCGGTCGGTAACATTACGAAAATTAAGTGGTGAACAAAGGTCATTATTTTATCTATTTAATGAAAAAAAATTGCCAATGATTTGTGATCTAGGCCATTTGGCGTTATCCCAGTTTCCTAGACTGGACCAACCTACAAAATAATAGGCCCACATAATTCGATTCAGCACTTCGTCTCATGTATCGTAATTTAATAACGTAGACCGTCGCTCAGGGCAAAGGAAAATTGTTACTGAATCATATAAAAAAATGTCAGCCATCAATATTCTTTGCCCTTCAAAATTAAGGGCTTGCCCCAAATACTTCTGTTTTGTCTTATAAAATAAAAAAAATAATCAACTTAAATATCATCATCATCATCCCCTTGTCTTAGTAGGGTCGGGGGCCTAAAGACTCGACCAGGTATTTCTATATTCCCCTATCTTGTGCTGCTTCTGCACGAGATAAACAGTTTAGACTCACTCTCTTTTTATACACATTTTTCTGTTGCTTCTCCCAGCTTAATCTGGAGCGACCCACCAGCCGTCTTCCTTCTGGGGTTGCCAAGAGGATTCCTCTTGGTATTCGTCCCTCTGGCATTATTAGAACATGTCCAAGCCACATCATTTTCGATTTTTCTATGTGCAGGTCCATGCCGAGTGTGTGCTTTATGTCGGCACTTCTCACTCTGTCAATCAATGTGACTCCCGCTACCTCCCTTAGAAAACTCATCTCGGCAGCCTGGATGCTTGCTCTCACTCTCTCCGTCGGGATCCAAATTTGATAGCCATATATAAGGGTGGGTGTGTACACAGATTTGAAAACAGTCAGTTTTGCCTTGACATATCACCGCACTATATAAAGAGCGTAGAACGCCGGCTGCAGCTCCGATTCTTCTATCTATTTCACTTTTCTGCCGCCTCAATTGTATATATTTTATAATGTTTCGTTACTAAATACCTTACCTAATAAATATGTCAAAATAAAAGATGAAATTATTTATTTCGTTTAAATATTCACTTATTTGCACATTTTCTCATCAATACATGTAACTGAAAAGTGAAAAAAAAAAACGTGCGCGTACTCATGTACGTCGTAGAAGTTATACTTAAAAACAAAAATATATATTAATAACCGTGAAAGTATTGAATAAAAATTATTGTAGATAAATTTATCGAGTTTCATGAAAAGTATTAAAACCCATACATACAGAAATGTAACCTCAAATATTTAAAATAATTGGAGCAAAAAAACTCTCTTAAATTAGTAGTTCTTATATAAGCCTTGCTTTTTAAGTGTATTTTTGACGAGCTAGAGAGTATCGGTGGTGGACATGTCATGTAGATGCCGCCCTCGTGTCCGAGGTACGAGTGTTGCTCCAGACATGTAATTTCGTTTTCTTAGCAGTGAACTTGAACGAAATTATTAAACTTAAATATTACTAATAACTAATTTCAAGTGCATTTCGTGGTCTCGCATTTTCGCTACAAGATGTTTCCCACTGCAATGCGCACGATGCTCGCGCGCAACTTTCGTTACAATAAAAATTTTGTCCTCAGTGCGCCAAAAGAAGATAACTTCAAAAATATCTCAATAATCTAAATGTATAAATAAATCAAAATTTTTGATGACCCTGCGTGAACAATTTCATCCCAATAATTCAGTTATTCTACTTTAGTGACTATAGCCTTCTGAATGAAGGTGAAGCGTAAGTACACAGTATATAAGTATGGTTTCCTATCTCAAGTTTAACTCTACTAGCTAAGTTAATTCGTTTAACTAAAGTAAAGTGTAGCAGGAAATAATTGGTTTTCCGTATTTTGAGTTGGCGCAAAAAAGTGGGCTACTAAAAATAAAAAGAATAATATACGAAAAATAGGTGAAGTTGTTTTTAAATTTCAAGATATCTTTATTAATTCATCGACATTATTTTTATCTATTTCAAAATGGTCTTTATAAGATATAATAAATACAATTAATGTGTATAATAGATATCTCACAGAGACAAAACTGTATTTTTTATGGGAAAGTAGGTACAGAAGTCTTTTGGGTATACATAGGGCTGACGACCGGTCGTACGGCTGGCTTAAGTGATCACTTTATACAATGTAACGTTCGCCATTCCACCCATGATAGAAGTTGTATACAACTTCCAAAAATTAGTAGACACTTCTGAAAGATTTGAAAAAACTCAAAATATTCTGTATAATAAATACATTCGTGTCAGTAATTTTTCCAATCTTCTAAGCATTTTCGGAACTCAATAACCTGAAAAAAACGCACAATCTACAACAAAAAAGAATGTGACAAATGGACTTATGCAGCCCGCAAAATTGAAAAATTTTCAGAATTTTTTTAACCCTAAATAATTATTAATATTACACGCATTTAGTAATTTTGTCACTACTAAAAAAGTGTTATTTCTCTCGAAGGTAAAATTGCTCCTCTCGAAACTATAGTAGTGAATTTTTTTAAAGCACTTACTTTGTGGTTAGGAATTAAAAAATAAAGTTAGTTATGTCAGTGTATAACCAGTATAACCACTTACTGAGATTTTATTCTACCGGTTTCGAGACATACCTGTCTCTACGTCTTGCGTTTTACCCAATAAATATTGCGTAAAATCCAATAATTATTGGGTAAAACACAAGGCTTATCAACACCCGCTTTTGATGCCACTCCCTTTCACTCTTCACCTCTCAGATTCTCGGCGTGTTAGGCATGTTAGCCGTCGGCTTCGGTCGGTAAGATAAATTGAGTTCACTCAATATTCTTTTATGGTCTGGAATCGTGGACTTTAAAATCAAAAGGGATGCATGTTGCGAATATCGTGGACAGCGGGATGCACAAATGTCTCCAAACTATAGGAACTCAAAATCAAGTAACCACGGACTCAAATATTTGTCTGAGACAAATCCTCCACATTTTTCGGACATCCATAAGGTAAGCCCTACAAATGCCCAAAGACTTTCATACCTACTTTCACACAATGTTACGGGATACTGACTATGAGAGAAAAATAATATACTTAAAAAAATTTAACTTTTATTTGAAATGCAAAGTCACTGGGCACAAATTTAATCGGAGCACTGTTCTTAAATTTGCTCTTAAATTTTCAATACTATTTCACACACTAATTCACAAAACTCGTTCTAGAATCTTCGCTGCACTTTTTACCACTCCTGAATAACTTGTCTCTCGTATACCTACTGATGCCACTACTTCGCACCAGAAAACTTTTCGCTTGTCGGTGGGTGCTTTCTTGATTAACTATCGCTGGAATAACAGTCACGCGCGTTGGCCACATTGTCGCATTCTCTGCAGACTGTCACGCAAAAAATGTCATTGCGCATCGCGGCATCTTCGCTTTTATATATCCATGTTCAGGTTGCCTTCTCGATGTTTAGAGATTCCGGTGGGCCGTTCGAGGGATTTAGATAGGGCGCAATTCCTTCCGATTTGACCATCTCGTGGAAAAATATTGATTAGTATATTTATATGTTGCATTGTCTTGCAATTTCCTATCATAGATTAGGGATGCTTATATGACTTCCCGAAAAAAGAGAAATTATATTGCTCCTGACCGAAAATAGTTTGAGCGTGTAAGACGAATTCTTCAATAAACAAAAATTTTATTGCCACAAAGCGCGGGTACACATTTTCTGACTTAGTTGACCTGGGAGCCTACATGCCTATTATGTCATGCGGAGAATGTGAACTTCGTTCATCTTGTAATCAATTATTGTAGTATACTTATATTGTATAATGTATTAATGTTTTATTTTAATGTATTATCGTAAATTCTAACTGTACTAATCACCTTGTCCTAAATGACTATCCGTTAGGGTCATTCTGACCTGTCGATAGTCGTTAAATTAAAAAAAATAAAAATAAAATAAAATAAATAAAATGACTGTTGCAGACGACGCAATTTAAATATATTTTACATCTGTCATCAATCCATTGACACAATTAACATTTGGTAGCGTCACGTACTTTTTACGTATCTTATCTTGAACCGCTTTTAAAATACGTATTGACGTCAACGTAATTCCGGCTTACGATAATGGGTACCTTTTTAATACGGTGTGACGTCAGCAGAATTCACCAGACACATCTGATTGGTAATCTTCCGAAGGGACGGATTCCCTCAAATCTGCTTTGTGATACCTACCTTTTCATTGTGTTATTTTTTTAAACGATTATCTTTAATAAATAAAAATATTTTTAAAGGACTGTTTCTTTTCTTACTCTTTTTTTCGATTTACTATCTCTTTCACGATATAGTATAGAATCTGAAAGAATTATACGTAATCGAGGATTTTACAGCACTCTCCATATTTTACAGTAAACTAGAAATTGCTGAAAGTATCTTGTGTACACGGGTATAAATCAGAAACATCTTGATCGAGAGTATAAGTGTACGCCCATGATGCGTGGAAGCAACAGTCATAGATAAACGTACAGCGATGTACGTTTATCTATGAACGAATGCAGTTACTATAAAGTACCTACCAATTTGTGAGAAGTGCTCGATAGTTATCAAAGTGACACAAACGACGCGAATCAGAATGCTAATTTAAAATTTAAAGTTCTAGATACAAAAGGAAGATTTTCGAGTGATTAGTGCAAGATGAAGTGCGAATAACTGAATTAAGTTAAAATTTTGTCCAGTGTTATTACTTAATTAATAAAAATAAATTCTAGAAATCTCACAGAGACGAAGCTATTTGAAAGGCTATTGTAAAAAATGTATGAAAGAGTGGCCACATGGCTTATAAACCAAATGAGCTGGCTCAAATGATCACTTTATACAAAGCCACGCAATGCAATTTATATAATGTTATTGCTTTTTGAGAACAATTAAAACGTTTAGTTATGAATAATTAATGGAAATAAATTATCCGCCGTTGCGTAATTGCCGGCAGTAATTATTATTCAAAGCACCTCGTCGAAATAACACCGGCGAGCGAACATCGCCATCAATATCTTCCAGTTAATTAACCAGGAACAGCTCGCGGGGGGCTCGCCACGATTATCGGGAATTTGACGGCCATCGCGGTCGGGTCAACTTTACGACGGGAATAATAGGGAACCCTCCGCTGGATCCCGAGGACAAGGGCCACCCCAGGATATTAATTCGGCTGTATTTTTTACGACACTCTTTATTTTTTATAGATCAGTCGTAGACGGCATTGTCCTGCATTTTATGTGGAGCAATTCTACTAATTTATTTATTTATAAAGAAAAACAAATGTACAGTGGAATCACGATAATCCGGGGAAAAAATGACCCAGATAATCACCAGAAAAATGGTTATTAATTAATTAAAGTTTGGAGGTGGATGAGCCCTCCGGTTTTGGATAGAGTTGAACTCAAGGGTCACCACTCCGTTTGTAGAGTCGGAGATCTCTGCTACGATTGATGATGTAAAAGTCGCGATGGTTTGACAGAATTTATTTGAAGTATAAATGTTGACAAAAGTTACAAGTGCAATAATTATAGGTACAAAATAATGAATCGATAGATGACGAGAGTTTTCGCTCGATAGGTAGCTTCCAGAGAAGTGAGGCTTCGATCAGGGAGCGCTTCGCCCTAAGAATGACACTGGGCGAGTGAGATACTCGGCTCTGCAGGCGCCGGCTTATATAGTGATCCAGAACGAAGGCTCGTGGTTGTTATGATTTCGTCTTTACTCGGCCGCGCGTGTAGATATTTAGTTTAGATCAGCAAGGCGAGTTTCCTCGCTCTCCGTGCCCCCTGCTGTACATTGCCTTTGTACTCGGTCATTGGTCCGGCTTACTTTGTCGCCTGTTTGCTGTCCTCAGCGTTCTTGCCTCGGCCTTTGTATCGAGGGCGACGGCCTGCCGTTTTCGATGTCAGCGTATGCGGTACCTCATTACACGGGCATGTCTGTGTATGCATCTTGGGCCACCACAAAAGTTTTTTAGGTCTTTATTAAAAACAGCTTTTTACTTTTATACATGGTCAAAATAAAGACAAAAACTTTAAAACAGGGCGTTTATTCATTGCACGACAACATGATGCAAAATTTACACACGATCCAAACAAATCATCCAATAAAGTTTCATAAAATAAAATAAAAATTTTGCAAGTCTTTCTTGACCACATTATTTGAAGATTTATTTCAGTACGGGTTCGTAAAGTTTTTAAAAATATGTTTAATTTTTTGAAAACAGTTGGGATTTCAACAAATGTAGGAACATTGGGTGACATATTACAAAATTAAGAGTTACTTTATCACGAGTTCTAACTAAATACTGTGTTTTTTTTTTATATACAAATTTTTACATTAATGAATGTCTCAAAAATGGAGCACTTGTCGTAGCTTTTATATAAGATGATTAATGATTATAGCCATTATGTGGGTTTATTGATAATTATAGCTTTTATGTGAATTGATTAATGATTGTATTATCCTTATCCTCTTGATTTAAATTTATTGTAAAGACATATTATTGGGCTACAATTCAAATATTTCTCTACTTTTTCACATAATGTATTTCATTTTTTGCAATAATAAAATTAATAAATTGAAATCCCTCAGAAATTAATCTTTCAAAACAGAGTTAGGGTTAAAACTACAGCAAGTTCGAAAGTGCTTGCGTTTTAGAAAACTACCTTCCCACCAGCTGAACTTAAAGTTCACAACATTTTTCAGTTGCATTCCGGACAGATAACTACTTTATGTGTTGTGCCTTTAAAGTCAAGAAGCTAAACTTTTTTGAACTTCCCGACCTTAAATTTCTGGGATTCTTTTTACAATATATTTAATCAAACAAATATTCCAGTTCGAAGAAAAATGGTGGTTTAAGTAAAAAAGGAAAAAAAAAATACTACAAAGAGAAAAACCTACAATTTATCCTAACTGCGAGATTCTTAAATACAGAGTCGAGACTGTAAATCATCACCTTCAACGTCGCATAAAAAATAAAAGTCTTCTAAATAGCAATGGAAAAGATATTGGGTACAATGGGTACAAATTTGTCAGAAATGCACGACTCAAATTCAAATTTAAATTTTAAAAATGAAATTCATTACTTTTTTGTACCCCACTTTTAATAAAAAATTAGATTTTTTTTGTGAATAAAATAAATAAATGTATGAAAAAGAAATAAAAAAAATCCTTGATTAGGTGAAAAACATGTGTTATCTGTAGGTGAGTTACATGATTTAGTTATATGATTTCATATTTTATTAAACAATTTTCAAGAGTATCCGAAAATCAGGTAGACGATACGTACATAGTTTATGTTTTTTACTTTATTAAGTGAAAATCATAATATCGATATTATTGATAACTCAATAGAATAATTTCTGTAAGTTTAACGCAGAATCCATCAGTAATAGAATTACAAAAGTATTTTATTCATTTCTTAAAAGGAATATAAAGTATTGTTATAGACCGCGGTGGTGGGAGATGAAATTAATTAAATACTTGAAACAATTTAAACTTTATTTATTCACAATGTCGCTGGACACAAATATGATTCGCATTTATCATCACTCAAAAATCTTCCACTTATCTGTGGATCATTTTTTTTCACATCGCTGTATTAATGCGATAGATCGCACTCATTCGCTACCAAATCACTCCTTGCAAGTCTAGACTTTGGTCTTCAATATTCGCACCAAATTGCCCGATATCTACTGCGCTGGTTTCGCTTCTGTGGTTTCACTAAAAGTCTAAATTTGTCTTTCCGTAGCCATGGCGTCGCTTGTTTATATCGGGACGGTTATTTCTCGAATTTTGTTATATTTTTATGTAAGATCTAGTTTTGTATAAAAGTATGACGTATTTTGTATGTAAGATCTAATTTAAAATGATTTTAGCCAAATAACGATGATTATTTTAAATATAATATCTTTATAGGTATACGTATTGTATTCACTAAATGTCTAAAAATACTGTTTTATTTTTATGACAGAAAATGCGAGTGCTTCTTTCTAAAGAATGCTGTGATATATATAGATATATCTGTATGTAATAGATATTTTGAATTCAATATGTGTCAATGTATTGAATGATATGTTTTCAAATTTTCAATTAATTTATTTGTACTAATAATACAATACTCAATACTCATAATACAATAGAACAAAAAATATTTGTACTATTGTATTATGACTCTGAAGTATTTTAAACTCATAGTAGTGGAAGCCTAGGGCGAAACAACTTTGGTTACGTATTTTTGTGTGCATGAACTAGTTTTTTTTTTCTGGGTAAAAAAATATATGTGAAGCAAATAACTTTCAAACAATAAGCAAAGAATTTTCTCTTCAAAATTTTTCATGGTTACAAGTTACAAGTAATTTTCTGTCAATAGCAGCTGTTGCTTCTTTTCGACAAATCAAACAAAATATAAAATAAAACTTATAATTTGATTTATATCAAAATTCTGACTTGTCAAATTTTGTTCATTACCGAAAAATGTTCATTACTTACGTGTCAGAAAGTTTAGACGTTTCAATTTGGATGAAACGAGATTTATTATTATTATGGTGGTTCTCTTAGTTATTTTGTATATGTACCTAAAAATTTTCTGACGCGTAATTATTAATGTATCCAATTAGGATAACGTTTAAAAAATAATTGACGTTATAACGACGAATTATTTTAATAAGTTTGCTTTAATGACCACTAATCATTATTTCAAAAAAAGAATGAGTTTTGTTGTTGACGGATTTGGCGTTAACGTTGAAGAGATTTTTAATGATGATCATAAAATTGAGAAAAAAGCAATTATGTTACCTCTTCGTGAGTTGAGTGAAACGAATTGTCACGTTTCGTGGCTGCGGAAGGAAAATTAAAACACTGGAAATTAAATAACGCATCTTAATTAGTAATTGAGTATTCTAATAACTCACTTTACACACTTTATAATCGAGTAACACTTATTTATAGCCCATAGACTATTCAATTCTTGCACATAGAAGTCGCACTGGATTATTTCGCTATTTAGGTAATCTGCTCAATCATTTCGCTTTATTTATCGTTTCGATTATCTCACGACTGGCTACTCTGGCCATCGTCTCGCAGCCGACTTCGCACCGAATGAACTGTCAAAATACGCCTCTTCGCGCCGCGGTGCATTTATACCCAAATGCTGGTATTCTCGAACTTTCCAGATTATTCTAGGGTTTAGGAGGAGGTTCTCATCGCTTCTATGCTGGTCTTGTAGTTTGTAGACATTTTGCGAAGGCTGTAGAATTTTCTAGAGCCTTCCATAATATACTTCCAAAGTGATATTACAAGGGATTCGGAGAGTGTGCAATTTCTTCTGCTTGCCATTTCATGATGGCATATAGAAATATGCGCCTGCAAAAAGCTTACTCAAATTCGATAATAAAATTACTTGTAAGCTTTGTTTTGTATTTCGATTTCCAAAGCAAATAAGAAATTGAACATTTTTCAACGATGTCTACAATCAAATCCAAACATCAAATCGAATTCATGAATTTTATGTCCAAACATGCTCGGATAAATAGACGAGTCGAAGCCTTTTTCATCGGCTATCGATTCTGCCGATGTACGCGGATACCCACCCTCTCCGCAGTAGTGCGTCCACCCTGTTACGTTGAGGGCAAACTACGCCCTGCTGGGCTAATTATTAACGGGGGCTAATCATGCCACGTTATTTTTACATGTCAGAATAATTACGTCCAGTGCACCGGTAGGTAGAGTACTTTCACTAGGTGATTACAATTAGATTCATTATTCAGTATTAAAAGTAATTTGAGTAAGTAAGTTGAAAAAAAAAATTGAATAAAAAGAGTGCAGAGTTAATACACAAACCATAATAACTCCTCACATCAACTATTGTGCTAGTCTTGTATCTAGCCAATGAAGGAAACATCAAGAAACTACAAGAGATACAAAACAGGGCAATGAGCATAATATTAGGTCCTTACATATGAAATTGGCGTTTTGCCGTACTGGCAAATTTGATCTCAAATATCTTCTCTTTGGTTAGGAATTCCAAATCCAAGTTTATACAGCTATTTACTCATGTATTTGTGTTTTGAAAATTATAATTCATTTGTTTTTTTCTCAATTGTTTTTTTCTTTGCGTCACTCAGTTTACAAAATGAAAAACTTGAAATATCGCGTTATTTACGAGTACGAGTTCCACCGTGGCACCAGTGCTGCAGAAACGGCTCGAAGTATTAATGATGTGTATGGCGACGGTGCCGCAAAAGAAAACACAGTGCGTTTTTGGTTCCAACGTTTTCGTTCTGGAAATTTCGACCTGCAGAACAAGCCCCGTGGACGGCCGGAGACCAAAGTTGATAATGAAGAATTGAAGGCTATTGTGGAAGCGGATCCATCGCAAACCACATCCGAGTTAGCTGCAGGCTGCGGTGTTAGTGATAAAACTGTTTTAATCCACTTGAAGCAAATTGGTAAGGTGAAAAAGCTTGAAAGGTGGGTACCTCACGAATTGAGTGAAGCAAATCAACAAACGCGCGTTGACTGCTGCGTTGCATTACTCAAACGGCACAATAATGAAGGGATTTTAAATCGAATCATTACCTGTGATGAAAAGTGGATCCTGTACGATAATCGGAAGCGCTCATCGCAATGGCTGAACCCTGCCGAACCAGCCAAACCATGCCCCAAGCGAAAATTGACTCCAAAAAAGTTACTTGTGAGCGTTTGGTGGACTAGTGCTGGTGTCGTTCACTACAGCTTTCTTAAATCTGGCCAGACGATTACGGCAGATGTCTATTGTCAGCAACTGCAAACCATGATGGAAAAGCTAGCTGCTAAACAACCGAGGCTGGTTAATCGCTCTAGGCCACTGCTGCTTCATGATAACGCTAGACCACACACTGCACAACAGACGGCTACCAAATTAGAGGAGCTTCAATTGGAATGTCTAAGACATCCACCGTACTCTCCGGACCTTGCCCCAACAGATTACCATTTTTTTCGAAATTCGGATAACTTCTTGCAAAGGAAAAAATTCAACTCCGATGGGGCAGTCCAAACCGCCTTCAAAGATTTTATTGATTCCCGTCCGAATGGTTTTTTTAGTAAAGGGATCGATGAACTACCTATGAGATGGCAAAAGTGCATAGATAGCAATGGTACATACTTTGATTAAATAAATATATTATAATAAAAAAAAATCGGCTTTATGTTCCTCCCATACTAAACGTCAATTTCATATGTAAGGACCTAATATTATATTTAAAAAAGTAAATACACCAGAATTGAAGAACTGAGAGAAGCACCTAATTGAATGGAAATTAAAAAAAATACTAACTTATAACGTTCTCATATTTATATATAAAATTTTCAATACCAAAATGCCAAAATATTTATCGAACAAAATTATTGTAAATAGTGATGTACATACATGTAACATCAGAAATTGGAATAGATTAAGATTACCATATAAGAAAAAAGTATATATACAGAATTGTCTAATATACAGAGGTATAAAAATATATGATGAGATGCCAGAAAATATGAAGAATATAAATAAATTGAATGTATTTACAAACAAATGCTATAATTATTGTGAAAATAGTATAGAATTGAAGAGCATAAGATATATTATTAATTATAGATTGTACCTTAGATAAGATATAAATGTAAATATGTAGTTTATTATGGATATTATATTAGTAATAGATTTAAGAATGTAAAGTGTTAAATACTAATAAATATTCAATATTAACTTAAGAAATAAATAAAAAAATAAAAAAACATTATTCTTTGTTTTCATTCGTTTAGAAAAAAATATGCTCTCACAAAACCAAATTGCGAGCTACGTTAGTAGACATTTTCTTTAATATTTTTATTTATTTTTATTATATAATATAAATCTAGATAAAGAAAACGCCCACGGAAGACGTGGCATGATCGTATTAACCAGATACTGGAGGATGGTCCTGTTAGGAGCCTCAACAATGCATGAATGAATGAAGATGCATGAATGTGTATGAGGCGTGAGTTGTGCGTCTGGATATAAGGCGGCGCTTTATCCTCTTTGCCTACTTTCGCGGAGAAATGGCATGATGGTGAGTAAGCAAAAGGTAAATAAGATATTTATATGAATAAATATATTACATCAATTTATTTGTTGGTTAAATGAATGAAATAAATGATGTGAAATATTTTAATCTCACCGGGGAGAAGCCGTCGGGATCTAGTGGATTGATGACACTGTAAAGGTATAGAGAGTTCTTCATAAAAAGCCGTTTCATTTTCCTTCAGAAGAACTTTTCAGAGAATGTCACGTCCTGGACATCAAACAAATATATTTACTCAACACTTTAAAATATTTTTTCCGACATGAACAAGATCACCAACAAATAACTCACTCTCACTCAACAAGAGTGCAAGTAAACTGCGACTATCTTGTACAATTCACAAAAACATTTTCACAAAGATTTCACCTCTTCCAAGCACCAAAAATATTCAATACTCTAAACACAAAACTAAAAGCGTGTAGCCATAATCTCGCGTATTTTTCTTCAAAAGTGAAACTCTGCCAACATGAAAAGGGAAGGAAGCATACCCAAAACCTATTAAAAGCCATGATATAAACTAAATTTGAAAAATACTAATCCTACAAGAACATTCACTTTCATCTTTTTAAATACTTTTAATTGTTTATTTTATTTTATTTTATTAAATATCCTATTCAGATCATTTTTTCTCCTTTGTCTATAATATAATTAATTAAAACCATTATTAAATTGTAAACATTTAATTATTAGTATTACTTAATTTTAATTGGCAATAAAATTGATTCACAAATGTTATATAAATACTTAATATTCTTGAACATTTTACTACTGGAAGAGCACTCTCTGCTATAATACAGTAAACTACTAGTGTAGCAGGCAGGGCGTCAAATCAATTTAGTGTTTACTTGCTGCCAAGACTCTCAGAAACAATGAAAAAAGCTTAATTTAATTTTGTAAACACTGTAAACATTGTAAACATTTGTAACATTGAATTGAATAAACATTGAAAGGGATAAAGTCTAGGCGCGAAGCAGGTCCGCTGCATCTGATGTCGAAGACATGACTGATGCCGTTGAGCGGCGTCGCTTGTCAGCTCTCCCAGAACACCTCCTGTGTTCTCAGTCATTCGACTTGAAAATATTTTCAGGCAATGGCTCCACCATGTGTGTGGAATGCACTGAGTGGCTCAGCAAGGCCGCCACAAGATTAACTTCTTACTCTTCAGTAACGAGACTAGAGCTTATAACCACTGTGATACGTATTTAACTCTATCGATTCTCAAAAATCAGTCACATCCGTGAATACACATCATTAGACCACTTCCATACACTTACTTTCATTCAACTCACGCAGCTATGTTTATCCAATGATGAATGAATGTATAATTCATCAACCTTTTTTATTGTGTTTCCATTTTTCCTCAAAAGGGTGTCAAGCACGTGACGTAAAAGGTCTCCGACATTACATTTTAATGTGTAATAATATATATGATACAATCTTCTTGTTCTCAAGGGCCCCGCTACCTTCTCAGGCTTATTCTCAAAAGGGCAAAGACCACGTGGAGCAATCTACAAGATGTATTATTTCCTTCACGTTCTTTAGACCGCTTCGGGGTGTTTTATTTTGTACCGTTAAGTGGGGGTAAGTGTATAAAGCGACACCGACCCCCAGTTTCTGTTTCCGGTTCCCATCAAAGCGAAACAGCCTGAATTCAGGTTTTACGCTTCCATTAACATTTTGATACTCAAATTGTATTGTTATTATTATATCCAAAAATATTTCTTTTGACATTATACGCCAGAATTGTCATCTATTTAAAAAAAAGCTTTTTCATTTTTTTTAAAGGTAAAATATTATCGAAATTGTGATTTTTTTTGTTGAGATATTTTGAGATAAAATTTTCAAAAATCGATACAAATTTGGAAGATTGTTGCTGACTGATTATCTTACCATCGTTTCGGTTCTCCGTTAGGATAAGCAGAAAGAACAGAACGCCCCACTCTTCTGTTCCGTCAACCACTCTTGCTTTGGACACTTTCATATTCTCTTGGTCAATCTTCGATTATCTTTCCTTTGCCTTTAATAGGGCTATCTTCCAATATTTGGTTTATCTGATAATTCCAGTTTTTTGTAGATGCCATCTGATCCTGTTGTTTTCAACACTGGCCTAATTTTTTTTCGTGTTTTTACTTATTTGAACCAAATAGATCTCGTTTAGTTACATAAAACTCTCACGCGATTAAAATCAGCCGTGTACGAAATCATTTTCACGGAGAATATGGTGAAGTATTTAATTCCTTATTGTTTTTGTTCGTAGATTGAAGTTTCGTAGTAGAACATTGTTCCTTTTCTTTCTCTTTACTAATTCATGCATCTTAATTCCTTTCGGAAGGTTTGATTTTGTGATATCGCAAATAACAAACCGTAAATGTAGGATGCGTCTTATCTCCGCATAAGACGCGACCTCAGTTTAGAGGAATGACTTGCAGGTAAGAGGTAGCAATTAAACACGGAGTACAATATCGATATTTACTGTACAAAGTATTAATATTTGTTATTTCAATGACAGAAGAAAAACAAAGAAAAACACGCACTCAAGTAAGTGAGAACTTAAATCTTTCTGCCCTGGCAGGCAGAATTTGCGCATGTACGTGTCATTCGATTCTGACGTACACATTAATTACAGATAGGTTACCGTATTGATAGCTTGGGAATCACCAATTGAAGGGAGATTCACACCCTATCGTTTACGGAATGCGTGGAAAAGAATGAGGTACAGGGTACGAGTTAATAGTAAATTATATTCACAATCTATTTATATTTAAGTAAATTGAGGTAAAAAATAAAATTAAGCTTCTAAGATTAAATGCTTCTAGTCGATTGAAAAGTTAAAGATGGAATAAAAAAGTATGCCTGATGCATTGTTTCCACCTTTGATTGGTGATTGGTCAGTCCGCTAGCGCATTAAAGTAAGGGCCGATCTGGATGCTGTCACATGATTACCGTAACCACTTTGTTGGTAATGTGGTCCACCAATCTTAAGCATACTTTGATTTAGCTACATCTCAATTGCCTTAAGTTTATTTACTCCAAAGGCGTGTTAAATGTAATGTGAAGGATAAAATCACCCATTATTTTTGGAACGATAAAACACAATTTCATGGTGATGGAAATGGAAGATGGAAATCGCTGTGTTAAAAAAGAAATACGCAAATAATTTTCACTTACATAGTGCGAGTTTGGCACGTATACCATTTTTAAGCGTAGTGTATCTCGGATTTTAACAAATAGTTCTGGGAAAAATAAATTCTTTGTAGAGTTAAATAACATCCCTCAAGGGGTTAAGCTCATCTCTTCAGAATCCAACCCTTAGTAACAGGAGTTAATGCGCGTCAGGTATAAAAACACATTAACACTTAAGATTTAGCACTGGTTCGAACTTAAAACACCAGGGAAAAGGGTCTCAAGGGAACGGTGAAGTAGAGGATGAGGGAAGATGAATGGTATGAAAAGGAGAAAATACTAAAATAACCCCGTTAAAATGCTCTTATTTTACGTGGAACTATTGTACACAAAATTGAAAAATCTTATCAAAAGGTTTTTGTTGTTGAATATGGTTTCACACGACATTGGGAATTTTTTATTTAAAACAATATAAATTCAGATTTTAATTTTTCATACAAACTTAGATAACTTTTCTTCAACCCATATGTAAAAACCTCGTCATTATCGGCTGTCTTTCATATTTTTCATATCTGAGGAGTGAATGAAGAGATTGAGAAGATGATAGAAGAGTTAAGTACTGGAGCACATAGTTCCGGAGCATCTGAAGGCTTAGGAAGATAGTGGCTGTGGGCTTTTGAATCTTATAGATTTCTTCTCCTAACCACTGCACACTGTTGATGTTGCATATCGAAATATTGGATATCACTGTGCACCTCTGCCATCAAGTATGATCCGTCTTCTGCAGGTAAAATCCCAAAATATCGTTTTTTATATTGGACTTTAAAAGTTTTGCATTCAGGGAGTTTTTGTAGCGTTGGTAATCCAGTAATAATGGCGCAAGACAGCAAAAAAGGTATGCTACAAATTGGTCAAAGTTACAAAGTTTTACCAAATTTCAACTCATATTAACCACAACTGCTCAGCATCATTATACAGTTGGAGGTGTGAAATGGTTCAATGAATTACCTATTAAAATGAGGATTGAGAATAATTACGAGGCTTTTAAGAAAAATATTATAAAATACCCTCTCAGTTTTACTTATTATTTAATTACGTATAGATTTTATTTTATAATTCTTTGGATTATTTCTTTAATAATTGATAGCTTTAATATTTCTATAATTTTAACTGCGCATACTATGTCTTTGCAAATAATTTTCCTTTATTTTCTCTTTACATATTCATTTTTAAATAATAATTGCACACTGTTTTATATTTAATGATTATTATTTATTTATATTTTACTGCTGTCTCACACTGTTACGTTATTTTTATCGTTATATTTATATTAGTCTTCTTTTCTTATGTGTACATAGTATATAGGTTCTACATACTATTAAATACGTTTTAAATATAATGATACTCCTCTCTAACCCACGAGAATTATTTAATCATGTAGAAGAGAAATACCTAGGATAATTTTAAACTTCATTTTTGTAAAAAAAATGCTGTATTTATATAGGAAATAAATTTAAAAAAATGGTTCTATGATCAAAGTTTCTATGATACGCGGTGAGTAAGTTAATAAGTAAGTTATGGAATAAACCACCAAACAAACTGAGACAGACAGTTTACTGCAATTCAAAAAACAACTACGTATGCACTTATTTAGATAATCATACAATAACCCATAGAATCAGACCATTACAATAGTGTCTAATATTTTCCACTCCAAGAACGCACTCCGCGAAAACACTCAATTCTTCCTGGCCCTGTCAACTATAGTTTTAACTCCATTGTTTCAATTCCATTATTTTTTGCATGTGATTCAGTGTTAAAGTTTTACTTTTTATAACTAATAGTAAATAAGCTTAGCCAGTAGTTGTTTCGTAAAATAATTTTAATATATACACCATTCTTAAAGTGAGTTCTCACAAAAACGGCGCTGTATAAAATATCCAAATTTTTTTAACAATATTTGTATGTTCTGAGAACATGGCATCGAAAAAATATGAAAATATAATCATTAAAAATAATATTGCTAAATATTCCACTTTAAAATATAGAGGTATCATAGGTACCACCTGAAATTTTTTTGTATAGTAAACGTTGGGAAAAACTATAGATGTCTCTAGCATAATCCATTTGAATATATGAAAAAAAGTGATTTAGACCATAAAGGTATATTACTTTAAAAAATTGATAATGTAAAGATGTATGAATGTTTTTAGATTTTCACGGCCATTAAAAATCTTCTGGTTCGTGTCTTCTGGGGTATGAAGAAGTGTTTTAACGACTTTTCTAGCTGACGTTTCGGATCCCATTGCGGGGTCCATCATCAGGGCTGATGTGTGACGTATCACATGATGGACCCTACAATGGGATCCAAAGCGTCAACCGTGGGTCAGAAAGGTCGTTAAAACACGTATAACACCCCAGATGTAAAGATGTTCTTACGCCGGAATTGGTGAGCGTTGTATTGTGTGATCAGCAATAAGCCAGTTCATACAGGTCATATGTCCTGGGCCACCCAATAAATATTTCCATGTACGTTTCGAATATAAATAGACTCGTTTCTGTGAGACTTTTATAATTTGTCTTAATTACCCAATTATTATTATTATTATTACTGAAGACGGAATAGATTTTGAACGCAGGTCCTATGTGCCAAATGGGTCTATGTTAAAGACATCTCAGTTTAGCATATATCTCTGCAGTTTCCATCAAATCCTTTGATATGCAAATCCGACCATCGCAAATCCTTCATACACAAACTACGCCAACACATTCGCGAATCGGGCTTACTCGGAGAGCTTTGCAATGTTCCGGTTGATTAAGACGAATGAACACGCTGAGAGCTGATTGGAGTGAAATAATCACGTCACGCAGTCCATGTGGAAGTGTCAACACGCCGTGATGACTTAAACGTGAAAAATAATCGAGTTTGATGATTTATCTGTCGCCATTTTTGTACCCGACCCGTAGGACGTTTTACAGAACCAATATTGATTATTTCTTTCTTCTATCTAAAATGATTAATACATTTTTCATTACTCAGGCTCAATTTACAAGCGAAATTTACTGTCCAGAAATTAATTTATCGTATGCTAACCATAAACCAATTTCAGAATATTATTTTATAATATATATACTTTCAGATATGACTTTCAGAATTTAAATGCACTGAAATTACAAATAAATAATATAATATTTTAAACGCTTCACCCAAACAGTCAATATTCCCATCCTATTCCCAACCCAACTCCTGAATATGCTGACAACTAAATATAATGTTTATAATTTAGCAAATTGTTTTTTTTTGTGGAAATGATGTTAGTTTTAGAAAATATTTTTTTTTCCTAAAAACCTGTTATAATCATAGGGCAAATTTTATGAAAAAGGTTGTATGGTTCATCATAGATAATGTTATCAGTAATATAGGTGCAAAATTTTAACAACATCGACATGGGGACTGGGCCCGACGCGAATCGCCGGGAATCAAGGATGAGATATTCGGGAATAGAAGGAGAATAACGGGATGGGATGTGAAGTTGTGATACGGAAAGAATGTGGACTGTACTTTATGGGGAGTGAAAAGAGGATAAATGTACACAAACGATAGCCGAATTAACCACTAAGCGAGTGTTCCTTCTCCCTTCTGTTTCACTGCGAGGTGGTCGACGAAATCAACGATCTCAATTTGACTTCGATTCGATGGGTAATTGACACAACTACCACCAATCTAGTTCCAAATTTGTATAACGCAATCACTCTTTGGAATTTTCAAATATGTGATTACAATAAGATAAAGCAAAAAATAAATGACTTTTTGAAAATGTCACTGTTGAGTAACCGCTTAAGTACTACACTGGCTCTATTTCTGGGTTGTTGATGCTACTGGCTTACACGTTTTGCTCAGCATGTGCATGGGCTACCAAGAGCTTCTAGCCTGAACTCTCTAATACACCGATTTATATGCTGAAGAGTCGCTCGCCAGTAATACGTGATCTGGTCATCTTTGGTCCATTGCACATTTCTGCAGCAGCTGTTTGCGTGTATTTTACCACGATAATACATTTTATAAAATCGTTGTTTAATTTATTTTTATTATTATTTAACGGTTCTTTTTACAAAAATATCTGAAGAATGCCATATATACTTACGTTAAATTTTAGTTAAGCTAGACTGTGAACATCTAATCTTTATCACATTACTTGAAAAAGAACCCAATATTGCTATATGGATGCAAAATTACATTAAGGGGGGGGAAGGTTAATTCGTACAAAAATAGGCATGTTTTTGTGAATTTTTTGTGACGACACAGTTAAAATCTCTTTATTAAATCTAATAGCACATTAAAGTATGACATTTGAAAAATATATTGTAAAATTTTCAAGAAGAAATATTAAAAAATACGGCAATGGCAGCAATTATTCGGACGTGTCTCGGAAAAAAGTAGAATTGCGGTGTCCATCATAATTTGGTGCTAGATCATCTGAAATCAAAAAATCAAAGTTCATTTGTTAGATAATAGGTTTTCCCAAGTAACGCTGAAAATTTTTTAAATTTCAATTTTTCAATTTTTTGGAACACGTTGAAGTGAAAAACGCGATTTTTATCGACTAATTTGTTATTTAAAAATAAAAATAAATAACATATTTGAAAAAAAATCTCAAGCGTTATCTCGTAAATTATGTACAAAAATAGTGTTCAAAATTTCAAAAGGATCGGTGCAGTAGTTTTGAAGTTATGATGGACACCGACTTTGAAAACGTGAGATGTGGGGAAAACGCTTTTAAGTTTTGCACACTGTAAAATTCAAAATAAAACTCAACACTTATTTTATACTTACACATAATCGTCGATGCCATGTTCACACAGCAAGAAGCTTTCATCATCAGCATCTGTTCTTGTCTACGCAAAACTCTTTCAATACAATAGCACGCCCGGTAGTCCTCAGGTGAGCGCGTCTCTTAGCTGCCCGAGCAGGTATAGAAAATCAGTCTGAGTATCGCTCAAATGTTCATAATTTCGTCAATTTTGCTCCGATTGAATTGAAATTTTGACACAATATTCTAGCGATGTTATACATTCATTTAAAAAATTAAAAATAATATGCCAAAAAAAAATTAAAAACCTTACCCCCCTTAAATAAAAATTATCCTGTGTTTATCTAAAAAACTTAAATGTTTTTTGCCAAAAAAAAATATTTTTTTTGTCATTTTTCTCAGTAAAGATATAATGTTAATGTAAATACTTTGAATACAAAGAATATGTTTTTACTAAACGATTCGAATATGTTTTTGTTCATAGAATATGTTGTTGCTCAAAAAACTGATTGCCCTGTAGTTGCCGCATTCTACTCTCGACTGTTTACCTTTGTAGAGAGGCATAATAACTACTCTTCTCCAATCTAAAGGGGTGTGGCTCTCCTCCAAACATTGATTTAAGAGTGTATGAAGCCACGAATTTACTAATGGGCCACCGGCCTTGATATATTCGGCAGCAACGTTATCATATCCCACAGCCTTACCATTCTTCAAATACTTTATTGCACACTTTATTTCTTCCATACTTAATCTCCTGACTTAATTTTCGTCTTTCATTCTTATTTCTGTGAGTATCTAAAGATAGAATAAAAAAAGGATCACCGAGGTGGTTCATGAATGGTGGTTCAGGAATGAATGAACGAGGAAAATATAGTAAAGAATATTTATGAGGCGAGCGTTGAAGGCTGCAGAAACTTGGCACGATGAGACAAATCAAATACTGGAAGATGGCCCAGTAAGAAGCTTTCACAACCGAAAAGAGTGCGTAATAAGATCCATGGAAGTGAGCGTGGCAAAAAGGGTGTGAAAGTTTAGAAAAGTTTGGCGTTCTATCCTATTTAGATAGTTAGTTACAAATAATAATACTTTCACTATTATTATATATATTTATTTTTATATTTGACGATCGAATGTAGGGCGAAGGATACGGGCAAATTACAGGTATCGGATAGAAACGTTTTGGTTTGAGTTACAAATACCTGGAGAACGTTATTGCAGTTTTTTTAAACAATAGAAATGCAAACACGGAATACGTGTCGCATAAATATTCTTATTATTTTAAATCAAGTTAAGTGACTTTGCTATGAAAATAAGAATAACTTTAGTAACATAGGAATGGAGCATAAACCACCGACCACTAGCTACTATTGTAAGTGTAGTCGTCATGAACCGAAGGCCAATTGAACCTGGATGGCGCATGGCATTAAATGATGAGGCAGAGTGCGGAAATAATCCAATTAAACATATGGATAAAAGGTAGATGACGATTAAAAAATTGAGATGATTAAATGGTAGATGATGATTTTAAAATTGGATGATTTAAAAAAAAGTTTTACATGAAATCGATACTCTATTTCATAATAACTCTTTTGAAGTAGACTAAAGTTAAAACAGATTCAAATCAGCTCATTTTGAAACAAGGACCAAAGCTAAATACAATGATTTTCATATGTAACATTTAAAGTGATAGAATGCCAAAATACCCTAAAATAAAAATATAAGAATTCCAAATAGAAGGAAAAGAAAATATAAAATTGTTTATATAACGAAGGAAGAAAGGCATACAATAATTTACCAGAGAATATAGAAAAAACAGAGAGATATCAACATTTTCATGGAGAAATGCTAACGTCATATCGCAGAAGAAAATCTAATTGTTATATAAAAGTTTGTGATGGTCGACATAGAGATAGAATTAATAAATTTAGAAAACCTTAAAATAATAATATTCAAAAAAGCCGAGTATGGACATCAAGAATATATTTCTTCTGGTTTGAATCATTTAAAAGTAAAAGCCTGATATATTTCTTCTCAAGATTCTATGTATTACAAGAGGCTAACAAAATATTGAATATTCAGCTATACAAGTAATATTTCTTAGATCTTTATTTTACCATAGATATAATTCTGTGTTAAATTAATATTGTTTGCCAATCCTAATAGACTCGACCTTGTGAGTAGGTGCGAACGAGCCTTTATTATTTATGAATCGGAACAGCAAGTCTCGCGTGTAGCGGGTGCTTTACTGTTATTTTAACGAAACTGACCAATCACAGGCGCGCTTTGCCTTCGACGGGTTGAGCCGGAGGCGACCATCCTGATGACTGAATCCGGCCAATGGCGGGCGCCGCCGGTGAAGTCATCGCGCATAGGATGAGTCACTGCACTAGCGTGGATTTCGGAGGTATGGTGCAATCGTTACTATAAAAGGAGCGAACACGATATACTCAGCCCCTTCAGTTCGAGACCAGACTTGCGAGCGGAAGCGCTGCCCGAGAGACTACTGACAGAGCCCTCAGTTCCAGAATATCATTTGCGGACGGAGTTGCTGGCTGGACATGTGGAGGAATCTACCATTCGCCAGTACCAGAGAGGATCATACCGCCACTGTGTAACAGCTAAGGAACATATTTATATTATCTACCGGTTAACTATTTTCACTATCGAAATGTATTTATTTTGGGAAGATTTAAGATTGGAGCAATTATGTGTGAATAATGTCACGATTTCTTGTGTTATATTGGTTCAATTCGTACGGGAATATCTCCCAAACGAATATATTTTGATGCATGGGTTTTTCATACCATTTGTATTAACAATTGATATTACGGAGCTCTATAAGTAGCGCTTAATAGATTCATAATAATTGTCGACGCGTTATGTATTGCGTAACCAGATATCAATCCAAATCGTACGAGAATTTCTTCCGAACGAATATATTTAAAGCATAGGGATTTTCATACTATTTGTACTAACAATTGAATACACGTAATTCTATGAGAAACGCTTAGTAGCGTTATAATAATTGTATTGCATAAGTATTGCGCAATCCGGTCTTCAGCTAACTCTTTATGATTTGAGTACCTCGGTACATCTGGCTTAACAAGTAGCTTCAGAACGACGAGTAAAGGACAGAATGGGGAGATCTAACTAAAGATTGGGGATATCTGGTTTGTGATGGCCTAGCTGGTTGGGGCGTAGATGCTTGCCGGCACTTGGGTGTGGAACCCGCACAAGCCCCTGCAGGGTCCCTTAAAGGCGGGCCCTCCTTGTTGCTCGGGGTCGTCAATAAGCCGACCTCTTTCCTCACCAGGCGCAGGGTCACATAACCCACAAAAGGTTCCCTTTGTCTTTGGAAGGATTTCTATGCTTGAATGCTGTAAAACCTTGACAGAAAACGTTAACTTCTATTTTAGTCCTCTGTAAGAAAGACAGGGCCAGAATCAGTATAAAAATCATTCACTCATATGGAATGGCTGGGATATTATAAATATGTTACTAACACTCTAACATTTGACCAAAGTAAATGTTGCAAGATGCAGAATCGTGGGACGCCGCTCTGAAAAGGCATAATGAGATTGCACAATAATTTGTAACATCGCTGACTATGCCCGCAAAGGAGGCTAATATCGTCATCAATTCGTACCAAAAGAATACATGATTCTTCTAACACCGGCCTAAAGAAAGGCACCTCAAGACAACACTCATCATCAGAAACTCGTACCAAAAGAGTACGGCCATCTCAATTATAAGTCTAAAAGAGGGGCGTCACAGGATCACATCTCGTAAAGAAGAGATAGAGTCTCGGGATGCAGTAAGTTCCGGAGGAGCAAGGGGGGCCATTTAGTCACTTAGGAAGTTGGTCACCGGGTTTAGGCGGGCGCGGAGACTTCACTCCCCTCGGCAGAGATGCTGAGGGTTTAAAAAACCAAAATTTAGCATTCAAAGAAACTATTATTTCATATAAACTCACGGGCTGTTGTAGAATCCTTTCGAACAAATCATCCCCGAGACCTTATCTATTTATTTATAAAGAAGTTTCGCTTCAAAAATGTCGTATTTCGTAGATAGCAAATATATGTATTATTTCCCCATGGAATTAATATGAACAGGTTCATGCACGTCTAAGATGGAACCATTCAAGGTAAGAATATGCTAATACAAACTGTTTATAATTATTAATTTCAGTGTTATTTAATATGTGTGAATTTTTTCTCTTTGCGCCGTTCCAACGATTTTGCTGGTTTGTCTCCAAACGGAAATGTTTTATTTCTAATACACGAATTCTTTCAGGTGAACGTATTTTATTATAACATAAATGTATAGATTATTAGACTCGTTAGATATAACGTATTATTATGCAATCGTTTCCACACTGCTCCTATAAAAGAATTTGAAGTTATTACGATACACAACGGGGTCCTTCATCCATTAGACGAATCATGTGCTAATTCAACGACGTATTACGAATAGTATATATTGTATTTGTTTCGCACACGATCAATCCAGCGGCATAAAATTGAATTTTTTAAATTTAATAAAAATAACAATATATGGCCGTGTGTGTATGTGTAATTGTTACCATAAGGTTTATTTTTTGAACATTTATGCATTTAGTTTATAATATTTCTTATACTCGCGTCGAGGCCTCGACAACTTGAATAGTTTTAAGAATTTTTTGTAATTTTATTCTATATGTAATTTGTAATTTTTTATTGTAAATAAAATGAGTGGAATTAGCGGTCTTATTACTGACGAATCCTGACTGGAGATATAAGGTTTTGTGCATTATTAGGACATCCGCGAGATTCGGAAATAAACGTATCTCACTGTGGAGGATGACGGCCGATCTCGCGGATTAAATTAAATAGCAAAAATATGTTTTTTGCCAGTTTTCAGATAACTGCGCAGCAGATTTGAAAGGCCGTTAAAATGGTCAGGCAGGCCGACGTTTGAACGCGACAAGCCGGCGCCTGGCGGGGGCCGCTGGTTTATGGACCAGACGTACGCGGCGCGTGGAAAGTTTGCAACGCCGTAAAATCAGAAAGTTCACGAGATGAACTCAGAAAAAGTGCACAAAACCTGGCATGTCATTTCCTGTCAGAATTCGTTATAAAATAAAGAATCGGATTAGTTTGGAAGGAGATACATCGAGAGATAGGAATCGGCCTTTTTTGAGGCGATTTATGAACGCCGACACATCCGGACACATTGGTACTAATTAAATTCACATGCGGATGTGCCAGGCGTTCAATTTGACGTAACATTTACATATGTACACCTCCCCGTTCGGGAGATAATTTGGCTAGGCGGGCAAAATAGTCCGTCTAGAGGATGGGCCGGCACGGTATGATCCGCTCGGGAATGCTGCGCTGACCACCATCCGCCACTGGGTATTCTCGAGATGTCTCTCCCCTCCCTTACTATTCCCATTTTGACCGTTGATTTCCCGCTGTGTCTAGATTTTAAGTATAAATAAAGGAAGATTCCGCAGACTCAGCATCCTCAGTTCGCCGAGATTACTTTTACCTTGTTACGCTGCCGGTCCGCGGAATCGTGTTTTGAGAAAAAAGTGCCTTTTACTTTTATTGAATTTCCTGAAAAAGTGTTTTTTGTTGTTGCTTTCTAATTTACCTTTTTGCTTAAAATATTGTAAATTCCTACTGAATTTCTCCCACCGTAACGCGGAGACCCACCCTATATATAGCTATTTTTAAATTCGGTTTTTTAGCCGCTCGGGTTTTAAAATATTTTGGGAATTTTTAAATAGTTTTTCGAACTTGGTATGGCCCTGTGCGTACCATTTCGTGGTCCTTCGTGAAGCCGGATTTCCGTTGTTTCGGTTTTAAATTTTAAATTCAGTAATTTTGTGCTTCGTCGGAATCAGAATTTTTATAATTTTTTTTGTGAAAAAATAATAATAATAATATTTTAAAGAAAAATGTCGCGCTCGTTAAGATCAAATTCGAATCGCGAATTACCTGCCGACGAAGACAATGCCTCCCGTCGCGAAGCGTCATCGGGAGATGAATCGGACCGGCAGTCGGGAGCTGAGGATCAGGCGGCGTCACCTACTGACGCGGCTAGCTCGAGTGCAGATATAAGGAGGCTGCGCAAAGAGCTACGCAACAAGGATCGGCATTACAGGAGGCAGCTAGATGAAATGCAGAAGCGCCAGGAAGAGATGTTTACGAGGGCTTTGACACTTGCAGCGGCGGGAAGGGACCCCGCGGCGGGGGGCGCAGGAGCGCTCGCCGCTGGCGCCGCGGCAACCGACGTAGCGGCGCCTATTACCGCTGCGAGTGTCTCGGCGGACGACATCGCCATAGAAGACCCGGCGCGCATGAATGCACCTACAACTTGTCATCAAGAGGCTCCTGCCGTGACCGATAATCCGAGCTTGGGCGACTGGATGCGATCGCAACAAGCGCAATTTGAACGGATGACGTCCGCTGTTACAGAAGCGGTCCGGTCAACGCGTTCACCTGAGAGCCCGCGGTATCCGCTCAGCCAGGATGAGCCACGAGTGTCGGCTATGATAGCGCGACAGTCCAATGCAAAGGACCTGGCTGAATTTTCGGGCGACCCAATGGAATGGCGTTCATTCAAAACGCAATTCAGGCAATCCACGGAATTGTGTGGGTTGACAACTGCAGAGAATGCGATGCGGTTGAGAATCGCGCTCAAGGGGGCAGCTCGGGAAGCAGTGTGCCCTTTGATCGGCGACCCTCATTGTGTTGAGGGGATTATGCGCACTCTGGAGGATTTATTTGGCCAGCCAGATGCGATAATTGCAAGCGTCCTGGAAAAAGTGAGGAACACAGCACGCCTCACTGAGAGTACGGACACAGGCATGTTTATGAAATTCGCGGTAGCGGTGAGGAATGCCGTCGCCACAGTAAAAGGTATGGACGAGCGATATTTGGCCTCACCTCAATTGCTACGCGAGCTCGTCGGAAGGCTCCCGCTTTCGGCGAGAATGGCATGGTTCGCGGCGAGATCCGGAACCGTGAACACAAACATCGAGGACTTCTCGAGATGGCTGTCGAGTATGACAGACTCGGCGCCCCATTGCGGCGGACAGACCGCGCAAGTGATTGAAGACAAGGGGCGCAAAAATGCGCAAATCCACGCGATTCATCGAGCGCCGGAAAATACGCAAAATTGCGGTATTTGCGACTCAAGATATCACGGCGCCGCGGCATGCAACGATTTTACGCGCTGTTCGGTATTTGACCGAGCGGCTATCGTCAAGGACAGAAGATTATGTTTTATGTGCCTCGAACCGTGGACGCCGAAACATAAACATGGATGCCGGGGCCGTGATAAAAAATGCGACGTGGACAATTGCGAGATGCGGCATCACCGGATGCTGCACGGCGCGTCGCCTTCCGCGAAACGCGAGTGAAAACGTGTCACTCGCGGGTCAGGTGACGGGCGCGCCGCGGCGCCCGGCCGACCTGGCCTGATAGACTGTGCTCGCCGCGAGCCGCGACGCCGAAAATGTGATTTTTTAAATGTGCAGAAAGTCGACGTGTGTGGCCCGCGGGGGCATAGAAAGACATTCGCCTTATGCAATAAAGGTTCGACCGTGTCGCCGATGGACTCCGAAGTCGCCAGTACGGTCGGTAAATCGGGACCGGTGCGAAATCTGCGCCTGTACGGCGCCCGCGGTATGTGCGCCTCCGAACCGCGGTCGCGTCTAGGGCAGATAACTTTAAAAGGCAGCGGACTTGCCCAACATCCGTTGAGTGTGAACACTTTGCGTAATTTGGATTTACGGCCCCGACAGTTTAGCCGAGAAACCGGGGAAATCAAGCGCACTGTGATTATAACAAAAGTGTTATAAAATTATTACGGGGCATAGATTATGCCATTTATGAAGTGTCGCGACTTGGAGAGATAGCGGGTGCAGATAACGGCGTTTTATCGAGCACAGCACAAGGATGAATGAAAACCGGGGGCGTGCCAGGCCGCCCGACCATCGCCGCAACCGTGTCTTCCAGTATAGCTGAGCGGCCCAGTGAGAGGCCCGCGAGATGCACTCGTAGGACACATATTGAAATTGACTGGCCGGAAGTGACCCCTGCGTGCGGGTCAGTGCAGTGGGTACCCGAGCGACCATACATGATGGAAGCCACCACTGTATAGCTTGCCGGCAGCCAATGGGCGACAGGTCTTCTGTGGAAAAGAAAGACATGCCGTTGCAGCCGAATTTCGGTTTTTTAATATTTTTTTGTGATAAAAAATATATATGGCCAAGGATCGGTTCAGCTCGGATACCGGAAATTGGAGCTTTTCGCACTTTGCGGATTTGTAGAGGCGCATCTAGATGAGATCGCCCGTATTGCGGAGGGTAGTTACACCCATGTCTACCACGGCCAAGAGTCGGTTCATTTGGGAAACCGGCATTGGATTCTTCGCACTTCATGGATTTTTTTTGCCCCGAAATACTGGAAAAAATTCGGGTTATTTTCGATGCAGAAAATAAATTGAGATGGGTTGTCTAAGGATCGGGAGGCCTTAGATATCATCGTGCTACATATGCGCGCCTTGGGACCGGCCATAACGATGAGACCGGATAAGACCACAAGATGTGTGGTGAGAGTAAACTGGAGCCCGCGCGGGATAAATTTATTTTAATTTGTGTAATCTGCCAGTCATGCGGAACCGCAATAAATTTATCAATCTGCCCGAGCGAGAGGCGGATAGACGGCCGACAAGATGCCAACTACTGGGCGCTAAAAGGCGCATATTCGAGCCGGTGAGATTCATGGCTGATGTGATGATCCGGTCGAAATATTATTTGCGAGCAGTTTGGCGGTCAAGGTCAGTTTTGTGGCTAGCGGACGAGGCCAGAACACGCCGAGAAGCGGCATTTTGGCGAAAATTGTGTGCAAATAAATGCACGATGGCTCGAGAGAGCCATACTAAGCCGCCGACGCAAAGTGTTACAGCACATTTTCTGCGGTGCCTCAGGACAGGCACGTTGCGCGGTGGCTTACATTGGAAATATAGAACTACAGTACGGTGGTTATCGAAATAATATAATTGGAATGAAGATTGAAATCACCCCCCTGAAGCCGTTTACGGCGTCTCGCCATGGACCGCGAGAAAATTTAAACGCCGCGAGCGTGACGGCGAACATTGAGTCCGAATATTCGCGACATTTGGAGCGCGCGGTGTTCGGGACCGGCACAACCACGGTGATATATTTATTTATTTGTTTACGCCCATTAGGCTTTTACATAAAGAGTATAAAATAAATTTCAAAAAGCACATACATTAAAAGTTTCAGGAATAGCACCAAATCATGAGTATAAAAATTAAAAATGTAGAGTAGGTAACGAGCAGCAATGCGTATAGGCTTTTACATAAAAAAATATATCATAAAATTAAAAAGAACATACATTAAACAATATAAATTACAAGTAGCAAATTATTAAAAGTACCAGGAATAGCACCAAAACATGTGTACAGAAATTATAAATATAAAGTACAAAGCGGCAATGTGTACGAAAAATATATATTACCCACCATTACATATTAACAGCTGAAGTCAGTAACGAAGCAGTATTGCCTCTTTAAGTGTGAACTTTACTTTCTCCAGACTGTCGACGAAAATGTCAATCATGCAACCATATTCATTACAAGTTCCCAATATTCTGTGTATCACAGAATTTGAATGATAGTTAGTATTGCAATTGTTGCGATGGAATGTGACAATTTGTCGCGTTCTATGTGTGGAAGGGATATTATATTCGATACATGCCACAAGGTCAGGGCTGTCCAACATATTGTTTACAATTTTGTAAAGAAGAACTATATCATAAATTTTTCTTCTATCATATAATGTGAGTAAATTTAGTCTCTTCAATATGTAATTGTATTCTATGTTTTGTATTGGTATGCTTAACTTGTAGTTAATGTATTTGAGAAATTTGCGTTGGACACGCTCAATACTGTCTATATGCCCATTATAATATGGAGACCAAACTGATGAGCAATATTCTAATTGGCTCCGGACAAGAGACATGTATAACATTTTAATACTTTCAATTGATTGAAATGGGCGTGATGTCCTTAAAATAAATCCCAGCAATTTTAGAGACTTACAAGTTATCGCATTAATATGATTAGTAAAAGTAAGTTTCGAGTCGAATAATACCCCTAAGTCTCGAATACAGTCAACATTTTCTAGTTTGGTGTTACATAGAGAGTATTCAAAATTTATTTTTGATTTTAATCTAGTAAATGATATAATTTTGCATTTATTTAAATTTAAGTACAATTTATTCGTTTCACACCATACTGAAAGAGAATTTAGGTTTTGCTGTAATATGTTGCAGTCATAAATGTTGGTTACTGATTTAAAGATTTTTAGATCATCTGCAAACAGCAAATATTCAATGTCATTAAATATTGTTGAAATGTCATTCACAAATAATAGAAATAGTATTGGTCCAAGATGCGATCCCTGTGGTACACCACTAGTAGCATGGAAACATTCTGATACATATGAATATATTTTTACCCTTTGCCTTCTTTCACTCAGATAGCTCGTTAACCAAGAAAGTATTTGTCCACCAAATCCTATTTTTCCCAATTTGGCAATTAATAAAGCATGTGAGACTTTGTCAAACGCCTTACTGAAGTCCGTGTAAACTGAATCTACTTGAGTTTTATTAACAAAAGATTTAATAATGTAATTTTCATACAAAACTAAATTTGTTAGGGTAGATCTATTTGAGATGAATCCGTGTTGGTACGGAGTTATTGTTTGTTTTAAAACAGGAGATATAGTATCGAGGACTAGTGATTCGAATAACTTAGGTATACAAGATTGTATGCAAATGGGTCTATAATTTTTTACATCATTATTGTCTCCATCTTTGAAGATCGGTGTTAAGAAACTTTCCTTCCATATATGTGGGAATATACCCGCTGATATGGATTTATTAAATATGATTGACAGGGGGAGGACAATGAAGAAGTATGACCGCGAGAGGGGCGGCGGCCGCAACCCTGATCCGGAGCAATTGCAACTACGACCGACGTTTGTTACGCAATACAACGACGGAGCATTTCCGGATATCAGGCGTTTTTTGACATTTTGAAACTATTGCGCGCGACCGCTTCGCTGCGGCGCTTTATTGAAAATTGCCGGCGCGGCAGAGACCGCGCGCGCCGAGCAGATCTGACCGCGGATGTGCTGCCGAAAGATCGTGGGTATTGCACAAGCGGAGTCTTTTGGACCGGAGCTCAGCATACTTCGGCGGGGAGCCCCTCTCCCCCGCGCCAGCCGTTTGTACGTGGTGACCCCGCGACTGGACGAGGACGGAATAATCACAATGGATTCCCGATTGTCAGCTACAACAGTCGCCGATATACCGCTAGGCTTGAAGAAACCGATCGTGTTGGATGGCGGACACCCCTACAAGTGACCATAGGCCGGCGCAGAGAAAAAAGGTACGGCGCGTTATTCACATGTATGACAACGCGAGCCGTTCACCTAGAACTGGTAGATTCTCTGACGGCCGACTCGGCCATAATGGCCCTACGACGACTCGCCGCCCGCCGCGGACACCCGCGGTATTTGTATTCCGACAACGGAATAAATTTCAGGAGCGCGCCCCGCGCCCGGAGACCTTGATGACGGCGTTCGCCGAGGCCGAGAACGTGGTGAACAGCCGCCCGCTGACTCACGTTTCGGAAGATCCACGGGACGACTCCCCGCTCACGCCGAACCACCTACTACTGGGCGCGGCCGGGCGACATTCTCATCTCGCCACATATGGACCTCTGGATGAGCAGGTCTGCCTCAAGAAGCAGTGGCAGTTCGCCCAGCAGCTTGCAGACATGTTTTGGCGCCGGTAGATCCGGGAATACCTCCCAACTCTCGCCCAACGACGGAAGTGGCAGGAGCCGGCCCCTCCGCTTCGGGAGGGGGCCGCCGCCATCATTGCTGACCCCGCCCTTCCTCGGAACAGCTGGCCGCGAGGAGTCATCGTGGAGGCGGTTCCCGCCGCCGACGGCCAGGTCCGCACGGTGCGACTTCGGACCGCGTCCGGGGACTACGTGCGACCCGCTACCAGAGTCATCACCCTGCCGACGCAGCAGGCGTCGGAGACCACGCACGCGAAGATGTCATCACCCGGCCTTCGAGGATCGTGTGCTACCTTCGAGTGCGGCAAAGCCACACGGGGGTGGTGTTTCGCACACGATCAATCCAGCGGCATAAAATTGAATTTTTTAAATTTAATAAAAATAACAATATATGGCCGTGTGTGTATGTGTAATTGTTACCATAAGGTTTATTTTTTGAACATTTATGCATTTAGTTTATAATATTTCTTATACTCGCGTCGAGGCCTCGACAACTTGAATAGTTTTAAGAATTTTTTGTAATTTTATTCTATATGTAATTTGTAATTTTTTGTTGTAAATAAAATGAGTGGAATTAGCGGTCTTATTACTGACGAATCCTGACTGGAGATATAAGGTTTTGTGCATTATTAGGACATCCGCGAGATTCGGAAATAAACGTATCTCACTGTGGAGGATGACGGCCGATCTCGCGGATTAAATTAAATAGCAAAAATATGTTTTTTGCCAGTTTTCAGATAACTGCGCAGCAGATTTGAAAGGCCGTTAAAATGGTCAGGCAGGCCGACGTTTGAACGCGACAAGCCGGCGCCTGGCGGGGGGCAGGCCGACGTTTGAACGCGACAAGCCGGCGCCTGGCGGGGGCCGCTGGTTTATGGACCAGACGTACGCGGCGCGTGGAAAGTTTGCAACGCCGTAAAATCAGAAAGTTCACGAGATGAACTCAGAAAAAGTGCACAAAACCTGGCATGTCATTTCCTGTCAGAATTCGTTATAAAATAAAGAATCGGATTAGTTTGGAAGGAGATACATCGAGAGATAGGAATCGGCCTTTTTTGAGGCGATTTATGAACGCCGACACATCCGGACACATTGGTACTAATTAAATTCACATGCGGATGTGCCAGGCGTTCAATTTGACGTAACATTTACATATGTACACCTCCCCGTTCGGGAGATAATTTGGCTAGGCGGGCAAAATAGTCCGTCTAGAGGATGGGCCGGCACGGTATGATCCGCTCGGGAATGCTGCGCTGACCACCATCCGCCACTGGGTATTCTCGAGATGTCTCTCCCCTCCCTTACTAATCCCATTTTGACCGTTGATTTCCCGCTGTGTCTAGATTTTAAGTATAAATAAAGGAAGATTCCGCAGACTCAGCATCCTCAGTTCGCCGAGATTACTTTTACCTTGTTACGCTGCCGGTCCGCGAAATCGTGTTTTGAGAAAAAAGTGCCTTTTACTTTTTATTGAATTTCCTGAAAAAGTGTTTTTTGTTGTTGCTTTCTAATTTACCTTTTTGCTTAAAATATTGTAAATTCCTACTGAATTTCTCCCACCGTAAAGCGGAGACCCACCCTATATATAGCTATTTTTAAATTCGGTTTTTTAGCCGCTCGGGTTTTAAAATATTTTGGGAATTTATTAATAGTTATTTCGAACTTGGTATGGCCTTGTGCGTACCAGTATTTATCAAGATTTATTCGCATTTATTATTTCTAGTAAAGGTTTTAATATTGGTGTCAAGCGCCATTATGAGGCGGAAATAGTTCATATTCATAGCCCGACTGTAATAGGTATTTTTGTCGCGTAACTTATATAGAAACTTATTATAACTTATACTTTAGAAGTATAACTGTGTTTTATGTTTCGTCCCTGACGGACAGGATGGTATAGCTGTGGTCATTTAGGTAATATACTTAGTAAATACAAAGGGCATTAGGTATTATCAGTTTCGTATGCAAACCCAAGATGTTAGTTAGTTAATATTTTTAGTTAATATTGCATTCAAAAGCGTAATTTTCACAGAATAATTATTTTCAGTTAATAATATATATTTTAGTTAAATGTATAGTTAGCACCGGCAGAGCATTAATATTGTATAGAATACATTATTCATAATATTTCATAGAAGAGTATAATATTTTATTCAGCGTTCATTATATCGTTACAGCGTAATTGCCGGCTTCAGTCGTCACCTCCCGCGCCATACAACTATTTTTGCTAACATCATACAGCAAATGACTTTATTCATTGCAATGAAATTTATATTATTTAATATTATATGCCATGACGTATATTTTTGACGGGTCACCCCGCTTGGATTCATCACATTGTTAGCCGCGGCCAGGAGTTGGCAAATCAATTATACATAATAGATAAAATTAAATTTTCAACTCGTGACGATTAAGCATCAACATTTTAAATAAATTATTAATACAGAATTCATCTTTAATACGTTAGGAAGACCCTCTATCTAGATGGGTCATCACAGTTGGTAGCCGCGACCAGAAGTTCGAAATGAAATATATAATAATAAAATTAAACTCGCGTCAACTATTTTACGTCTGTATAATATTTTTCATAATACAGAAAACATCTCTAGAAAACACCGTCATTTGACGAGGACCCACTATCTAGCAGGGTCATCACAAGTTAATATATGCATCTGAATATTAGTTAATAATAAAATTATGCTTTGGACTAAAATTTAAAAAATAAAATTAATGTGCCTAAAGAGTCATATAAAGACACCAGCCATACAAAATTCACTGGGTTTGCTTTCCAATGGAAAATATATTCTATCAATAGATCATATAATTTTTTCTGTGTCTTACAAAATTGTTTACCAAAATAACGCTCATAAATTTTTAACAGTTGAATTTATTATAGATTTTTTTATTTTATCGATCAATTCTGTTTTGCTTGTAATAACTCATTTGCATGTTCCTTACTAAAACCACCACTAGGAACGAGCTTTGAGCTTAGCAAATGACCGATTCGAAGTTGGTTTGGTAACAGTATGCGCTTTATAGATCGTGACTGTGTAATCTGTAGAATTTCCAAGCATTACTCTTAACAGTCTGAAATGGCGTATTTCAATGGGCTTGCGTGAGAATTCACTATTTTGAAATTTCAAATTACTATTCCATTAGTTAAACATTCCGCTGTCTGCCTGTAGATGGGGTCCACGGTCGGAGTACTCCATGCTATGCTTTTTTTTCGAGAAAAATATGATCTTTTAAAGTATTTTTTTTACTTGTAAAAAAGCTTAAAATTCTCTTAAATCATCTATATGGGGTATTTTTGATTATATTATTAGAAAATCATTGATAGCTAGTGTTAAAATTACTATTGTTTTAGAGTACTTCCATTGTACTAAATACAATCGAAATGAAAAAACAAATAGATTTGATACAAATGATTAAAATAGTGTAATATGTATCAATATGGGAGGGGGAAAAATGCACATTAATTGCAGAATAATGACACATTTATTTTGCAACTCAAAATATTTATATTACAACAATAAAAACATATTAAAATAAAACACAAATCACTTTTTTTCACCACTGTATTAGATTTAAGAATCTACATGTTTCGAGAACAATGTTCTCTGCTTCAGGATTATTGGTGTACTAAAAATTGAAAAAGTAAGCCATGCAAATGTGTTTACGGCAAAGGGATTAATGAGGGGAGGAGGGGGGGGGGTCAGAGATGTTAATTATTATGGGTCATTTTGAGAGGATGGAATGTTAAGTGGAAAAATATTGAATATTGGGTTATGCAAAAATGTTGTCTGTGTATTTATGAAATTTGAAATAATATTAACATTTTTACTAATTTCAAGTATTTCTAGTTTACTTATTTGTGGGATCTTATAGCTAAAATGTAAAAATTTTAAATCTGTGTGTGTTAATATATCATACAGAGGAAAGAATATTCTTCGAACAGTTAAAAACATATCTTTTAAGAACCGTAAATGTAAAAGTACCGCCATTTTTGACGGGTTACAGCTAGTATAAACATAAAAAGGAACGCATACGTGATGCTACACTTCTACATCCAGGCAGTACGCGGAAAGTGACTCGCATCACGGGAAGATTTTACCCGGCAGGAGCGGAGGTCCGCAGTCGGATGGCTCACTGTCTGGGCTAGGCACCCATGAAGGCCACCAGCGGGAAAATGTTGACCGCCTACAGTATACAGCTGGCCCTTGTTTAATGGCTGCAGACGGGATGCAGCACAGGCGAGTCGACATTCTTCAGCGGGAGAACCCTCTGACTGTCGGAGAGACGTGTTAACCTGTAGAAATCTTGGACGATACGGCATATGGCAAGCGGGACCGTCGTTCCTTTTATACCCTTCATCCATGCGTTGGGGTAGTTTACATTGGCCGGCCGGTAGGGTGGGTTTGTTTTGTATTCTTCGATTTAAGCCACTGTTATTCGTTATGAATTTCAACGGCATCACGAGATATAAAATCAACCCGGTTAATTTAATTCTACCATTTTTTTTTTAAATTTTAATAATATCTTTTTAGATACCTTGTTGCATCGATTCGCAAGCAGAATTACTTCATTCACTGACAATAGTCTAAAAATAGTGATGCGCACTTACAAATATTGTTTTTTCTAAAGTTTTGCACTGATTACATTCCAAACAGCTATCTCCAAGACCAATAACGTTGTATGGTGGAGCGTAACATAAATATTATAAGCTATTACATATTATTAAGGTTTAATGTTCACAAGAATTATATGCATAACGCAGAGATACCTTGGCGGCAGACGTATTCAGAGCTGAGTGATGTTTTAAGGTAGGAAATGGGGAACATGCGAGTATAGTTTATACCAAAATACTTAAATTAAGATAAATTATAAAAGTCTCACACAGACAAAACAAAGTGTTATTTTAAATAAATCGTGTCGTGGTTAAAAGCTAAATAAGAATAAAACCGGACAGCCAAGAAGCAGAAGAAGCAAAGAGAATGCCCGCATCTTACCGAGAAGATCCAGGCTAGTTGACTCGCGAGCGTTTTGCTGTTATGACAATATCAAGATCAACAAGCATGAAGAATCCCAAACTCAATATCAAAGTCCTCTTCGTTTTCCAAAGTTTGAGTAGTTATATCATCAGAGGGAATTATAGATTTTTATTTATTTTTATCTTCGAAGATGCATGAGCAATTCTGTTTGTTCTAAAGAATAAATTGTAACAATATGGTGAGACAGAATTACGCACCATCGAAATCTCTCGAAGACTCCACAACACTGGATGAAACTCTATGGAATCAATTAGTATATTTTTGTAAACACTGGAAAAGTCGAGTAAATACTATAAATGTAAATAAAGTTCCCGAGACATCGCGGAACCAACATGTCCTATATAAATGGTGAAGCAAGTGCCGCGCGGATATTATTTAAAAAAGCGTCGTTACCAGTGATTTACCGTGGCGAAAACACAGTGGCCAGCGCGTTGTTAGCCGATATCAGGCGAACTCCCTACGCGCGAAAATTAAACAAATATTCTCCAAGTCATCTAAGCGATAGAAACAGCGAAATAATAAGTCTTCGAAATATTTTAAAAACATTTAGCGACTGTAAATTTCAGAACATGGCTCTGAATTATTTCTTGTTCAGTGACTTTTTAATAATTTAATAAAAACTTTAAATTACCTTTAGTGTTTCACTTGCCTCCTACAGCCATGTCCCGTGACAATATTATATAGGCTTTTCCTTGGCGCAATTCCAAGGATGCGATCGAAGTGGTGGTACTAATTTTTTTAGCGTTAATTAATCGCGATGTTTTTTTTAATGAATAACACAGAATCAACGAACACATAAATGCTGATGATTTTCATGGTACGTCGAGAATTTTTCAGTACAATATTCGTCGCGTCGTTGTAAGAGTTAACAGCGGAACATAAAAAATACGCGAAATTGGTTGGTCACAAATAAAAAACTGACAAGCCCAATCTACACCTCGATTGTTGCCAGGGAAACGAATATCGATTTTCTCAGCTGTGGTAGTGGGGTCGCTTTATTTTTAATTTGTATCGATAAGATAAAAATCGATTTCATAATCTGTCACTTTCAGATGGTCGCTCGGCTGTACCCGCACACTAATCGAAGGCTTTGTACTTAATTCCAAAGAATTTGATTAATTTTCGGGAAATTTAATTTTTCTAGGAAAACATTTTTTTTTAAACGTTACATTTTATGAACGTTCACTATTGAAGCCATTCAAAAGATAAATATGTATAATATAACATTTAATTTATTGACAGATTTCAACATGGGTGAGCAAAGCTACTAGTAAAATAGAGTATCGATTATCTGAAATGATTTAGATCGGAATAGTTAAACAGTTTTTTTTAAAATAGAGTTGCGAACACGGAACACATATCGTATCAATATTATTACTTTTATCATCCAACGTCAGCTCTGAAGATAGATTCTGCAATGGGATCTGAAATGTCGGCCAGAAATGTCAGAAATACTCGGCAGGGTATCCCAGAAAACTACATACAGAAGATTAACAGTGATTTTGGCTTTTTTTTCATTTGAATTTGATTAGTTAATGATGTTATTGAGAATGATGTATTTGTGGCCTTGATTTAAGTTTATTGTACTATTCCTTAATTTAAGCTTTTTATCTTGTATAAATAACAAATATATAACACTCGTGGATATGCGTGTTTGGCAAACTGAAGTTGATTATTAACAACGTTACTTGCAGGCGGATTCGCGTGATAACCATTGCCATGTTATATTTAATAAAAAAAATTAAAAAATATGTAGTAAAAAACAAAGATCCCAATAATAATAATTCTTTGTCTGTGCGTTGTCCGAAACTTATTGTAACGTCCGTCACTACTTTAATAAAAACTTTTTTTTTAAATAAATAAACCGACATGTAAAAGAACATTAAGCATTTACCGCAGATCAAATTTTGTCTTTGCACCAAATCATTAAATTAACTGTCTTAGAAGATATGATGAGTTTAAAAAATAAGACGTGGCCATAATTGAATTTATAACTGGATGAATCCCGTCATTCTTGACTGGTCACAGCTAGTTATAAATAAAATCATGTCAGTTTTAGTAAGTTCTACTCATAAACAAATGTCGGCAGCAAATGTGTTAAAGAGACATAGATGTTAAATCGACAAGTAGATTATTAAAAAGCCAGATGTTGAAACTTGTATTTGGACACATTATTATCATATCACCGATATCTAGGTCATTTGCGAGTTGAATATTGATTTGTACATCGGGTGACCAGATTGAAGAGTTCCTCACTTTGAAATGTTGAATGTTGAGTATTGAATTGAACTAGTAATGAAATCGGTCTAGCAATTATCAAGAAAGAAACAAAAAAAGTAACCCATAAAAACCAAGTTTTTATTATTCTCCCTTTCTTTGTAAAATATAACAACAATTAAAGACGAATTAAAACATATAACATAACACTAAACTTACAGTAATTTAATATATTTCTAAAATATCAGATGTTTTGAGCTTTGATAAGACACTTCATGCTTTGAAGATTAAATTCGAAAAACATTTGTCGGTCAATTTAGATTTTCGAAATTCATAGTGAAGTACCTATTATGTATACCGACGGAGTAATTCAAATTTAGAAAATATTCCGCGACGTTATCGGGCCGCCGTTGCTTATAATCAAACTTTGGTAATGATTCCAATTTGAAAAAACCATTAAAATTTCTAAAAATCTGAAATTATATTATAATTATTAATTTTTTTTAACGAAAATTTAATAAAACTTCTTGATCGTCGCCACGAGTCTGCTTGCTCTTGCCAGTTTCAGCTCGATTGGATCACGGGAAAAGGGTCAAAAATCGATCCATAGTTTTTTCGTCAGATAAGCAGACAAGCAGACGCTACGGGTTAAAAGAAAGGGAGTAATTATGATTACTGACAGATAACGTAATAGTAGAATGGAAATTTTGAATGAATGAGCGGTCATGTAGAGCTGTTGCATTGTGACGTTACAGTTCCTGCTCATCCGATTATTTGTCTGCTAGCGACTCGGCCCGGCTTTGCCCGAACAGTTTTGTTTTTAAAGTGAAACATGGCAGATGATATTTCTGCCTTTGAGGGTAGGCGATGCTTGTAATGTGCTCCCCCCACCCTACACAGCCGCCGACGTCACCTGTGGTCCCGTGACACTTATAATTAAGTCCACGTCATATTTTTGAAACTCGTCAAATTTTCTTAGACATTTAATTTAATGATTTGGTGTACATGATAAATTTAATCTACGTTAAATGCTTAAGGTTTATAAGATGTTTAATTTGATAAGGATTTATACTGAATTGGTCAAAATTGCTGGTAAGTTAACCATTATACCTTAGTTATACATATTGTAACGAGTCGTCCGTTGACATTTGACAGCCGAAGATAAGCGCAGGCGCATGCCATAGATAAGTGGCGCATGCGCAAAACGGCGGGCCGGTGTGCTCAGTCGTGAAATAACAGATTCGATTAGATTTGAAATCGAAGATTTTGGAAGGGTTCTTACCGCAGTGGCGAGACAAAAGCGAAGCGGTTCTTTTTGGTTTAAATAAAATGTAGTATTGCGTTGCGAGCGAATTTAAAAAGTCAGATAAAATATTGAACCGAGAATTTCCCCCCGACATTCCCAGAAATGAAAGAAGATTCCGAACAAGGAACGCGAACTGGGAAGAGTTTGAGATTTGTTTGAAAAAAGAATTACGTGACTTATATGAAAGGTGCATAACTGAACCATCCCGGGTAGGTGATTGGTTTAATGACGCTGTTGTCAGGGCGGCTGACCGATCTCTTGGACGCACCAGACCAGGTAAACCAACCAAGGCCCCTTGGTGGACAGGTGAATTATACAGATTACGGGCCGTTTATCGTCGTGCATACCGTCGACGCGGTGCGTTGAGACGTGGTGATATAGATGCTGTTGGGAGGCAAGCCTTGTCTGAGGCTCTGAGAATAGCACGCTCCGAATATTCTGCTGCTATAAGAACGGCAAAAAGAGAATCCTGGACAAAGTGGGTCACGGAGATGGGAAACGCCGATCCTTGGAAGATTACAGGGCTCATTGGCGGTGCCGGTAAGGGGTCGGCTCGGGTACTCTCCGGGATACTCCTTGGAGAGTCAACCACGACTGGCCTCGCCGACACCGTTAGAGGACTTCTGGACAAACTGGTTCCGCGGCATGACGCTGGGCGGGATACCGACCATCATAGGCAAGTCCGATTGATGGCTGGGGTCCCATCCAGTCTCATGCTGAATGACAGCAGTGATCCGCCCTTGGTAACGGTGGCTGAGGTTGACAGCGTTATAAGGAACCTTGGTGCGATGAAGGCTCCGGGCGTGGACAGGATCACCGGTGTGATTATCAAACAAGTGTGGAAGATTGCCAAACCAGAGGTGGTATGCATGTTTAATGCGTGCATAGGTGCGAGAACGTTCCCAGCATCTTGGAAGGAAGGCCTGCTGTGTGTCATCCCAAAAAACAACGGTAAACTGCGGTCAGACCCAGGAGCGTATCGGCCTATCACGCTCCTTCCCGGTATCGGGAAGGTGTACGAGACTCTGATTCGCAACAGGCTTGAGATAACACTCTCGCCTGCCTGCGACCGGCAGTTTGGCTTTGTTAGAGGGATGTCCACGGAGCACGCCATTTTATATACACAGGACTGGGTTGGCAATGTGTCCACGAAGTACGCTATGGGTGTTTTCCTGGACATATCCGGAGCGTTTGACAATGCATGGTGGGATATGATCCTGACCAAGCTGAAGGTGAGGCTGTGCCCTAGGTATCTCTTCGAAATATTGAAGAGCTACCTAAGTGGCAGACACGCTACCTTGAGCTATGGCGGGACAAGTGTCACCAGAGACACGGATATGGGCTGCCCACAGGGCTCTGTGCTCGGCCCAACTCTGTGGAAGATTCTCTTTGACGATCTTCTTCTTCTGCCTTTGCCATGTGGTTGCACACTGATCGCATACGCGGATGACGCTTTGCTACTGGTGTCTGGTGAGAGTCGGCGCGAATTAGAGCGTAGGGCGAACAAGGCACTTGGAATGATCAGCGACTGGTGCATAAGAAACAAGTTGACTCTCGCGCCTCAAAAGACTGTCGCCATGATGTTACGGGGTCGCTTCGAGAGGGACCCGATAATAAAATTGAACGGACAAAAAGTTAAATTCGAGAATATAGTTAAGTACTTGGGTGTCTGGATGGACACGTCGGGCTCCTTCCTGGCGCACGTCAAGGCGGTGTCTGAAAGAGCCTCAAACTTTTTCTTATCGGTCAAACGTGTCAGTGTTGCGGACTGGGGACTGAGGTCTCCGGCGGTGCGCCGGATATATCGGGCGGTGTACGTGAGTCAAATCACGTACGCGGCCCGTGTCTGGGCGCACCGTCTGGACACTCTGGTCATATCGTCGGCCCTGAATCGAGGACAGCGAATTCCTCTACTTGCCCTGACTGGGGCATATCGGACAACATCGAGTGCAGCGTTACCTGTGTTGGCCGGCGTGCTGCCGGCTGACTTGCAGGTAATAGAGGCCAAGGCTCGGGGCTCTCTGAGGCAAGGGCTGGATATTGAACTATATGGTGAGATATTCAGCCCTTCGGATACTAGATACCGGGAACTGTGCGAGAGGGTTAGAACGGTTATGTTGCGAAAGTGGCAAGAGAGATGGGACGCGGCCACCCAGGGGAGATGGACTTACTCCTTTCTCCCTAGAGTTGCCGCATGCGACATGGGCAAGGAGGGTCCTCCGGAGCTTGACCACTATGCTATGCAGCTCATCGCGGGCCATGGTGAGTTTAGGAGCAAATTGTTTGATCTTGGACTCGCTGAGGACCCGTGGTGTGCTTGCGGGCGTGTGAGACAGACTCCGGGGCACATTCTTTGGGAGTGCTCGATGCTGAATGACGCGAGAGAGGAGATGCTAAGCGAGTTGGAAGGAGTGGGGCATCATTCACCTAGGAACGATGACCTCATTAAAAAAGGTAATAATCTCAGACTCTTTCGAGCCTATGCCCGGACGTGGATGTCGCGCTGGGATCTGCTTCGTGGGTGAGCTATCTGCTATGACCGTGGATCCTGCGGGCGTCAAGAACTGAACTCCTATCCTTTCGTATGCGTCCCTTCATGTTGGGAGTGTCGTTTAAATCCAAAAAACCCACATATCCACTGTCCCTTCCACCAGATCCTTCTCTCCAACTTCTTGTGTGACGGCTCCACTGTCGTATGCTTTGTGTATCACTACTCTGCTTCTTTTCTAACCTGTTTTTATATCTTAATTTTCTTTTCTTGGATAATTTATGATACTATTTTGTTGCTATTTTTGCTTATGAATTTAACCTGTTTTCTTCCTCGCTTATACTGTTTTATGTTACTATTTTGCTATCTTCTTTTTATTTTGATTTTGTATTTAACCTGATTTTATTTCTATTTTTCTTTGCTTTTGTTTTTCTACTTCTGATTTTTATGCCGCTGCACAAATCTATTTCTTTTATATGCTTTTAATTTTCTTGTATTTGTATTTGATTTAATAAAGAAAGTTCTTGGTGGAGGGGACAACGAATGGCTTTTTTGCTGCCAGAACCTTGCGGCGTTCGCCCTATACACGGGCGCCGCACGGGGATGGCTTTAAATAAGAAAAATGTCAACCTGGCGACGCAAGAGTAGGGCCGATATGGGAGCCGTCGGCTCATAGAACGGCCCTGGGAAAGTGGTGGGTCCCCATTCGTTGAACCGAGAATTAAGATTTGTTTTACGAGTTTAGTAATTTCATTTCGACCGAGTCACGACACGTAACAATATGATGAAATTTTATAGGCAAATGGTAGTTATAAGTTATCCTTAAAATAAAGATATATTTTTTGTTGATCATTTAATTTTACACAATCTGTCCTATCTTTTTTGTACCTTTAACCATGTAGGCACCGTTTTCATGAAAGCGCTTTAGCAGAATTTTTTTCCAGATTTGATTCACTAATGTCGTTAATGTTCAGCTCCTACATGTGCTATGGCAATTTTTAGTATACAAATGGAGAAATGCAGACCATAACAGTAAAAACCGCATACATATCCGTTCAGTGGTTCTCGAGATTAGCGCGGTCCTACAGTCAGAGTAACAGAGAGCCCGCTCTTGCATCGATACCATAAGTCATTATAGGTCTTATGATTCTGACTTTGTTTTTCACTAGCATATATGCTTATTGACCCATACAGTGTCTCTTAAGCATCCAAAGATAATCGCTGTTTTATTTGTATGCTCTTTGACTTTGTTATACATATAGCTGTAGCTGGATAACTCCATCTCAAGGTACTTACATTTCATAACTTGTTCTATGGCTTTATTGTCTATAACTAGTTTACATCTACGAGGTTGTCTAAATATTGTAAGACATTTAGTTTTCTCAACTGAAATGATGATGTTGTACCTTTTGTATGCATATAAAGCATTCTTTGTAATTCATCTTCGTTTCCGGCCAGTATAGTAGCATTGTCTGCGTAACATACTACGTTAATGATTTTACTTCCCTTAAGTAAAGTGATTTAGGGATATTGAAGTTAACTTCCGGTGCTATCTTACGGGTTAATTACATCTCAACGAAATGGAAATGGATAATAAGTTTTTCTGCATTATTATTTTACCGTTTAAGTATTATTATTTGTACCTTTAACTGTATTATTACTTTATCTGTCTTATGTTATTTTTTTTATATTTATATTCTGTATATTTGTAAAAGCTCATAAGGGCGTTAAATAAATAAATAAATTTTTGGTTGATACGCGACCTTCCGTTTGACAAAATGAGCATGTGTGAGGTGGCCGCCCGTCTCATTCACACGTCCCCTATCTCCATAGATAATCGTCACACACATACACCGAGGTACACTTCAAAAACTTAGGTGAAGAAGAAGAAGACCAATTATCGTATGTAAAATTCTCACAATACTTTCCTGATATATTTATTTCATTTATTCATTCATAGCTATTAATTTCAAGGCGAATAATTTCCTACAGATAATTGTCCGTGAAATTTAAACTTCAGAAAAGAGCAATTTAGCCTCCGAAGCTCGTTCTCTTTAATTTGATTGTAAATTGCTTGAAGAGCTTGTGTTTTAATTTTCCTACACTACAATTAATGCATTCGATAAAGAATCCCTAATTACCAAGAAAATGGTTAAAAATAATCCAAGTAATTTGTACCACGTACTACGAAATGATGTAGGTATTTTGGATGTACTTGCACGAAAAATGTAAAAATCGTGAACTAAAACATACAAAATGAACAAAGTTATATATATTTTACAATGCTTTTGCATAAACTAATTGAGTACATACATATACATATTGTCACAAATTCGCGGCGGTGGGAGACCAAATGAAACACCATAAACAATATAAACAACAGAGAATATTCCACTTGTCTGTGGAACGCTTTAATTACGTCGTTTCTATTGCTCAGTTCTCTGGTAATTTATTCGTTAGTTGTTGATGGTTGTGTTTTAGTGCTTTATAAAAAAAATATTTTATATGTTTTCTCTCAAATTTTTTAAAAAAGTTCTTTCAAGAAACTTGTTTAGAAGACTTTAATTATGTGAAGTAATATTATCATTAGATAAAATAATAAGATAATTTATTTGATTTCACTTATACTTAACCTTTGTACAGAAAAAACATATGGGGAAGTGTAAAATCGGTCTTCAATATATATACAGCCTTGTTTTTTTTTTAAATAACCTTAAGGTATACCTTACTGCTTGTAATTTCTAAGAGAATACTCTAATACTTACACAGGGACATACGTTATTAAATACATAAAAAAAACGAAGTTATCCTGATTGTTGTTGGATTTACATATTCTCTAAAGTTGTGAGCCTTATTTCATTCTAAACTCTACACCTTTTTTAAACAAAATGTTATATTTCTATATTCCTGTATATTATATTTTCTGTCGTCTGTCTATCGTCGTTGTAAATATAATAAATCCTATGTGCCGTTTAGTACATTCTGAGATGAACGAATCAATTTGTCAATTTTTCATATAAATAATGGAGATATACTTAAAAAAACATTGCCGTTCATCTGGAATGTCTGCCTAGTGATTACTTAAATATTTTTTTAAAAATCTAGTCTGTGCAATTATTTTTTAAAACAGTTTCATTCGTTTTTCTCAGAATGTACTAAAACGTCACATAGGATTAATTATATATACAGCGAAGATATATTGCATGATACTATTTTTATTCTGCGTTTTATTGAATTTTTCATATAAATCGCACACAATGAGCATTTATAACTAAGAAATATATTGAACGACCATTTTATAAGAATCATATTATTTATTTTTGTTCAAATTGTTTAGGTGAAATATAATAAAAACGAAAAAAATTAATATATTCAAATTGCAGAGATATATTTCAAGCAAATTTTCAATTGTTTAACTATTTGGCTTGTAGAAATCGTCATACGAAAGCGTGTGTTATATTCGCCACGTGTTGGAATATCGCACGACATAAATCAGAGAGGGAAATAACCGAAATTTTGGTAGAAAAAATAAATTTATTTTACAGAGAACGCCTACAAGCAAGCAGAAAAAATGCTGCAGGAAAACTCGAAAAGAAAAATTTATCACTAATGGCGCTCCACTTGCCAAACGTCGGAATGGCTGTGAGCCGTTTTTCAAAATGTTGGCAAGGGAAGGCACGAAATTCGTCGGCTTTTTTATCCAATTTTGTCCCGTAGCCAGCCAATCACCGATCACGTACGAACCTGGATACCGGCGCACTGTTAACAATTTCCGTGTCATATATAGACAAAAATTATTTTTGCTTTTTGATCAGACTTCTAACACAACTATATCACAAAATAATAGTTGTAGAATTATTAACATTAATGTCGAAAGTTTTCAGACTTTTCTTGCGTTGATGTTAATTTTTTTTAGATTTTCCCTAGATTCTTATTAATAATTAGTGATAAACTAACCCCTTTCTAGTAACTGTCTCTATAGAACCATAATTATCTTCTAGTAAAACAAATACTAACTAACCATCGCGCCGTTTCGTGGCAGGGGAAGGCAAAGAAGCCAGAACGCCACAATCTTCTACTTCAACATATCACTTTTGCTTCGGCCACATTCATGCATCTTCTCATGCACGCTCTTCTGCTGTCGAAGCTTTTCGCCGGGGGTTCCTTCAATATCTTTAAGTAAGGAAGGTTATTCGAAAAACTTGATATACATACATTTAGCAAAGGAAAAGTATTTTTTGAATATAAAATAATATTTTTTCAGGGTAAAAAAATGGTTTTTAAAAGTTGACTAGAAATTTGTTGAAAAGTTTAGAATAAAATTTAAGCAAACACGAATTTCAATGAGACAAAAACATTATAACAGTAAAAATTAATTAAATATTTACTTTAAGCCGATGTAAAGCTACATCCCTTCAATGATTACCTCCGTAATAAACAATTGTCAAAATATTTGTGGAAAACTCGCGCCTGCGCTACATGCTGTCTTCGACGAGATCGATTGATCTGAGCGTTTGATTGGAAATAGCGGCAACTTTACAATAAGTGATGATTCTTAAACCAGTTACATATAAACCGTTAATTTTAGATTTGTAGTGTAAGTAACGGATTTTTAGATATTCGACAACAGTTACATTTCAGTTAGTAATCATTAACCCAATCAGATTTAAATCTCAAAAACTAATACCATGAATAACCGTTCGATCATCCCTAATTGGAAGGTTGCCATGTCTACGCGACGGTAAACGCTTATTTATAAATATTTGAGTGTTAAAATGCGTTTTCTTTATTACTATCATGCACATTTTAAAGAGATTTGTTTGATTAAATTGTTTCGTTTTGTATAGCTAACGTTTTCAATTATCGATCATAGTGCGGTAGAAAAGTAGACACGGAATGCGCATTCTAAATTTTTATCTATTGCTTGAAAATGAATTTGAAGTTAGTTAAACAAAGGTTAATAATACAATTCTCTGGGGTTTAATGTCTCTACCCGTCATGTGGAGGTTACCAGTATTGTGCCACGTCGTAGTGTGCGTAATGAGTATTAGAATAAGAAGATTAACGCATTGTGGTATGATTATCCCCATACTCAACCATGTCCTGTGCTCACAGTAACGGGAATATTTTCATACCATTTATTCATGACTCACCAATCAAAAGCCAAGATGGAGGTCTCCCTTGTGATATTTCACCAATGGCGATTCTTGATAGGTGACGACATAAATTTTGAAAGTGGCGTTATGAAAATTGCGTATGCTTCAGGCGCCATCAAGTTGCTTGAAAAGGATGTAATGAAAATTGCATATGCTACGGACGCTGTAATAGTTGTTAATTTTCTCTAGAAAGTTTTTTGATTTAAATCTGTTGGAAGCTTTATTTTTGTAATATTTTTTTTATCCGAAGATAGAAAACTGTTAACGGTGACAATATTAGTTTGTGTTGTATTTTTAAACAAATGTAGAGGTATTATTACCAGCAGCAAAATTTCTATATACTGTGTCATAGAAATACAAAAAAAAAAATCCACCATTCAATGACTATAGCGTAGTTACTTCAAATATTTGAAATAAGACAGATAAAGATCATATCTTCAATTTAGAGGTAAAACTCACAAACTACAATATTGGCCAAAATGAGTTATGAATACAAAAGTTTCATATTTTTTCCATCTATATTCCATGTAAGAATCAGTAAGTGAATATTCCGTGACTATTCATAGTAATTTAGTGGTTAAATTCCGAAATTGGACATTTTAAATAATTTTAATATCACATTTTGAGTGTTTAAATCTCATTATCTTAAAACTACTCCATGTCACCAAGTGAATTGATCTCTGAAGGGATGATATATACATCTTTCAAATTTTTGAAAATGCATGGATATATTTACGGTGGGATTGGTGAACATTGCTATGAATAAAGTGATCACTTAAGCCAGATAACACAGTTCATATGCCCTTTGACCACCTCATAAATAGCTTCGTCTCTGTGAAACTTCTATAATTTAAGTTGAAGAATTCAATACTTTAGTATGTTTATTCTCTATGTTGTAAATAATATATAATTAAATTTTATCATAAACAGTAATAAATCATTTATTCATTAAAAATTTCATCTCTGAAAAAAATTTCGTGTAATTCCAGCCGTTGGTTATCACATTGTTGGTTCAAAAGGTTTACTGATAGTTTCTCCAAAAGTTTTCCAATTTTGTTAATTATAGTTTTATACAGGTAGGCCCTTACCTCACCCGCGGCTCTTCCTTGAACTTGACGGCATCCATGTCAGCAGGAATCTGTTCTGGAGTTCTGGAAGCGACAGCGGCGTTGGTGCTTCGTAGAATGTCTCATGATTATTCAGGATTCGAGCCGATGCGGGATCGCGCAGATTGTTCCAGTGACATTCAAAATTTAAACGTTCGACCTATTTTTAATAAGTTTCTGAGATAAATACACAAAAATCTGTCACTATTTAAGGGAATTTCTATGCAATATACGAATCCTACATCTAGTTGGTAATTAGTTTTTAAATACAATTGCCTACTCAGTTTTCTTTTTATCTTCTTCTTTTTTGCCTTGTTAGGTCCTTCCGGCGTTAATACTTGTGAGAAAACCTCTCTCCTGCGCTGCCCGGACCAAATTCTTCACCTGTCTCATTCCGTCCCACTCTTTGATGTTACGCAGTCAGGACATTTACCTTCTACCAACTACCCGTCTTCCTTCTATCTTGCTCTCCTTTTATATATATGGATAAATAAATAATTTCGTTTTAAATTAGTATATTGCTAGGTTCGTTACATAATAGCGGAAATTGCTGTTTTTGATATTCACATAATTGAATATTGCTGTGTTTGCTATGTGTTAATCTACCTAAAATTAACATCTAATCTCACTTTAGAATGTCGTAACCGTTTCATAATGTGATAATCTTTGGAGGTTGATTGGTTGAAGTGGATATCGCTGCCTTTAAATAGTAATTTAGAAACATGATTTTGGATGGGATAGAGCTAAATTTCATAAAAAAATCATGAATTTAGTGTATTCTTAATAAGTTATCCCCGGTATCAGCATTTAATTTTTTTTGGTTTTTGCTGGCCTTGCTTTTATAATCCTCATTTTATTATTTTAAAAAATGAGGGTAAACATCACTGTTTTATTCCACTATATTTATTTTGAATTGTTAAAACGTTTTCGGGATTTCTCCCATTGTCAACTAAATTTAGTTGTAAACCTGTTGTTATTGACAATGGGAGAAATCCCGAAAACGTTCTAACAATTCAAAATAAGTATAGCGGAATAAAACAGTGTTGTTTACCCTCATTTTTTAAAATATTAAAAATGAATTTCCACAATGTTACAAACAAAAAACTTTAACATTCCTCATTTTATTTTTTTCTTATCTATCTATTCAACGGATATTGGCTTTCATGTTGGCTATCATCACTTTATTTACTGTGGCCCGGAACAGTTCTACAGTAAACAGGCCAAACCAGAGTCTTTAGTTTTTCAGCTATGATGTTTTTCTTCTTTTAGGGTCCTGACTTATGAGGTGCAACATCTCGTAAATCTTCGGGTGTCTCGTCAGTTGGCTGAAATTTCGGATTTTCATTGTTCTCATTACCTACCTATTCCTTTTTTATTCATCCGAAGCACGACATTTTCATTCGTTACTCTGTTCATCCAGTTTATTTAGATTTTTCAGATTGTCCTGTAGGAATGTTAGTGCATGCTTGTCTTCGACAAGATTAACACGCATGTGATAAATATTGGTGATAGGTTAAAATACTATGGTTGTGGTGTATAGTGTTGTGAACATAGCATTGTAGTATTTTTCCTGACAAAGAGACGGGTACGTCTCGAAACCGGTAGAACCAAAGTCTGGTAGTGGTTTATACTAATTTAACTAACTCTCTGTTATAATGTCTAACCACAAAGTTAATGCAATAAATATTAATAATATTCTTATTAGTTTTAATATTGATTAATAAGAATAAGTATTTGTATTAATCATGATTTTGTACGTCTGTTTTTGTCGACTTAGTGGTTTGAAAATCCCCAAGATAGGTTCACACGTGTCGTTTGGAACATGGAACAACCCTGTTACGAAAGGATGGGATGAAACATGTATAAACGGAAATGGAAACCTCAGACAGGAAATACAGTTTGAGAATCAAGTGAGCCTACTTCCCGGGAGACAGAAGGTAACAAGGCGTGCTCGCGTCGTCTGAGCTGGGCTCCATTAGTCGGGGTCGATATGAGTATTTACATATAAACGGGGAAGGCTTTTTCTCGGAATTGTTGGGTTTGCCCAACAACACGTACTTGCCGTATTTGTCACGCTGTCATTTTTCAGTTGATTATTATTATTTTTTTAAACATTGGGTAAAACGGTGTTACGTTTGGTTGAGTTAAAACAAAATCTAACAGGAACCATGTAAAAGACGATGCAGTGATACAACTCTACAACAATATTTATTTAATTAAAATATATATTATGTCTTCTTCTTCTTCTTCATCAGTCTTCATCTCTCCGATATAGGCCTCTTCCTTCTCTTTCCTTGTTGTTTGGTAATTGTAGCCATTTCTTTCCCCCCACAGCGGCTATATCATCGGCCCATCTCTTTTGAGGTCTTCCGATGCCTCTTTTATTTTCCCAAGGTCTCCATTTTAGAACTCTGGGAGGCCATCTTGTAGCATCCTGCCTTGCGATTATTTTATGTTTATATTTTGACACACTATATTAAATTTTTATTTTTATTTATTACAGAAAAATCAGTAGATACGATTTAAATCATAAAACTGTTCTTAAATTTATAGTCGCTAAATGTTTTTAGAATATTTCATATATTTATTATTATACTGTTTCTTAATTTGCACTAATTACGCTGTTTTTATCGTTACGATCACTTTCGAGAATGTTCCGTTCAATTTCGCACTAAAAAAACTTCTCGCTCGCCGGTAGGTACTGGCGACACAGGCTGCATGATTTTGCTTTGTGGACTCGCTGTCAATTAATTTTGACACAAATATTATTATTATTGTTCTGGATGTTTCCAGAATTTACGATAGTATCTAAGTCGAGTCCAGAGTGTCATGGAGTGTTCCAGAGGTAACGAGAGATTTCGATGGTGCATAATTCCTTCCGATTCACAATCTCGTTGAGATTAATAAAGTTCAGTGTTAAAACGTTATACATACTGTTATATTTGGACTGGATAAAAGAGAGCGGAAAGTCTTATCCACCGGGATTTTATCTTAATTATATCGTTTTACCCTAATTATAAAAAAAAATGTTCAATATTTATCATAAAATTAACACACATTATATCAAACATAATAATTTCATTTTCTGCGCATTTATTCGTCGTCTGTCCATCCGTAACTTCGTATAACGTCCGTAATTTCGTTCTGATTCAAGGCTTAAAAAACGAACTAGACAGCCGGAGATGGACTTGACCCCCTTGTTTGTTAATTGTTTTTTTTAATTATTAAATAATTTTGGTCTGAAATTGAATAATTTAGAATCATTAGAAATTAGTAAAGCATTTAATAGTAAACAAAGTATTATTAATAATCAATTAAATTTAACTACTAGCCTGAACCTGTCAAAAATACAGTGCAGATAGTACGTAGCAAATACGAGAATCATGTGCAAGATTAACTGCCGGTAGGAGAAATATTAAAAATGTTCAAATATTTTGATAAAATTCTGTATTACTATTTCATAGGTGTCAGCCGTAAGTAAATACTTATTGTTTAGGAAAGTAAAAGTACCGTAATTCTTGACGGGTTACAGCGAGTTGTATAATGATTTGAATAAAATCATTTAGAAATAATATAATAATACTCAATATATTGGGAAAATCGATAGGGTTATTAATTTCAATGCTGTATCCCGAATACGAAAGAAAAAAATCAATATTTTTGCCATTTTGTTTTTAAAAATTACTTAACAGACGTTTTCGAAAATCTGATGCTCTTAATGCTGTCATTCAATACATTGACATGATCGCTCAGTTTGAAAGTTTCGCACTACACGTTATGGTGTGCAAATTTATTACAACCGTTCTGCATTTTGGGTCATGTAATAATGGATGACTTTTGTATGAATATGATGATATTTTGTATGAATAGGCCAGTCATGAGATAGCCTGCATCTTATCATTCAAGGCATAATGTCCTGGAAGACAAAGGATTGGAGGCATAATTGCAAGCAGAATGTCCTGGAAGACAAAGGATTGGAGACAATGGTTCGGGTAATGCACGGTCCAACTATTTTGAATTGCTACAAGCAAGATATATGTTCTAATATAGGCTAATGTTTAATAACCGGACAAGTATATAAGAAGAATTGTAACATAAAAAGCTGGTAATGTTGAAATAGACTAGACGAGATGTCACCAAAAGATCGTGAAAAAGAGATGTTAGTGAAATGTTCTACTCGACCTGATAAAGTGAGTTATAATAGAAGAAGACTGGAGTATGATAGGATAATCCAGAAACTGTAAAAATGGCAAGTGATAGAAGTTAGTGAAAAGTACTTATGGAAGAAACTAAAATATGACTTCATTTTCCAAGCAACTTCTCAATGGAGTATGGTAGAGAAATAACGCGTGCCTGACGATACACCCAGCCGGGTCACAACCTGTGTCAATCGCGCCAGAGGCACTTCATGTTGAGTTGGAATTAATCCAACAGGTGTCACTCTTTGTTCTGGTTACCATATAATGATATATCAATAATAAATAGGCACTGATCCATGACTATTAATTTGAATCACATATATTAAAAGAGAAAAAAGGTATTTTGCTTCATATCTTTAGTAAAATTATTGTGTAAGAGGGCTAAATGGGTGTCTAGGGAGGAGTGATAATATTTAGGCTAAGAAGTTTGAATGATAATATTTAGGCTAAGAAGTTTGAAGCGTGTCTGTAGGCTGGAACCCTGTTTTAAAAAGGCGTTGTTGCGTCAATAGTGATGGTATAATAGGGATGATCTTAAATCAACAGCGACCATGATCACTGATATCTGTAGGTCAAATTACTATCAATGATTGAGTATCTAAAAATAAAAATATCGTGATTGGTGATTCTTAGTACCTATTGTCCAGTGGTATTGTACCACTGAGCGGAATACACTGAGACACATGTTCTTTTCAAAGTTTGTATAGGGTAGATTATGATAGGCATCCCATTGAAAAGGATCTATTAGATCAACTTCCGGAAAATAGAGAGACCAAGACCCACCAGGGATTTTAGAGCCAACAGAATAGATGATGATATTTTGGATATAAATAAAACGCTGATGAAATAGAAAAATAACACAATTTAACGAATTACACTATACAACAATCGACGTATTTTTCAAATATTGATGGTAGAGTGATTGTGTACACATCCAACATGAGTTGTGGACATTGATCGAATTTATGATTAAATATTGATATACGAATGTTTGTAGACGCCCCGACAATTCGTTTCAAGTCATTCTTGAGGGAACGTTTCACCCTCTGTGTACACCCTTTGTTTACCAGACAAACATCATTTGTTTGCAAAGGCTTCCTGAGATATTTGACCTCCGCTCAAACGAATGCGCCTCGACTCTTTCGTACGTAAAGTCGATAATGGGAAAATTCCGTCATGCATATATTTCAACTGCGGAACATTTTTTATTATTTTCAACGTAAACCCAGGAGAATAGTGAATATGCAAACTAGAGGTAATATAAACAGGACAATGTACGTGACCTGGTTTTCTCTAAACTAGTACTACTACTATTTAAATTGCATTAAAAAACAGAGAAAATAAAATAAAATGACTGTCAACACCATCAATTTAATGAAATTCGACCTTGCCCTTCAATTACGAAGTTCACAATGATGGAGAAGAAAAAATCAAAAGAAAGTTCATTAAGTCTCTGACACGTCGACATGGTTTACACAATTTGATTGATAAATATCAAACAAACATTAACTACTGTGCTACAGTCTTGTATCTGGCCAATGAAGGAAACATCAAGAAACTACAAGAGATACAAAACAGGGCAATGAGAATCATATTAAAATAAAGTGAATACACCAGAATTGAAGAAATGAGAAAAGCACTCAATTGGATGGAAATTAAAAAAATACTTATTTTTAACGCTCTCATATTTATACATAAAACTTTCAATAACAAAATGCCAATATATTTTTTGAACAAAAGTATTGCAAATAATGTGATGTACATACATATAACACCCGAAATAGGAAAATAATACGATTACCATATAAGAAAAAAGTATATACACAGAATTGTCCAATGTACAGAGGTGTAAAAATATACGATGAGATGCCAGAAAACATGAAGATTACAAATAAGATGAATGAATTTCAAAACAAATGCTATAATTATTGTAAAAATAGTATAGAATTGTAGAGCATAAGATGTATTATTAATTATAGATTGTACCATAGATAAGATTAGATGTAAATGTAAATATGGATAAGTATTATGGATAGTATATTAGTAAAAAATTTAATAATGTAAAGTGTTAAATACTAATTAATATACAAATTGTAATATTTACTAACTTAAGAAATAAATAAAAAAATTTTAAAAAAATATAGGACACTCAAACATTGTTACTTAATGAAAAAATATGAAAAATTACTATTGATATTGATGTTAGATAAAAAATAACCCATTAAAAGTATCTATTGATACTGTTTATTTTTCTTCTTCAACTTCACTTAGACTCAAGAGTCTGTGTGTGCAGGAGTTTTATTTTTTGATGCAGAATTTCAACTCTCTCCATTGCTTAAGAGGCCTTCCTGGTGGATGCTATGTATCTGGTGGTATGCCATGCAGAACTATGTATAGAATTCTTGTTGTAATCTATACGTGTTGGTACCGGTATCGTCGATGCGATCACCTCCTTGACGCCTCTGTTGACATTCTATACACAAAATGGTCAATAAAAACTTTCGTACAAATAATAATAATCCCTTGCCGGTCACTGGGATCTCTTAGCTTATTTCACACTAAGTTTCTATAGCACCAATATCTCTTCTGTACCTAGAATGAACAATCCCTTTAACGTGATGTCATTCAGAAACGGTAACTTACATAAATATATTGAGATATTGTGTCTTGTATAACTTTTTGATTTAAAACACATTTCTATAAATTACAATACTTTAGCAGTTTCCCTAGCTGAACTTGACAATAACATATATTGCTTAAATCAGCGAAAAAAAATAACCCATTAAACAAATTTTTCATTATAAATTCTTTTACATGCGAAGTCTCGGCTTCCATTTTATTGTAGGTTCTTTTGTTTTCGGTGTTACGGGGTTACGACCGGTGCGGAGCAGCACGGTCCTGCTTGTTAGTAGAAAAAAATGTCAACCTGGAGACGATTGAGTAGGAGCGATATAGAAGCTTTTGCTCTTAGAACGGTCCTGGGTAAGCGGTGGATACCATTCACTGTTTTCGGTGTTTGTGTGATATAAATCAGTGTAAGAAATAAACCCATAAAATCATATTTTTTATTATAAATCCTTTTAAAGCGAGGTCTCGATCTCCATTTAATTATTCTTTTGTTTTCTTGATTAAGAGATTTGGATTTTGGGAAACTTAAATAGTAAACCTAAAAATTCAAATTTATCTATATTATATCTATATTTTTATCAGGTTTTGGAATTATGTACTGTTTGAACCAGTCTCCATAAAAAATATTTGTTTTTATTTATTTCTTATTTGCTTTCGTAATTCAACGTGTATATCTGCGTTGTACTTGTATTATAAATCTGAAATAAAAAAAAAATATATAAAAAAAATTCTTTCGCTTATTCTCCGGGTGTCAATTTATAATGATTGATTTCTCTATCATTATGATATTATAAATTTTAAATAAAATTTTCAGGCTGGTCCAAACATGCTTCTTTTTTTTATTTGCTATAGTTTAAAATATTCTTAATTAAAGTTGTTTTATTTTATCTAAATATGTTTAAAACATTATTTCGTAACTGTTTATGGTGTAGTTTATAATTAAGTCTACCACACAATAGTATAAACAGTATCGTACGTGTACAGTTTATTTAATGAAAAAAAAAATTACCGAACAGTGCTCTAGCGTGTGTCTTCTGTGTAATTTATCCAGTAGAAGTTTTTGTATTTTGTTAGTCCCAAATATGCATATTTATCTACAATTTACAATTACGCCTTTTTTGAGAATTTCCAATGTACAGCAGCAATCATTATGTGAACATATAAGTCAAAAAAGTGTACATATTTTTTCATACCAAATTTTTTTTTTCGTTCCACGTATAAAAAATTCTTATGGAACTACTCTTACTATGGACTATGTTAAATATTTCACATTTATATTGCACCGCATAAGTGGCCATGGTTATTGTTTATGATGTTACAGATAAAAAATTGCTATTATATGATGTTATTACATCACTAAAAGTTAAAATATTTAGCTTAATAAGTTAAAAAGTGTTAATATTTAATATTTATAACGTAATTTAAAACATATAAAACATAATTGTCATCAAAGAAATTTATTTTTAATGATGAAGATTACTCGTGGAGACATCAAATTATGTTAATGTAATTTTAAGCCAAGTCTTTGCGGTGAGGGTTGTTAGGAAAGATAATCCAATTTACATACTAAATAGGATACATCGTTTATGCTAAGGAATACGGTTTTTCGGCCCTCAAGGCGAAACAGAGACATAATCGTGAACATTAATACGTAACCTTTGTATTACATATTAAGGCTTATAACGCGCTCCAGAATGGATGGCGTTCTTGATATTCGAGTTACTTTACGAGTGAATGAAAATAACAGGTAAAATACTCGACAAGTAACAGACTTTCAGATTAACGGTTCAAACAACCCCGGGTTTTTTTGCTGGGTCCCCATACTAGATCCTCAATGGGTCACTATCTTTTTGTCATTACTGGTGAAGCTACAAGTTCCTCTGCTGGGTGCTCAGACCATATTTTATGGAGCTACGTAGTCAGTTTACCAGTTAATGTGGAAACAATGGGGAAAATATTGGTTGATCACATTCCAGAAATGGATAGCGAATGGATGTGCTGCCATCTCCAAGCATAATTTTCCCTGTCTGGACATACTTTGACTCATGTTTCTAAGCTTTACATGAACCAGAAAAAGCCTTCTTGCGCCATCTATTTGATTATGGTGGAATCAAGACATTTTTTATATATTCTTATATAAAGTGATGAAAGCCTACATGATAGCCAGCCGACGTCCATTGAACGATTATGGTACAAGAAAAAGATATATTCTTAGCTCCAAAACTTATCTCATCTGATCTCATTTTCTTCCTCTCATCCTATTCGGGTCGGAGACCCATTGCAAAGGCGCTTCCATAACTATACAATAATGATTTCCATTTAGGAAATCGTTTTCTAATAGAAATATAAAACTGGCAGTGGCTAACGTACCGTTGTCGTGGATATAATTTTAATACAATTTTCATCATCATCTCTTTAAATATGCTGTCGTACCACCCTGTTTTGGGTGCATCTGTTCTCCCTTCAGTTTTATTATTAAACAGTCATTCTAAAAGTTTAGCATCTTTATTAGCCTAGCTATGAATATTGTGACTTTCCTACAGTTACTGGTAATAAACAGTACCTACAATAAATTTTCTTTGAGAGCCCCGAAATAACATCTGAGTTTATTTTATGTAAAAGTATATATTTATATTTGTGACGTTTATAGCGTTAACTTTATGGTTGGGCATGACTGTACTGACGTACAACTGACTAACGTACAACTGGCTAGTCAGTTGTACGTTAGTCCTGATGAAGATACGGTTGTATCGAAACCGGTAGACGTAGAGTCATTATTTTAGTGGTTTATACAAAGTTATTTAATTAAAATTGATATTATATGTATATATATTGTTTATTGTATATTTATTATAAAAATATAAGTTAACATTTAGATTTAAAAAAATACTGTTTATTTCATGCTTTCAATACGTAACAATTAATTAATAATAATTAATAACAAATAACACAAACCGCAAAATACCTACATTTTTAATGTTAATGTTAGAGTTGGGATTCCTTCTCACATTCAAACACTTTTTGATTAATTAGAGTGTCCTTTCAAATCAAAGATCTAAACTTTGAGTACTTCTGTTCTTATAAAACAAATAAAGTAATCAAAATATTCTCTTTATATTCATACAAATTTCCATTATTATTTTCCTCTCAAATTTCACTCCCTTTCATCCAGAATATTTCTGAGGAGGCTTTTCTTGCCGGATATTATAGCGTTATGTTCTACAAGAAATGTTCGAAAACTCTTCGATAAATATTACTAAACTTCTCCTTGCTTAGAGGCATGAAAAAAGTCGCGTTTCGCTCCTGAGGGAATACTGCTAAAACATTTTTTGCGGGTAAACATATTTTTTGTGACGTTGAATTATTTTTGTCCACAAAAAATGAACGCTGGAAACAAAATTGTAACCTTTACGATTGTCAGTTGTCATCGAAACTTTGTTGTGTCTTAATGGAACGCTTTTTGTATTACCAAAATTCTTGTCTTGCCTGTCTCATGCTAGTTCTATTCCCAAATGAGTTGAGTATCTTTTGTCAAGGAGCTTGTGATCCGTTACTCACAATTCTTTTGCAAGTGGAAGTTCTCAATTGCCGTTAATTGTGCTGTGGATAGTTTAAGTAAAAAATCTATTCATTTTTGAACAAGACATATGGCATGACCCGTGTCCATAAAATGAGAAATGATGAGATAAATCTCAGTGCCAAGTACACATGTTGAGATTTTAGTTTGGAGATGAACTAAGCAATTATCTTTGGGGCAGAGGGGATGGAAAGCAACATTCTTTCCTTCCTGACACACAACTCTCACTTCATCTACATTCACACATTTTCGCACGCAAGCTCGATGTACGTTGAAGCTCCTAACAGGATCGCCTTCCAGTGTCTGGTTAATCCGACCATTCTACGTCTTTCACGGCCACCCTTTCGTTCTGGTGCAGTCAAAACTTCGGTCATATACTAAATATTAAATATCAATCTTTCATCATTCAACATGTCCAAACCACCTGTTATTCTATTCACATTTTTAGGATATACTTTAAATTCTTTCTTAATTTGTTAATTTTTTACTATATCATAAATATATTATATACAAATACGTCTCATCGATTTCATTTCCTCTACATTCAGCTAAATTTGTTTCCTTTTCTGCCAACCAGGCTTCTTCTTTTACTACTATGTACTAACGTTAGTTCATTACTAGACAATATTACTTCTTTTTCGAGATGTCATATTGCTGAAAAATATTTAAAACTAGACAACACACGAAGTCGCCGCCGCACTGGCACTGTTTCTATAGATTGCCTCACAGTCAGAAATAACTCGCTCGTCACGTGCGTCCTCGCCTTTTAAACAAAAAATTTTGATTTCGCGCTGCATCGAGAACGTTCCACACATTTCAAGTAGTCTCTCCGTATTTCCAGTAGTCTCTCTACACTTACAGTGACTACGAAAAGAACTCAGTTGATTTCTTTAATTACTTTTCGTGTATAATTATTTTTAATCTACCATCTCACGACAGTATGTTTACCTCGATAAATATAATTTATAAAATGAATACCTACTTCCAATAAGCTAGCTATACAGGTAGCTGAATGTGTACTTTGCCAACGCCCAAAAGCCTTATCTACGTCGCTACAAAAGGACCATTTGTAAAAATAATACACCCTTACATGCCTAACTGCCATATTATGTAACTCAAACATAAAACCTTTTACGCGACCATCTTTGATAATGTTTTGTGAACATTTACCACGTAAAGGGCGGTTTTGCCTTTGTGTACGGCGCCTTAAGGGAGGAAAACTCATTTAAAAGGAAATATGTTGAAATTAAACGCCATATCAACAAAAAATTGTTATGAAAGTGCGAAAAAATACCATGTGGTTATTTAAAAGGTAATTTAAAAGGTGTATGGTCACCCCAAAAAGTTCATGGAATATTTTATTATTATTAAACATATACTCGCATAGGATGTCTATACTTACTAGATACATTTTAAGCAGGTGTAATGATTGTCGCAGTTAGAATGCCCGAAATCAGATTACGCAGACGTACACATGGGGACCAAAAAAAATGTTCGAAAATCTGGGGTCTCTAGTGTTAATATACCCTAAAGAGCTAAGAAATCTGTAGGCTTACCTCTACTAATCGGAGGCCTTACCAAAATATCTGACAAGCGGGACCAAGAATAAAAGAATGAAGTTGTTTTTCCACTCTTTTATTACTCCTTTGACCACAGCACCGTTACAAGGGATTAAGATTTGTAACATTTAGAGTGTAATCGAATTTTGTAAATCATGAATCATCCTAAAGAGATTACAATATTCATTGTATATTCATACAATACGTTGATTTCCACATATTACACTATAGCCCTACATAAATCACAACTCATGTATTGAATACTGAAGACTTCTTTGCCATTACACTACACGTCGGTGATAGTCACTAACCCTGCCAAAAGGGCAAAATAAAAAGTAATTCATGGGGACTAGCTGCAGTCTGCGAGAATTCTAGCAGCATGCTGCAATCAGGACGAAAGAAGATCAAGCGGGAAACAGCTGTTGTCTTCCCGTGCTCAAGATGCTCCAGAAGTTGTGGATCCAGAACAAGACTTCCAGACTCTTGAGTACCCATTATCATCATGGACAGTATTCCTCGCATACGAGGGACAGCAGATGATGATAAATGTATGTAGGTGGGACTAATTTGAGATGAACCTAATCAATATACTTACAAGGCACTTTGACGGTTACAAAAATGGCTAGGCGGTTGGTGATCGACTGCGAAGGCCCACCCGTAGCGTGCCGCGCTGCAATCGAGCCGGGGAACGGTATATGGGTACATCATAATAAACGATTTAGAATCATCCAGAATCACAAAATTGTGTGAATGCCTAAGACATGAGTACTGACAAAGATTGAGCTTGACGTTTTAAAAGGAAATTGTATTTAGCATAAACTTTTCAAATAGGAAGACTAGGTATTCAAAACATGTAGAAAGAATGGCTGAAACCGAAGTTATAGCTGAATAGGGGGATGAAATGACTACAACTAGCAAACAAAAGGAAAAATGGAAGGGTATGAAAGAGGCCTTTATCCAGCAGTGGAGAGATGAAAGCTGAAAAAAAGAAGAAGACCATCTTTATCTGTTTACATATCTAATTTTCTGTCATGTTAATAGATTAGTTATTAAAAATAAACTGTCTATTTGCTAAAGCGGCGCACCCCTAGGTAATTATCGCCCCCACGACACACCCGTTCCACGTGTGTTATATTTCGCGACACCTTGACAGGTACAGCGGGCGGGCTACTTTCTTTTGTACGTGTCTGAAACATCCTGTTTTCCCTTAAAAGGGTTAAATATAAATAAAAATAAGTTTTACAAATGACACTTAATAAAGAAGTGGTTCTTTATTCTGTAGAATTGTTGTGATATATTGGGGAAGTCGTTCAAGACTATTCTATTACTTAAATTAGTTTGTATAATGAAATAACTAATATAAAAATCTTCCGCAGATATAAGAAGCTGACAAAGTAACTAAATTAAATTATGGTAATCGCAATTCAGGGTTTCACCCTACGTGTCTTTTAACATGATATTAAATACGTATGTTAAAATAATTACATTAACAGAAAAGATTTATAATTTGTGTAGTTATTTATTGAGTTGAAACTATTGTAGAAAAATCACACCTTGGTCTATTGTAGCAAAATCACACCATCGTCCGGTACGTGCTTTGATAAAATGTAGAGATCCGGTTACGCTGCTTACTAACACATACGCAGCCTATCGTAACAGACTGTAAGGCTTTTACACTCGCACCACATTTTCCCCCTTTACTAAAAAAAAATTCGACTCCCGAAGGACACACTTGAGGGCATATCTGTTTCATGTGCCGCTCTGTGGTAAACGAAAAATATTTTATTAAAAAAAATAGCGTAGCAGATGCATGAATCATACTACCATCCTAGAATAAAATTGTTTTTTTTAAAGCTAAAAAAAAACAAAACGAAACAATATAAAGAAAATTTCGAACGTACCATTTTTAACGAAATCATGAGTTAAGTAAATTCATCATCATTTTCTTCATCCCCTTATCCTAGTAGGGTCGGGGGCCCAAAGACTCGACAAGGTGCTTCAATATTCCCCTATTTTGCGCTGCTTCCGCATGAGTCAACCTGTCTAGTCTAATAAATTCATGTCAATTTATTTGACAAGTATTTGTGGTAGTGTGGTTAGGATTAATTTACATTGAATCTACGACAAATAAATTGACTTCGATATCCGCTGAACAAACAAATTGTATGATACAATATAACCAACTAAAAAAATATTTTATTAATCTTAATTTAACAACTTTCTAATATAAACACTTAACTAGTAACTCTACGTTTACCGGTTTTGGTACCACTTTATCTTTATCAAGGTGGAGGCAAACCAACTGTCCATTATCTATTCTAGCAAACAAATCAATTTTTGAACGGGAACGTGGCTACAGCCATGGTGAGGGTAATTGAAAAGTGGACGCCGAAATAGGAAATATGTCTATTCCAATAAATAGGCCGTTACTTGACATATTCTCCATTTCGGCGTCCACTTCTCAATTACACCCACCATAGGTGTAGCCACGCCCCCGTTCAAAAATTGATTTATTTGCTAGAATATATAATGGATAGTTTGCTTCCGTCCTGATGAAGATACGGTGATATAGAAACCGGTAGACGTCAAGTTACTAGTTAACTGGTTAATACAAAGTTGTTTAATTAAAATTAATAATTATATCCCACCACAAAGTTAACGCTATAAACATCTACATTTTTATTTATTCAGTATTTGGCAAAGCCAAATGGTAAAAATTCGTGCAAATCTTAAGCGTGTTTAAGAATCTGTTCACGTACCCAAATTGTGTTGGCCAACATAGATATTGAGTTTTAATATCTTAATGCTTTCTCCGCAAGGGATTGAAGGCAATTTTCACAATGCCTTAAAAACTCCCCAAGATTTTCCCAGTGCTTGAAAGAATTTCTCGCAAATCTTGGTCGGAAAACACGTCCTGATATCGCAAACATGTTATTTTCTAGAGCACAAGCAAGTCACGTTGGATATTTCAGGAATCCTGAAATCTTTCAATCAATTTTGCAGAGAGAATGCGCTGTAAATAAAATGTTAATTTATATATTGTGTACACATAAATTTGGTTTGGAGTTCATGAAATGAAAGAAAGAGTACGTGTGGATATATTTTTTTCTAACCAGAGAAAAGTGGGAATTAAAAATCTAGCAAACTGTACACGCTTATTATATTATTTTTACTCACATTATGTTACAACAAGATTCAATTATTAACTATGACGTAAACAGTTAAGAACTTGCGTTTCAAATATATTAAAACAAATTAAAACAACTAATTAAGAATTATTAAAAAAACGACAAATAAAAAACAAAAGGTAGCATGAATAGACCAGCCTGAATACCTTCCTGAAATGAGTAGAACCGCGATAACCGACATAAAAACAACTTCATTATAAACCAACGCTGGATAGATTGCAGGGCAAATAAAAAACAAAAATACAACACAGATATACAATACAACAAATAACGAATAAACATAAAAATAAATAATTTTACGGAGACCGAAATAAACAGTACGTAATTCATAAAATATTTAAAATGAAATGGGACAAAAATATAACTAACTAATGAACCATCACGCCGTTTCCCCGCAGGCGTAGATAGAGAGGATAGAATGCCCTATTCCTCTATCTTGGCACAATAATTTTGCTTCGGCTACATTCATACATCTCCTCATGCATGCTCTACGGTTGTTGAGGCTTTTAACAGGGCCATCCTCCAATTTGATCACGCCAGATCTTTCACGGACGCACTCTATTTCTGTTACCTTCAATACATGCCCTATATACTTTCTTAGCCATCCTTTCCTCACTCATACTTTCTATATGACCTAACCATCTCAGCACTCATTTCTTTATTCTAACTACCATACTACAGCCAGCATTACATTCACTTCTAATTTGTTCATTCCTCACTCTATCGATCAAAGATTTTCCACACTAGCGCCTTAGAAAAATATATAAAAAATATACAAAAAATAAATTTAATATTTAAAAAATATACAAAAATATATAAAAATATTAAATATATAGAACTGTTAACTATTGTGATTACTTCAGTTAATTATATTATTAATATTGTAGTGCGTTTTTTTAAAGAATTTTTAAATTCTTAATTTATAACATAATATATTGACATGTATTCTTACGCATAAACTGCATATGCAGCTCTGCAAGACGCCTGTAGAAACATACATATGTATAAAAATTATAATTAATGATCAATAAAAAAATAAAGTATAGTAGCACAAAGGAAGTCGGGCAACATAGGCGTGGCTACCCGTCCACCCGACTCAACGGCGGAGACTCGTCTGATGCCACTGCGGCGCCGCTAGTTATCCCTCTCAGAAAGCTTTCTTCGCTCTCGGTCATCGCCTTTCGCACGTGCTAGAGCTTCTTTTGTTGCATTGGGTCACGAACAAATTTTTTGAAAGAATTAAGCTCTGAACTCAAAATTTAACTACAGTATACAGATACAAATATATAAAATACATAAGTAGTCGAATCCATAAAAGCCATAAATAAAGTGAGTTGCCTGAATTATTATGAAAATAAAACTGACCCACAGAGCAAGATTTAAAATATTTTTAAACCATGCAATGAGATTTTCAGTGAATATTTTTTCTTACTATATATATGACCTTACGAAGAGAGAAAGATCCAGACTGCTGAAATATATTATCTTAGCGGCGTGGCAAGAGTAACACTATTAGATCATGTGAGAAATACAGAGTTTAAGAAGCACTATCGTCTACGTACGGAAAGATCACAATCGGGGTGGCTTGTACATGTATTACAAATGTCAGATAATCGACTACCAAAATTTATCTTCATAGCGAATTCGGAGGGATGACGGACAGTGGGATCCCTTCAGTTAAAATACGGTGTGAAAATAGATTGGGTCTGGATTGGTCAAAATGGGAAGATGGAAGCGCCTATTTGGTCGTCCTATGGTAAGGGGATTAGAATGATGATGATGATGAAAATTAATAATTTAATTTTTTTTCAATTTTTTAGAATATTATGAATCATAGTGATTTATTGATTTATTTATTTTACAGAATATAATATGATTAAATGTGTTTTACAACACTCACTTACAATTACGTGTTCTTAAAAATGTTTCTGTGGTTTAAAAAAATATATCAAAAGTACATTAATAAATAAAAACACGTACAACATTTAAGAAATACATAAAAGTTGGATAGAATTTGAAGTCATGAATAATATTTTGCCTCGACACAGTTTACATATATTAGTTTCATGAAAAAATATCCCATATAAGTTTTTTGTGACAGAATTATATATTGGAGAACGTGTTCAAAACATTTTTTATGTTTTTGACATTAAACAAGGGAAAATGGGATTATAATCTGCTACGCCAAAATATTATAATAATTGATGGCATTCTTAGTCCAGTTGGTATGGGACGTCTCGTATCGTGGGTTTTCGGTTCGATTCCCGGTTCGATCATAGCTTAAGTTTCAATGAAAACAATAAATATTTTCGCTTGAATCTTCTGGTAAAATTTCGCCCATTCCAAATCATTCTGACTTATTCGGATTTCGGAAAACTTAATAGTTTTAAATATTCTCGTGAGAATATCAAGAAATTGCTAAATAATTTTCATTAAAATAAATAATGAAATAAAGTAAATTGATTAATAATTTTGTTTCGTAGCACTTTAAAATCAATTCTTTAATACTTGTCGATAGATTGCTAAAAATTAGGTAACACGATATTAAAAAAGAACCAGGTAACCTGTAAAACTTTAATTTTCTACAACACATAGGACAATTTATTTTATATTCCATCGCCAATCTCGGTTCGTCGACCTTTTCTGACCTTTGATTCTCTTCTCCTCGTTCAAAGAATGGTTCAGAAATATAATGGGGTACTTAAGAGCACCCTACAGAAATAATATACACGACGAAAAATAGGTTGAGTCATTCAAATCTGGTTCCAGAACCAAAAATTCACGCGACGTAAAGATCCAACTACATAAAGACAATAAACAAAACATTATTAAAATGTTTTTTTTTTTTGTTATGAAAGGGCTTTAAAAAATTTTTGGATATTGTTGCCTTTGCTTTTATATTCCATGTATGACATATCGAAAATTTTCCGAGAAATCAAGAAAAATTATCATATGTCGCCTATATCTTTTGTGTCGTGGGCCATATGTATGTGGGGGAGCGTGTGTTCTCTTCTTTCGTCTGTAGTTCCCAGATGTGGGAAAAAATGGCTCCATCCACGTTTTGTAGTGATAGATGAATAAGGAGAAGGTTGCTTTATGGTCACCACCCGTTATGTAGCGGGAACTCTCTAAAGTCGTGGAATGTTTGATGAATTTATTCACTCGATAAAACAATTACATGTTATACAAGGTCCGATGTTTCGTGGGAAACCCGTTTGCACGGCACGGGTCTAAATCGTGCAATCCGAGATGATGAGGATGTTTTCATAATTATCAGATCAAACAAATCTAAACAAACAAACAAAATTACGATGATAAAGACAATGATAAGGATTCGACAAAACAATGCCTCCGGCCTACGCCAGGGGTAGTTCAGAAACTGACATGATCGTATAGGGCGTCGACTATTTTTATATGTTTTGGGAACAAAGAACTCTCTTGAAGTCTGGCTGTATATGTGTTCTCAGGATACTCCGGGCACTGACCTGTGTCGATGGCTCGTATACTGTGCTGTACCCCTATCTTGTCTTTGTTGCGGATTCCGGCGACCGTCTGGCGCGTGCACCCTGGTTTGACCAGCTGTCCGTTAAAGAAGTTGCAGCTTAACAGTGTACCTCTAGTATGACTTGTCACTGGAGCTCGCGCCTTGCTTACTATTTATGTGTTGATGGTCTGCTCAGGGCTATGGCTGTGTATGGAGTAATCCCCATATATAGTTTATTTTTTCGTTGGTCGTGGTCGTTGGACTAAATGTAATAGATAAATTCGTAGACACTGAAGAGAATATAAAATGTTTTCAACTTTTCAAAGCAAGAAAACACTTTGTGGCTTGACATTATAAGAAATTTAAGAAAAAATTACACACTATGTTTTAAACCACTTAATTGCTATATATTTGTCAACTTGTTTCGGTTGGACTCAACCTTCTTCAGGACAATTACAATATAGACTAATCTAGGTACAGAAATTTATAAAGGAGGAAAGAAAAAGAGAGAGGGACAGAGTGTCAACTAGGTGGGGGCTAAAATGTTTTCTGTGCAGCCTAAGATGAGCTGTCCGGAAGAGCGAGAAAACTGTTTTACTCAGGATCCCAGAAGGCAACTGAGAAAATTTTGGAAGGATGGCATGAAATATTAATTTATTTATATCAATTTTAAATATTATTTTGTTTATATCGGTCGGAGGATGTCATTTGAATATAAAGAATGTGTTCTATTTTAGGTATTGAATATATATATGAAGTAAATTTTTTATTTATTTGTAAATAATGATGTTTTTTATTTGTTTCAGGTATGAAATTTCACCTTCTCCAAATGTTCCAGGCTCACGTTCCGGTAAATAAATATTTTTTCGATAAATTTTTATTATATACCTTTCTAGTAAGAGTATATGATTCATACTTCCCGAGTTATCTAATTTATTAAGAGTATCATGGAAGCATTTTTTAAATATCCACTCAGAGTTAAAGGTGTTTTTATTATAAAAATAAACTTTTATGTTTTTTTAAGCATTTCAAAGAACTTTAGCCAGCTTTCCTCTGGAGCTTTCAAGCATCCTCAAGAGTGCAGTAAAATTAAATCGAACGTAGCTGCTGCAGTGCCCACGTAGAGCGCCACCATTTCACAGCAGCCGCGACGAGGACCATATTCATAATAACATTATGCTGCAAGATTCTCACTGCCTTTAGTGCCCACTTCCTGCATTACTATACCTTCCGAATCTGTTCTGCATATCTTTATCTCATCCAACCTCCCTGTTTCACTCTTTCACCTCCCGGCTAACCGGTTAGTAACTCTTCTGATATGACCATGTTACATCATAATAAAAAAACGTATAAAAGGTTTCATCATCATTTTCGGAAAAGTTGTAAAGACTCGACAAAGTCCAATCTGTCTTCATTTTGTCAAGTGCCGCTGTGGGGTTCAAGTAACATACTTTAATAATAAACTTTATTTAGAAATAGTTAATTAATACATAAACTTTAAACGACACTAAATACTGAATACTAGAATTATGTAAATACTATTTAAATACAAAATATAATATCTATATTATATTTTACTTGAGCTTTAAACTTATAAATAGTTAATTGGAATAAGTCAATAGTTCCTAATTTTCCATACTTTTACATGGACTCAAGTTACTTGTTTACAGTACGGAAAAACGTCCAACTTTATATTAAATTTGTATTAAGGTAAATTTGTGGTCACTTTTTTGATTGCTACATCAGAAGAAAAAATGGCTCGTATTGAAGAAAAATAAAAAAAAAACAATGCCGTTGCCTATCAAAAATATAAACATAGATATCCCTCCAGATCTTGAAATTATCAAGGACCTTAAGGCCGGTGCCACAAAGGCGTATCTTCCGTTGCGTCTTCGACGCGAAACGCCGCTACATTTCTTTCCATACAATATGCGCTTATTGAACACACTGAGCGGATCATTGGTCGATCCGCTGGCGGAACGCTCGCTTCGGCGTCTGTTCGGTTCTCCGTCCGCGGAACTTATGTCAACGTTAAATCGGTGACACCGCGTCTCATGTTTTTAAATGCAAAGCGCCATATTCGACGGATCGTCCGGACTGTGCACGCACGTGCGTTTGTTGCAGACTGAATCCGCCGCGAATATTATATGTGACTGCTAAATTCGGTTGCGGATATGACGCGACGTCAAAGACGCGGCGGAAGATACGCTCAGTGTGGCACCGGCCTCATCTCGGTATCTCGGTACCTCGGAGCTAAACTTGCTGATGACGGTAGCTGAGAGCCAGAAGTTGGAATGGCGAAAAATGTCCAAACTTGGAAAGATCACATTTTATTCCAAATTCAGGCTTATTTTATTGATGGATTACGCGTTAATATTGTAGAAATGTAATTAAAAAAAAAACTCATGTGGATAATGTAAGATAGTTAATGTTTTTCACAAAGTTTAATAAAGTCAGGCTTGTAAGCTATCTAGTGCACTCAATATTCCTCTATGCCGTGGAGTTATGGACCTTAAAAGCAAACGAGGGACTCCGGATATGTACCTTTCAGATGTGATGTTGAAGACTTATGTTGTGTATACCATGGATAGCGAGAGACACAAATGTCCCCATACTAAAAAAACGACGACTCCTCCTATTTTGAGCATCTTGCTATAAAAAAAGATAGCATGGAGAGGCTTGTTATCATGGGCTACAGAAAAAGGAGATCTCTTACTCGTTGGACCTACCAAGCAGAAAAAGCTAGGGATACTTCTCTGGTGACAGCGCTAAGATCTGCAGGATGCCCGGAAGGATGGAAGAGAATAGTTAAGAAGGCGGGAAGTCATAAAGATCACGATCCTTAATCATGAGGGATTATAAAATTTTCTGTAAATCACCCATCGCATCTTTCAGCTGAACGGATAACGCGTCTGGACTTGAATCCTGGCAGAATCAAAAATTGCAAATCTTGAACGCAGCACTGGAGACTATATTTCGTCAAACGCTTTGCTGTTGCTAGTCCTTATGACCCTACTCCACTTAGATTGCTATCTTTATACTTATGTGATTATGGCAGACTTCTTCATTGTGTTCTCCAAATTGGTTACCACTTATCACACAGCCGTTTCTAAATTAGCACCCACCAAAAATGCTTGGTAACGGCTGGAACAAGGGTGAAATAGATCAAGATGGTGGTATAATTATTTATACGAAGTAAGATGATTGGTATCTCACGAATGAGTGTGAGAAATGTTTTCGGGTATTGAAAATATAAATTTACTTAAAATGTCTAATTTTTTATCCATAAATTATGATATTTGTCTGCAAATGTACGTTATGGCAGGCCCAATAAAAATAATTTGATTATCACTTTCTTGGGTTTTAGAAACTCTATTTGCTGGCCAAAGTTTGGACCCAGATCTCTTAATACAGCCACTTTTTCTATAATTAATCGATCGAATTGACCTCTACGGAAATAATATTTTGTGATGTAACGCAATTTGAATATTCCATCCGTTCGTTGTCCCATTATTTTTCACGGGTTTTATGGCTAGTATGTGAATGGTTTACCATGCGCCTTTTAGTGTTTTTTAATCACAAGTTAATTTTACAACAAATATCAAATAAACGCCTACTTAAAAAAAGCATCTCAAAAAATGCCTAATATGTGCATTAATGCAGAGCCAATTTTACGCTGTAATTAGTTCAATTGTTAAATTTTTTTCATAATAAAACAAAACAAAAGTATATTTTTAATAAATAGAAATTCTGATATCGTTTGATTAAATTACGTAGATACATAAATTGTATGATTTGGAAGATTGTGATAATTTTAGAATACATATTTTAGTAGCAGTTAATTAAGTTATTCGACGGCGTTGTGTGAATTTATATTAATTGAACATTTTCTGGTATTACAGTATAACAAAGAGCATAATTACCATTTTCCTACGACCGCTGATGGTATTTCCCTTAACAAAATAACAACAAACGAACCCATTTAAACCGGGAACAGTATTTACTGCATAAATTATATTAATGACAGAATTAAGCAAGACATACGATATATTTAATGCTCCTAAACAGAGTTTCGCCTAGTAAGATGAGGAAAACTTTCTTTAAATAGAGGGTCTCCAACCCCGAACCAGTTGAGAGTTGCGAATGCCGGAACTAGTGCATATAAGGGATGTTCTAAATACTATAAAATCTGTATTCACATGTATATATAATAACTAACTAGCTAACTAATTAACCATTACACCGTTTCCCCGCAGGGGTAGAAAGAGAGGATAGAACGCCATAATCTTCTGTCTTGGCACACCTCTTTTTCTTCGGCTACATTCATACATTTTCTCATACAAGTTCTACGGTTGTTGAGCCTTGTAACAGGGCCGTCCTCAAATACTTGTAGTATCTGATCGTGCCAGAACTTTCGCGGACGCGCTCTTTTCCTGTTGCCTTCAACACTCGCCTCATATATTTTCTTAACCATCTTCGCTCATATTTTCCACATGACGAAACCATCTCAGCACTCTTTTCTTTATCCTATATAATTCTGTATATTAATTATATTTAATTCTATATATATGTAATTCTATATAATAATAATTTGCGAATACGAATAATACCCGTGTTTTGACTACCGGTACGTTCACGTAGAGTGTGACACTATGTAGGATAAAAAAAATTGTTTTGAACTTTGTTTGTTAATAGTTGTTTATAGTTAAAATTGTTTGTTAATAGTTAAATGTAATGTAATAGTTGAAAATTGTTTGTTAATAGTTTTCAAAAGTTTCATTGCGTTTATAGCAACAAGAGAATGCAAAAGAAAGTTGCGGTTTCTATATAATTTTGACAGAATTTTGCTAAAACGAGTAAAATATTCTGAAAAAATGATAAAATTCTCTTTTGCTGGTTGTTAAATAATAATTTGATGGAAATAAGCTTGATTACCGAAAAACAAGCTGAGATTGCCATAACGAGAGTAGGTAATAAAGGCTAACAAACTGTCAAAATGAACATAATAAATGTGTTATTCTAATGCTGGCTATACAACGAGTAATATCACAACAATAGCAAGTAATTATTACACATACAACATATAAGTAAGCTACAACAAATATATATTTTTGATATCTCTATTTTTCATGGCCGTTTAGCGGGTCCAAAGTATTAGTTTCAATGAAAACTGTGAATGCAGTATTTAATTACATGCAAAAAAGCAAATTTTGTTATTATTAAAATCTAAAATTGAAAAAATGACACCTTGTGTACGCGTGTCTCACTTCGCGCCACGCAAAACTTGTCAAAAATTACATAGACCGAATATCTATATACCTGAGATTTACATAGACCGAATATCTGTACCTGAGATTAACATAGACCGAACATATGAACCTGAGATTTACATAGACCGAACATATGAACCTGAGATTTACATAGACCGAACATATGAACCTGAGATTTACATAGACCGAACATATGTACCTGAGATTTACATAGACCGAACATATGAACCTGAGATTTACATAGACCGAACATATGAACCTGAGATTTACATAGACCGAACATATGAACCTGAGATTTACATAGACCGAACATATGTACCTGAGATTCAACACGTTTTTAAGCGACCATGTGGCAATGCGAATTTCAGCGGCGGTAATAACTTTTTCTCACAGCTTCTCTTTTATTTTGTATCATATTTTTGAATTTTAGAAAGGTATAGAATTAAAATATTTTCATTAATTTGTACTTATACATAAATTCATTTTTCAAAAAGGATACTATTTAAACAATTTGCTTTCAATAATATTAGAAAATAAGCAATTATATTTGATTAACAGGATATATTTTTACTCCCTTTATAATTATTAACTCGTGGCGTCTGCTTGCTTGACGAAAAAACTTTGGATCGATTTTTAACCCTTTTCCCGTGAACCATACGAGCTGAAACTTTTCAAGCAGACTCGTGGCGACGATCAAGAAGATCTGTCAAATTTTCGTTAAAAAAATTATTAAATTTTTGCATTTTCCAAATTTTTAATGGTTTTTTCATACAATTTACTAAGTTGTATGAAAATATTTCAACGCGTCTGGTAGACACGGAATCTGATTAAAGTATAATTTTGTATTTTTGGAAATTTTTTATTCCTCCCTTTCGTAGCGTCGCTCGACTGAAGCCCAACGCGTAGGTTAAACGCCAAACCAGTTCCCACTAGTAAATGAAAAAGGGAGTATAATAAAAAGTTGTTTTTTATGGGTTGTTTTTTTTTAATATTCAAGTTACTTTTATTAAATTTAGTGTTTTCAAAGACAATTTTTTTTTATGTCAAGCCTTTTTACGTAGATTAAAACTTTTTAATTTTAATTAATTAAAATAATGGATGATATTTTTTAAATAAAAACAAAAAAGAAATATTCTGTATTTCCTGTTTTATCAAGATTCAGCATGTTTGAATGTACCAGTATGTTAACATTATTCGGAACATCTAATACGGCCACCGTCTCTATCAGATTGCTTTGACCAAAAATTTGAAATTAAAAATAGGTCTCTATTAAAAAAATAATTTTCAATTAATTTTTACATGCAAATAATGTTTTAGATTAGCAAAAATATGCGCGAATTTAAGAAAGTATTGCTGAATGTTTTTTTGGCTCGGCTCGACAAAAATGACAATTTTCGCCCAAATGTCAATGTTTTGGTTAAATGTCATAATATCATTTATGTAAATTAGCCTCGTATGGTATGTTTCTTCATTTTTAAAAAACTCACCATAAAAACCAGGTTATTATACTCCATTTCTCATTGAATCAGGATTCGTGCCTACTGCACGCGTCGGGGTCATTACTCATTTGTATTGATTCCAATTTGAAAAAAACATTAAATTTTCAAAAAATCCTAAGTTATACTATAATTATTACATTTTTTTAAACGAAAATTTGTTAGATCATTATTATCGTTGACATGACGAGTCTGCCTGCAAAGTTTCAGCTCGATTGGATCACGGGAAAAGGGTTAAAAATCGATTCAAAATTTTTCCGGCAGACAACAAACCGCAGACGCTACGAGTTAAAAGAAAGGGAGTAAAAAGAATGCGTAATTCTAGATGGGCTTTTAGGCAGGTTGAAATTAATCGCATAATTTAAGATTTTCATTAAAATTTCAACTAATTATTTATTGTATTTTCAAATATATTTATTTATTATTTAAGACAGCCCGCTTGAAGGTGTTTAGCAAAAATAGTCAAAAGCAAATACACAGACATCTTGATTGCAGTAAGGGTGGGAATATAAAGATCCTTGGTTTGTGTAAAACCAGATAGAACAGATAGTACTTTCTCCAACCCTGGAAATTCAAGACTTTCTGCTAACTACCTCTATTGTCTGGTCCCCCAAAGTTTTCTCTTTTGAGCATTATTATTTGAGACAATTAGAATAAATTAGTAAATAAAATTCATTACAGAAAGAAGATAATATTTTAACAAAATAATATAAATAATAAAAATAAATAATTTATAGCCCTTATTAATATAAAATATCACAAGAAATACAATTTTATACATGGTAATTTTTTTTCTTAAGAATTGTAGGTAATGAAATAATCTAAAACGTAATTCGTGAGTTAGATCTTAAAAAATTACTACTCTGAAGCATCAGTTGATATATCGTTTTATTATACTTTTCAGTCTCCTTGAAAGAGAAAATATCATTTATAAATTGTTAATATTTTGTTTGCTTATTACTTTTAGAAGGGTTAAAATCAAACATCAATTTTATAAAAAATCTGTTGCCAAAAAACCCCTCACCTGAAATCTTGATAATTTATAGATAGGTTTTTGTATTGTCGAGCCATTGATGTAGTACATATATTTAAAAATATATATATCTACATTAAAATATCGTTATTTAAAATTCTAAATTATCATTCAAAAATATATTTTTTAAATATATATAAAAATAAAATATTCAAAAAGTTTGTTTGAATCTGAAAATATTGTATCGAATATTTGAAAAAAAATACACGGTTAAATGTTTAAGCGCAATAAATAATCAATTATATTCTCATGGCAAACTCAGCAACAATGTTATTGCGGAAAATTACCTTTCATTAAGTTACTAATCGAAATATTGCGTGATTAAAGTTGAAAAACAGAACCGGCGTTAGTATTAACAGCCAACCCATTTCAAAAATTACCACATACAACGTAGATACTAAATTCGAAATTTTACTGAATTAAAAATTAAATTAAATTTTCAAAGGTTGTTTACGTGAAATGAATGAATGGTTCCATCAGGTAACATAAGCTATTTCGGTCCCAAAGGCACACTAAGGGTGAAATTTTAAAGACGATTCACAACACCAGACACGTTTCACTGTAAGTGGATGACGTTTTCTAACTATTTTAACGCTGAGATCAGTCATTCAATTTATTCAAAGGGTAAAAATTTTATAACGTAAGGTTGGTGTGGTAACACTCCTATGATGTTAAGTTGGTAGTCAAAAAACTCAATAATAATCGTGTTTTTGATACATAAAATATGGCTTTTGTAGATCTCGACATTTTTTGTCTCTGTTTTGAGCAGTCGACTACCTAATTCTTTTAGGGGTAAACTTGCGAGATGACACATTTCACCATACACATGCGCGCGGGCATACACAAACATAATATATTCACGCATACGCCCAGGCAATCAACACATCCACAACACTTGTACGTAAATTTTCGATGTTCATGTTGGTCTTTATCAATAACTGTTATTACTTCTATTTTGTTTGCTAGTTCACCACGTGCACTGCAACGCCCATTGCTGTAGGTATAGTATATGTATTTTTTTCATAAACGCATTGCATTAGTACAATGTATACATACGTACTTTTGGAGCAGGCCGAAGACACTTGTAATTGGGATGTTGAGTTGAGTGTGTATTGTTTTTTTTATATATATTGTTACGTAATAAATCATGTTCGTCACACTCCTTCGCGGAACAGTAAAACAAAAAGAAATATTTTAATCACCGCGCATAATATTGCACCGATAAAACAATGTTAACACGCGTAGGTACTGTGTGTGCATAATCGGTGCCGCGTACATTTGCGAACTTTTAGCGGCATTATCGGTCAATACGGAACAACATGGCGTCATTCGGGTTTCGACACTCTGCCGCACGAGATGTGAAAACTACGCACCCTGTTGAGAGGGTTCCTACGACGGAATCACAATGTGAAGCCGACTTCGGATGTCGAGAGTGCGGCCTGCTGAGAGCTCGAGGTCCAGCACAAGGGCAGGGGACCACCTGGACCCAGTGGATGCCGGTCTCACCCTGACCTGATATGGTACACCTTGGCGTGATGCAGGAGAAAAGCATTGTCGGAACAGTTCCGTTCTTACGCCGAAAGACCTGGTATTATCTGATCTCATACTATATTTCAAGTACCCATCATACCGTTCAGCGTCACGGTGACGTAAAGTTTTGTGAAGCACGGAGGTTTGGAAGAAATTTGCAGCATCTGTGATATATTCATAAGGACATTTTGAGCATCATGTGGATGCGTTGTTGTACGTGTTAATTGTGTCTCATCCAATTTGAATGTAAATTCTAACCTGATGATTTCCCGTCCCCGACATTTGCGCTGGCGCCACCGCCTATAGAGTCTTAAAAATATGGTTTAAGCTGCCTTCTCCCTTGTATCGCGGCCGTCAGCGACGATGTCGAGGAGAGGTCAATTTATTTTAAATTAGAAAATATGATTTTAATGAACCAAATTTAGCGATATCTTTGAATTTGCCTGTTGTCGCCCTTTCATGGCACAGATAATTGTTAGTAATTTATTGAGTAAATGCTTATGTTGATTGCACAAAATGTCTTGTTATGTAAACCCATCTTTGTTAATCTGTTGCAACTTGAACTTGTTAATATGAGAGGCACCTGAAGCAGCTCGAGAGAGAGAGTTCAGTGCGCACTTCACCGAAAGGACCCTGAGATTGAAATAGAGGAGTAAGGTTAGTCCCATTCTTCTCCGATTGAACTAGCTGGTGATGACGAAGGGCTCAGATCATGAGGATCTGAACTCCACGTCATAATATTTGTACCTAGTTCTACGTTAGTGTTATCCATAATTTTCGTCATTAATTTTATTACTATTTTATCGCACATGATTTGAGTGCCACGTGCTACGCTAAGTCGGCAGCCCTGAAGAGGACCCTTAACTTTACTGTAAGGATTCCCGTGACGACTGCGGTCCTGAAAGGGGCTTTTTGGTTGTAAATGGTGGTACTGGTAAATAGACACCCGCCACATTCCCAGCATCATTTTGTGAGCGAAAGCAACCATATCAGTCCTACTTATACGTTGCCAGGTTGACAATTTTTTTTACTTAAAAGGCCATCTACGTGTAAAAAGTGACTAAGCATGGAGAAGCCTGCATAATTCCACTTACTCTCCCTCTCCCTCTAAAATAAACTTTTTATAAGAAAACTAAAAACTCTCTATGAAAATATCAAAATCACGTAATAATTTTTTTAAATAGGAGGTCGTAAGCATAGGATCAAGAAAACATAAGGAAATGTGCACCAGATAAAAAACAGTAATAATAAAATTAATTACGTTTTTTGTGATTTTTCTAATTTTTAACAAAAAAATGCATTCCGTAACAAGTTATTTCTCTAATTGTCTTAAAATATTTTCAAGTTGTACTTTAATATCACAGTGAGACTATACATTAGGAACATTAACGATATGTTGATAATCCGTACGTTTAAAAATAATTCCAATGGGATTACAAAAACTTCCAAAATCGGTGTACAGGTAATAGACAATTAATATTATTTTATTTATTTATTTTGTTTTGGGGAAAATTAACAGCAAAACAACAATCTTAAAAATATGAAAAAATTGTTTTTACAATTATGCCAATTACAAGTTTTCCACTGAATATAAAAATTTACTTTAATTTACTTTACTTAGTGGAGAGTGTGGATGGGAATGTGGGACGGGAGTAGAAGGGAAGATATAATGTACGAATTAGTTTGGGTGCGGTAGTGTAAATATTGTTTGTTTTATGTTTCTTATTGTTGCGTTGAAAATTTCAATGTGGTGATAGTTTGTGTTAAATGAATTTGTGGATCTGTACATAAAGGAGTTTTGTTTTGAGTTGGTCTTACAAAAAGGGAGATGAAAAGTAGGTGAATATCTGTTATTGCGAGTTGGGATATGGTAAGATATTCGTTGAAGAAGTTCCGGACTATCAACTAGATTGTGTGTTATTTTGAATAGCGTCAGCTATGTTTCTTCGACGAGTTAGGGTCTGCATGTTAAAAAACATCGCAGAGTCTTCATTGCTTATATGAGATCTAAATGAATGGAGGTCTAGGTATCTTAGGAATGTGTTTTGGACGCTTTTAGATTCCTAAGATACCTAGTTATATATAAACAAAGAGTTAAATAATATCGTTTATAATGAACAAAACGTTTATAATAAAAATAAATAAATAAATGGTGCCAAATTCAAGTCCTGCTGATTGGTAGCAGAATTAAAAGCATATTATATTCCCTACTCGTAAGAATCTACCTACTTTGATTTAGTTACATATTTCTCGTAAAACTGGCCTTTTTTGGTTCAAGATTGAAAGGGTGGAAATGTCTCTATCAATTACTCTGTCCACCTTTTACGATACAACCCTCGCTCCGGGGGTTGATTTCTTATTGATTTGGGCACATCTGTAACGGACCGGAGCGGCGGCCGTCAAGTTTTACATACCCTCATATTTTAAACACAAATCCTCAACCCCTAAAGACATAGAGAACGTCGCAGCTTGTTTTTTGCTACACGATAGCATCTGACATTTTAGAAATATATTAAATTACTATAAGTTTAGTGTTATGTGATATGTTTTAATTCGTCTTTAATTGTTGTTATATTTTACAAAGAAAGGGAGTGTAATAAAAACTTGGTTTTTATGGGTTACTTTTTTTATATTTCTGATACCTCGTTATTATTAAGCCATCTGGTAGCGTTCATGCTTTGAAGATTAAATTCTGAAAACATTTGTCAATCAATTTAGATTTTCGACATTCGTAGTGAAGTACCTATATGTATACCGACGGAGTAATTCAAATTTAGAAAATATTCCGAGACGTTATCGGGCCACCGTAATCAAACTTTTCTAATGATTCCAATTTGAAAAAAAACAATAAAATTTCTAAAAATCCGAAATTATACTATAATTATTATTTTTTTTAACGAAAATTTGATAGATCTTCTTGATCGTCGCCACCAGTCTACTTGTCAAGTTTCAGCTCGATTGGATCACGGGGAAAGAAAAGATCCAAAGTTTTTTCACCCGGCAAGCCGGCAAGCAAGCAAGCAAGCAGACGCCACGAGTTAATATAAAGGGAGTAAAAAACATAATTCTCTGTTCATCACTACTAATGTTCTCAAGACGCTGCGTTACTCTAGATAACACTGTTCTCACAGCATTAACCGGCGGCCGAAATCCCGATTACAATAATTTATTTGTGTCTGTCCGTCCGTGTAACGTCCGTAACTTTTTTTTCCAAAAATTTTTTTTTCCAAAATCTTTTTTTAAAATATTTCCTTTTCTCGAAAATTTTTTATTCGAACAATTTTTTTTTCAACTTTATTTTTAAAGTAAAATAAATACATACTTATTCCACCGAACCAATATGTAGAAGTATCGTCATTTTTGACGGCTTACAGCTAGTATATAATGAAAGTACGGGTTATAGCAAGTGTTAGCTAATTGCGCGAATATGAATGTAATTTTTTTTTTGTGAAAGGCTCTTACCATGAATAATATATCTAGATTTGCGTTAATGGATGTGATTTTAATATAATTGCTTGAAAGTCTGTACAGAGGGGAGAAATAACGAAGATTGGTGCTGTAAATCTTGTTGAGAAATACAGTCGGAGAACTCTAGAATTATAAGCGGTTAGCGAGTCTAGTTTAGTTCCACTTTCCCAAGTGTCTAATGAAAGATCTACGTTTTACGCGACGAAGTAATAATATATGTTCGTGAAAGCAATCTGTTAATTTCACATAAATAACACATTCGTGAGCTTAATTTCGTATTTCTAAGGCATTACATGTAATGTTTTTAAAATATAAATTTAGCTAATAAATGCATGGTATTAGTTTTATTAGATTAAGTGTTAAGGAAATTTTTAAATTTCTCATATTCCTAATTTGAGTGAAGGTTTGGTAATTGATTTTTAAAAGATTTATGTGAATAGTTTAATAGACGGTTGTGATTGTGTAGAGAGACGTGTGCGTGTTTAGGAACATAGAAATATGCCCATCTGTAAGAGACATGAATCTCGTTAGGCACGAGTGACGATTAAAACATGCTACATGTATTGTGTTAATGCACTTGAATATAATGTGTGTAGGTTAATATGATAAGCTAGTGCAAGATAAATGGATATACAAGATGGCAAGAAATGCTCACGATTTTACAGCGATTTATTTTGTGAAAGATTACAATAACGGTTTACGTATTACAAAAGGTAACGCTGGTGAGGGCTACGGAGGTCGGCGAAAGAGTGGTGGTACTGGCGCGATCGGTATATCGGCCCGCGGGCGGCCGGTACAACGTCGTCCGCGTCGGCTTCCCATTGGTGGCGATGTTATGGTTATGTTAAGGCTGTGTTAAGGTTCGCCTCGAGCGGCGATTGGTTGCCCCGCACGCTCGAGCGCGCAGCAGACCGCCACAACTTCATAAGATTATATAATGCTAATTTCTATAATGTCATGAAGGCTTGTTCGATCACTAAATAACAACATATCATCCTACAACGGCAGCAAGCTTAGATATATTTTTCAAGACTCATTCTTATTTTAAAAGCAAAATATGAACAAATGAAATGGACAGTCGCTAGAGCATGTAAAATAAGTTTATAATATAAAAAATTCTCACTAAACGGTATTGCGCCGAAGACTGCTACTTTTAGCACCGTTATATCTCAAAGTGGATGAAATTGTTTTTTAGACAGCAAAGGACGATTTGAGGATGGTTTTCTTATTCTTCTTAATACTTCAACTCGTTAATGTTTTATTGAAACTATTTATTGAAAATAATACAGTAATAGATCTATGTGAGATGTGACAAAACTATAAAAAGACGGGGCTAAAACTAATATGCCTCATATAGACTATGAGGAGTGAATGTTGATACCCAAACAAAGCGTGGCGTTTCGTCATGTACGCCTGTATAGATAAGTTCTCCGCATGCAGGGCGCGGGTACTTTCACCCCCGGGATGATAACACCCTTATCAAATGCTGGAACATAACAGATCGACACACGGCTTTGATCTTGGAACCTGCGCACTCCACACTTGCACGGTGATATTGTGTCAACTTCTTGAGCAACATCACATCAACAATTTTTTTCTGAACAGATAATAATTTCTAATAATCATAAAAATTGCAGGGCATGTAATCCATGTTATCTTCAAAATATTTATATTATTTAACTCTTAAATCGCAGTAAGACTTTCTATCCAAAAAATAAATAAGAAAAAATGCGTCACAAACAAATAAAAAACGAGCACAATTAAAAAAGTATGCTTAGATTTTTAAGAAAAATTTTTGAAAATAAAAATAGTCTTCAAATGTCGATAACAATTGTAGTTTTCTATCGCGGCTCTCATTCAATCGTAATTACATTTACACCAGCGCCAGCGCGTTGAGAGTAGCAATTTATGTCTCAACTATATATGATGTTCTTGATGGAGACTAGAGATTGAACGTAAATCAAATTTGTCTCCTCAAACACAAACTGTATAAATACAGACGTTCTCATCTGTATTTATACAATTGGTGGCTTTATCTGCAAGACAGACTGTTTATAGTAGTGCACTGTAAGTATCCTTATTATTCTTTAATACTTTCATGGTCCTCGAAAAGCCAAAGTCATTACAGAACCTTATCCGACAACCTAAGGGTATGTATGGAACTCAACATACTAAGGCACCTTGAGTTCCATATATAAGGAACTTGCCTATCCCTCGCAGTATCTATAAAAACAGTATTAATACTGTGATGTTTGGAACCCGAGAAGTGTTTCAGGATCGTCTCGCAAGTTAAAAACGTTAATAAAATAGTAAGGTTATATTAATTTATAGCGAGGATGGCAAAAGCAACTTACAGAGTAGAATTAATGATGATTTATATGTATGTCTTTTGTGGCTGAATAAAAATGCACTTAGTATTAATGTAAAAAAAACTAATTACATGATTCTAAAGCAAAAAAATAACCGCTTTTAAGCCTCAAACTTTCTATAAAGGGATATATTATAAAACAAAGTGATTGTGTGAAATAACTGGGGCTTGAAATAGATGAGAGACTTCTATGGACGAATCATATTCGAGCTCTTTAAAAAAACTTGGGCCTATAGTTGGTGTGATGAAAAGAGCTGAACTATGATACAAGAACTAAAAAAATTATCTACAATGCTTTTGTTCTCCCTCATATTTTATATGGAATTATTATTTAGTCACAGTGTAATTCGCAGGCGCAGGGAATGATACTTTAAACACTTTTGCGAAGAACTTTAAACAAAGCCCTTAAAATAATTTTCAACCTAAATCGATACACCAGAACCACTGACTTGTGCAAAATCACCGGCATACTTAACCTACAGGATCGAATATATGTGGAAAAGATAATGATGACTTATATAATAAAGAATAAATTATTAAAAACGAATATCATCCTTCACCAGAATAGTGACGTACAAAGACAACACACAAGAACAAGAGACTATATGAGAAGTGATATACCGCGGACTAATAGAGAGAGATATGGTTTCCTATACACTGCGATCGATTTTTATAATGGAATCCCCAACTGCATAAAGAAACTAAATAGTGTAGAACTATTCAATAAACAGCTGAAGGGACTTGTGATGGGGAGGGGATAATTGCTTAACAAATCAATGTGCTGATATTTAATTTGTGTACCCACTTATTTTAGTTTATTTTCTGTCCCTTTATACCAGCATACAATTGCTGTTTGGGGACATGTTACTTAATTTTTAATTATAATTAATACAAATAACTAATAAATGTAGTGTGATCATATTAGAATAAGTAAATAAAAATACAAATTATAGGTTTTAACAGCCCAGTTAGGCCTACAATACGACTAGTTCCAAAACCACTAGTATAGTAGTACCCCGCGACCGGATCACCGCATAATTCAATCAACAGAAGCTTGTTATTTCTCATAAATAGAGTATCCTAGTGGGAAAGAAATATATTTTGTAGAAAACAAATACATAAATTTAAACAACCCAGACATATTTTCCAGCCGGTTCAACGCCTTACGAGTTGTCTTATGGACTTTTGAAAATACCTCCCCTAGATTGGACAGTGTTTTGTGAGGGCTCGCAGTCGCCCAAGGGTCGAGTCCTATGAGCCCTATTTATGCTTCAAATAAGCACATCGGCTTCGGTGGCTTCAGATGCAATGTATACTCCACCTAAGCCCCTTGAGAAGAATGGATCGGGGATACTCCGTCGTCGAGTCCACTAGATGATAGTTATTTTTACAGCTGTACCTTGCAATTCACGTCTCTACGTATCTATTATCCGCTCTATAAGCGGGGTATAATTAATCTTTCTTGTTGTATCCAGAAAACTTTTGAGTTTTGAGAAATATACAATTAAGGAATACAATCGAAGATTATTAGTCCATATTAAGGTATTTATTATGAGGATTAGAACGGGTAATCCATAACGTTTCAGCTTTGAAATTTTTGTCATTTAAATCCGCTATAAGACAATACAATACGTAGAATATCAAGAAGATTTGGCGGCTATCTTAACAAGAGTACAAAGGGGCGCGGCGATAAAAGAGGAGAGCACAAGCTCTCGCTCTCTCTCTTCCATTAGCCAGCAGGCAGCTAGCACTGGGACATCTATAGGGTCGGTCGACACAAAGTGTCTGAATATACTGAAGATTACCGCTTGGTCTCTTACTTGGTGTTATTATCCCGGTATTGGGATTGGGATATTTCTCTCCTTTGTTATACTCTTGACCCCACAGCCAAGATTATTCAGCGCCATTTACACCACAGAGTTCACCAGATCTGTCCATCTCCTCGCCGATCTTCCGTAGGGATGGGTTCCCTCGACTTGCCGTGTACAATCGGTATCTCCATTCTTTCGCACGTTTTTTGACATGTAAAAAGTATTTTAGATAGCTCCCATATCAGTCCGACTTTTTCGCTATCCAGATTGGCATTGTTTTAATGCTAAAGCGGTTTCCTCGCTACGCCTCGTGCGGCGCGGCAAGCGGGCCGCACAAACTACTTCACTATCTCTGGGTGGCATAAATGTCATTTTTAATGGAATTTTTGTTTCCATTCCCAATTCCCAGCTCGTATAGAAGGAAACCTAAACCAGTCTCATGTCAATATATTTTATTTAATTGATTTAGTTAACAATATACCTCGTAGTTTAAGAGGATAAATAACGATTTCAAGCATGAAAAAATATATTAAAATGGCAAACGACAAAATTCATATCATTGTAATATTTGGCAGTTACTTCATGGTGCATCATTTTAATTCAAAATATGATTTTATTTTAACTTTGTATTACACACACATTATAAGATATTAATAACTACTTTACGTAGTTATGAGCGAAGCTGTCGCTCTCATCATCAGGTATTGTTTATTACTAATTCATTTCACGGATCCTACGATACTAGGGCCTTTCCCATTATCGACCAAAAAAACACCCCTTCCCCACCGCGCGACTCCATGACCAAAACTATTGACAAATCCCGTATTTAAGTTAGTTACTAACGATACCACATGCTCCTCTCGAAACTTGAGTAGTAATTAATAATGCATACTGTGTTTGTATTTCAAATTATTTGTCATAGATTGTTATCAATTCCACTGAAGCCAGAAAATTATATAAAAGAAAAACAAACAATTATTAATATTGCTAAAAATAACGGCTATAGAGAAAAAAACCATAGATAATATTATAAAAAAGAAAGAAACACAAACAGCAATATACACATACTTATATAACAAAACACCAAATGTCAACGATAAAAATAAACCTTGGAGAAAAATAATATATGTTGGAAAACTTACAACGGATCTATTAAATTCATGCAAAGACAAAAAGTTCAAACCCGCGTTCTATACGAAAAATAGTATCAAAAGTTATTTATTAAACAATAAGTCAAAAATCTCCGATGAAAATAAAAGTTTATCAATTAAGTTGTGGAGATTGCGACGCGGTTTACATCGGACAAAGTGGGAGAAAAATAAAGGAAAGACTTGAAGAACATAAAAGAGCCGTAAAAAACTTAAGTTTAAATTCAGAAATGGCAGAGCATGCCAGAATGGAGGGACGTAAGTTTGATTCGAAATTATTATATGGGTGCAATAAAGGAAGAAAGATGGACATCTTAGAGATTTTAGAAATAAATAATAATAAAATAAATAATAAAAATATAATTAACATCCAGATACCGCCCATAACCTCCCCACTCCTATCCATTTTAACCCCGCCCCCAACCCCCACCACCATTACACCCACCCAATCCCTATAAATTCTGTCTCGAATTATTTTTAATTTAGTTGTAAACGTGTTGTTATTGACAATGGGAGAAATCCCGAAAACGTTCTAACAATTCAAAATAAATATAGTGGAATAAACAGTGTTGTTTACCCTCATTTTTTAATATTTTAATTGTTTCACAAAATCGTGTGTTCGTTTGAAAGAAATTGCCACCCGGCAACAAACCCACCGTTGTAATAATGTGTAGGTACACAAAAAGATAATAAATAAATTAATATCTCTCTGATCCTACCCTTGTTATCTAAATGATTGTTTACTGCAAGATAACTAAATACTAATATTAATATTTTCATAAATCTATCAGAGAAAAATGTAAGACTAATAAGAATAGTTCATAATAATTATATAATTTAATCGAATAATATGTTTTTAATTGACTTCTTCTCATGGTGCCATTTTCTATCGGAGGTCGGCAATCATTCTGGCGATTACGACTTTATTTACCGCCGCACGGAACAACTCTGTCGAGTTACACTTATACCAGTCCCTTAAGTTACGCAACCATGCGATGCGGTGTCTTTTTATACTTTTTACCACTTATTTTCCGCTGGATGATGAGTTAGTTATATTTTTAGACTATATTTTTGGTCTTCTCTTAACATGTTCGAGACACTCAAGTTTTTCTTGCTTGATTCTTGGTCTTTTTCTATATGCCGGAGGACTTCAATATTCGTCACTCTATCCACCCAGAAAATTTTTGATTTGCGTCTACAGAGCCACACCACATAAAACTTGATTTGCGGATAAGATCTTGGTATAGTGTCTACGCCTCCACACCATATAAGAGAATGGCGAAAATATAACGTCGAAACACACGCATTGACTTAAAGAATTAATTGTCTTAATTGACTTAAAGAAAGGTAATTAGAATATTATATTATAGTTCAGTAATGATACCAAAAACCTTTAATGCGAGACCTGAGAGCTGGTGGACAATACTTTACTCTAAATTCCTGCCATAATACCGAGTTAGAAATATTAAAACCTCAATGTTATGGAGATAAGCGACTTCAAAGCTTCCATTTTTTCTCAGTATTCGTGACGTTCTGTAAGACCTTAGAATTTCATTAAATAAACTCATTTCGAATATAACAAATGATTTTTTTAATACAAAATAAATAAAAATACTTAAATCACGCTAAAAATATACACCATTACGTAAAATGCTTTTTTTAAAAAAAATTACGTGTGGAATAAAAGCAAAGGCAGCAATATCCAATAAAAAATGAAGGCAGTCATCGAGGATTATTAATATATGATGTACTGAATTTGAAATTTTTAAAGAAACAGCCTATAAATTTATAGAAAACATGATTTTGGAAGGGATAGATACATAAAATCTAGAATTCAATACATTTCAAATGAGTAATCCTCGATGACTGCATTTAAAATATTTTTTTTTGGATATTGCTGCCTTTGCCTTTATACCCCATACGCGGTATTAAAAATCCATTCTTCAAAAGTCATACAAGATGGTAAGGCGACATAATAAACAAATGTTTACCTCTCAAAATGATAATTGATTTAATATTTATTAATATATTTAATATCTATAATATCTTTCCTGAAGGCATATTTGACTTTCCATATTAGTTCATAAATGCCGCTGCTTTTGTGAAACTATAAACCGACGCTAGATGGCGTTGGTCACGCATGAAACAATTGCTCTGGTTTCGATTCGTAAATTTTGTAATCGTATTGTTTTCCGGGATTTATTCAGTTCAAATTCTTTTTCGCTTGTTATTTGTGACGTGGAAGAACCAAAAAGTCTTCTCAAGATATCAGCAAAACAAAAGTCGACGACACAAAGATCCTTGTGACCGGACAATTTTGTTGGAGAGGATAAATGGTCTGCAGGTCAGTGGTCATTTGTGGCGTATTTGGTTTCCTCATGTATTTTCTTCAAAGAGAGAAAACTTAATTTGATAGTTTTTTGCATTATTATATTGAGACGTATTAGTTGAATATTTAATTCACCCAGGGATGGCTATTTACACGCCGTCCGCCCACATTGATACACAAGTAGTTTGCATTTGTTATTTCTGGAAACTTCAAATCAAACTTGCCACGGAATCAGACACTTTACGGCTCTCAAATCTCGTGAATTGTTAATTCTAATCTGTAATAATTCGGTTTCCATTCCGCCATTTCGCGTTTTACTGCCTAGTGCGACTGTGCCCGGTGCTGCGTCGAACCGCGTAACTCCGCAGGTTTATGGCCCACCTGAAAATTCAGGACACGAACGCTGCCCACGGCAAACACAATCCACATTTGTAATTTATGTATCGAGACTTGAAAAGGTTCTGTGAAATATTTAGTGCGCAGCGGGCCGTAATGCCTTTGTGCGGATACGCAGTGGTGTAAAAGGAAAAGAAGGCCGCGTTCGATACAGCCCTAGGGGAAGGAGCAGGGATGGATTTTTGGCTTGGTCCTGCGGGGGATGCTAAGTTCAGAAAAAATATTATATGTTTTATTTATTTACATACAATTTAAATGTTTTAATTATTGTCAAAATTAAGGTGGAGTGATAACGTCCTCAAAGATATCTCTGCCTTAGAGCTTCGAAACTGGAGAGAGCTGGCGCTAGACCGAGATGAGTGGAAGAAAATTATTGAGGAGGCCAAGACCCACCAAGGGTTGTAGTGCCAAAAATGATGATGATGTTTAATTTATTAACAATATTTTTATAAGTGTGTTCTGAGGACACAATTACTAGATTTTGATAATTAAAGATGATAAATTATAGACGTCTCACAGAAATGAAGCCAATTATATAGAAAACGTGCATGAAATCTTTATAGGGTGGTCCAGGGATTATGGTCTTTATGAGCAGGCTTTAGTGATCACTTTAGACAACGCAAAATGCAACAATTCCACCGTAAGAACATCCACACATTATCAATTTTTTGAAAGTTGTATATTGTATGTGGATTATTAAAGCAAAGGCAGCAATATTAAAAAAAAATTGAATGCAGTCATCGAGGATAACTTATTAATAATGTACTGAATTTGAGATTTTATAGGAAACATGTGCCATATACATATGAATATGAAACATATGCATATGAAACGTAGCTTATAAATTTATAAGAAAGATGATTTTGGAAGGGATAGATAATATCTAGAATTCAGTTAATTTTAAATAATAAACATTTGCTTTTATACCCCACACAATATGTTTTATATCAGTTTCTTTTGTATATTCGAACGAACTATACTTAAAACTCCAGTAGTCCTTCTCATTACATAGTATACATATATTACATAGATTTCTCAGCTGGTAATGATACCTCTATATATTTAAAGTTGAATATTAAGCAAATAAAAAAATGGTCATATGATATTCTTCAGAATTATTTAACATATACACTACAATACGCCTTACAATTATTATTTTCAGGTATTATAAATAATTAAATTATGCAAGTCTGGCAGGAAAAAACTATTTATATGGGAAACGTGTGCGATTTTTCATTAATTTTATATATTAATATTATTAATATTTAAAGCATTAACTTTGTGGTTAGACATAATAACAGAATGTATGAAAACAGAATGTAGTAAAAACCACTACCAGATTTACTAAGTTACTAACATTCTGTCATTAATTTTATCTTTGTAACGCTATGAATAGAATGGCGCATATCGTGAATTCAATGAATTCCACACAAAAATCATGAACAAATTTTATTTGAAATACCACCTACCTTTCCCTAAGAAATTGTTATATAAAATGCAAGAGAAATTTTGAGAAAAAGTTTTGAATTTCGCACGCGTTGCCCACATTCTTTTAAATATTTTTTTATTATGATCTTATTTTCTTCGTGTGATTATATTTGTCTAGGTAATTTTTTTACGTACGTTTGTCTAAATATAGTGATAATATATTTGAAAAAGTCCTAATCCGCCTCTCGTAGGTAGAATATTCCCCGGAGCACAGTAACGAAAATTCTTTCTCCGTATCATGAGAATAGAGAATATATAATGTGGACTACGGTTGTGGAGAAGGCGAATAAATCTTCAAACTTCGATTTGAAGTTGACAACACGCTGTTCACTACCAGCGATGCAGAACTTATACACGATTGACAGAAAGACTTGGTACCGGGTCTAAATGCACAATTACTCACCGTTTAAAAAAAAAATTATAACATTACCAAAAACGAAAACAAACTCAAGACATATGTGGAGGTGGATGAGCCCTCCGGTTTAGGATGAGTGGAAGCGGTGTTGATAATGTAGAGTCACGATGGTTTCACAGAATTTATTGAATGGCAAGAGCAAAATTTATAAAGAATACAGTAGGTACAAATGTTACAAGTGAAAGCTGACGTTTGAAGGTATGACGGCAAGGGCTTCCGCTATACAAGCCGTTCACTGGGGAAGTGAGATAGTCTGCTCTGGAGACTACCATTTTTATATTTGTCGTGAACAAAGGACTCGGTGTATTATGACTTCGTCTTACTCGGCCGCTCGTGTGGGTAGTATTTAGTCTGGTCAGCAAGGTGAGTTGCGTCGCTTTTCATGCCCTCTGCTATACGCGCCTGTGTACTCGGTCATTGGTCCGGCTTACATTGTCGCCCGTTTTACGGATTCAGCATTCTGATTTCGACCTTTGCGTCAGGGGCGATAGCCTGCCGTGCTTGATTGTCGGCGTATCCTGTGCCTCCTTACACGTGTATATGTACGCGTCTTTGGCCACCACACATATCATGTACAATCATTATTCGGGGGATTGTCGACAGTCATCCAGAAGAGGACCAGAGAACTCCTGGAAGACTCAATACTTCAAAATAGAGACGGCCTGTGAGAGCGACACCCAGAACTGAAGAAAATATAGTCTGAGAATGACAAGAGCCCCTTCAACAGTCTACCTAGGAAATGAGTTGGGATTTATTGTAATCTTTCAAATTTGTTCTCATATGAGAACTTAATTATTTGAGCCCTTGCCCGGAATAACGTTGTATCCAACAATACTCTCATTCCGAGAAAAATTGAAAAAACGAAACCAGTTACAATTTATTACATTTTATATTTTAAATATAACAAACATATAATTCTTAACTAATCTCAATATAAAATAGGGGGAAAAGTCAATTAAATTTGAATCTATTGTAAAAAAACATGCTGAATCAGTGGAAAAACGTTGTATATGAAATTTTCACAAACAACGTTATTCCGCAAAATGGATTTTTTTATTCTGCTTTACTTGATAATGCCTTTTAAAAGCAGCATGTGCTCAAGTAACATGAATTCACAAATGTCATCGAGGTCCTTGAGCTTAACAGTCTTATTGGCAGTAGATTGGAATACATTGAAGTTAGTTCCAGGCTCCCTAACTGCATGATTTTTTTCCAAACGGTAGCCAATCTTGCCCTCCTTCCACAAATAGTTGGTAGAAAGCTATAGGAGGTCCATGATTCTAATTCTTTGTGGAAAGTTTGAGCTCTGATTGTGATGAGATCATTAGTAGGTAAAGAGCTTTTACGGAACGATAAGTCTCTCGTACATACTATTACATATCTCCGTCTGTTTGCTGAATATGGCGTCGGACATTCAATTTCTTAATACACAAGACGAGATGATTACTTTTTTCATTGTAATTCAGTAACCTGAATACTGATTTATATCTTTTTATTTATCTTGATATTATCTTGATATTAAACTGAATATTTATCTTGATATTAAAATGGAGAAAACATCCCGGATTTAAACATTTTTGGCACAAACTCGACCCTGCGAAAAAGAATGAGGAATTAAATAAACTTTTTGTATCGTTGTTATATTAAGTTACGATATAAAGAGCACTATAAAGCCAGCATTATTATCAAAAAGCATTTCAAATATCAATATGGATAAATCAATTGAGTAAAATCGGTTAACGTTCGACAAAATAATATTGTCACATATGAAATCACAATATCAACTGCCAAATCGTATACAACGTTATTCCACAAACATGTTCTGGCGGGTCAATTGCAGGTTTGATAATATTTTTTCTGGATAAAAACTCCTTTCCTGCATCCTTCAACTTATTGGCTTTGATATCTTTCCAATTTAAAACATTAGATGTTCGTTTTCTCCCTTTATTCATGTGAATTAAACCACGCTCCACGATATTGACGCTCGGCGACGCCATTTTGAGAAACACTATACAACGTTATTCCACAAACCAATAACTTTAAAATGCAGCCAGAAGCCTAAATATTTTTTTCTTGACATATTATTTACCTTAAACGATGCATAATAACATACCTAACATAAATCCATCAATAACTCAAAATTGACATTTGTGTTGGATACAACGTTATTCCGGGCAAGGGCTCATTTATTCAGCTATAATATATCTAATTTTAAAAAAATGTATTGTCCTGATGAAGGTTGAGACCAACCGAAACTTGTTGATGAGTATATATAGTAATAAGTGGTTAAAAACTAACTTTTTTATTTTATTTTTGAATTAAATTCATAATCGAATATGTTTGTTGTTTATTTTGTTAACGTATTTACCTAGATTTTTAATTATTAGTAGGTTTACGTTGTATCCCAATGAGGGGACCATTGGTTCCGAAAAACGTTGGTATTTTCAGCAAATTAGTTGTAAACAAACTATATCCTTGCAAATTATATAAAAATATTGTCACGGGACGTGACTTTAGGAGGGAAATCAAAATGCAGGAAATTAATTTAGTTTAATTTCTTAACAAGTAAGGTTCTGGAAACGGACGAATATTCAACACGTTTTATTGAATTGTTCCTTATTTCGCACTAATTAACGCTGTTTGTGTCTTAGATCACTTCTGATAAATTCCGTTCAATATTCGCTAGTAGAAACTATTCACCCCGGTATCCTTTATTCACTTGCGCTGGTCACTTACTAATATCGCATGTTGTAATATCACGAATCACTGATCAAGCTGGTTTACTCGGTAGTATCATAGAAATGTCGCCATATTTATTAACTTAATTGCCTGAGCCCGCGTCGCATGACTCCTAATATTGCAAAAATATCCACGAAAGGTTTATTCTAGAGGTAACGAGAAATACGCGGAACATTTCAGATGATTCTACATAGTTTGTTACTATGAAATAGAAAGGCGTAGGATTCTCTCGAGAGATAACGCAGTCACGGTTGAATGACCATGGATTGCGTGCGTAACAGTCTGCGTTTCCGGTTGACTGAGCACCATCGCGTGACATCGTTGTTTATTTTCAGCAGTCGGTAGGTACCCAGTGTTGCTACAATATTTTATGTTAAAGTAAACTTATTTACGTATACCTTAAGTGACGCCAACAAGAACAAGTTCAGTAAGTCAACAAGTGTAATAAATAACAGTGTTAGTCCATTCTTTAGACTTCTATTCGTTAGTCAAATTACGCGTAACGCGAAAGTAAAAGGTCTCTTAAATACATTAGTGTAATTCAAAGTACTCCCGAATACTTTTAAAGTACTCAAATGCAGAAATGAACCTGTACAGATTAAAAGTGAAAAGTTAGAAAATTTATGTCCTTAGTTTCCGCCGTTACCTTTTGAATGAAGCTTCTGAGCGATCCTTAACTAGTTAACTTTCTCCGCGTAAGGAAGCGATAATTTTTGTACTTTTGTTCATTTATATTCAGCTATCTAGAAATGTATATCCGATAGCTGATTGTCTCGCAGTCTAAATGAGAGGATAAGAAGCAAAAGCGCCTCTTTCAAATATACGAAATTTTAGTAAACGACTTAAACCAAAGGGGACATTTTGAGATTTTTTATTTTAAAAAATTATTTATTTTGAACATAAATGTTTGTAAGAATATGAGCCACTCATTCACTCTAGTGAGAAGAGTGACTTATCTCATTCTAATGAACAGCTTTACAACAAAATGAGGACAAAATACTATTTAAAATTAATTAATTTATTTATTTTATCATTGGACTATATGCTATGAAACATACAACTTTCAAAATATTGATAATGTATGGATATTCTTATGATGGAATTGGTGAACCTCGCATTGTAGAGTGATAATTGTGTACAGTGATCACTTAAGCCAGCTCATACAGGCCGTCACCTAAGAGACTTTCATCCACGTTCCTCATATTTATAGCTTCGGCTCTATGAGACTTCTATAATTCATCTTAATTCAATAATATTCCCTCCCGCAAAGAACAAATCCAGTAATTGTGTTTTCAGAACATACATATAAAAATATTGTTTAAATATAAACTAGGCTATAGAAGTTAAAAAACCGAAAATATAGATTTCAGGAGTAATCTAATGTAAATGTTAAATAATTCGAAAGAATATCGTGTACATTAAAAATAAAATTTCTTAATACGCCACTGCAATAATATAGAGGTATCATTACCATCTGCAAAATCTATGTGTACAATTTCATGAGAAAGGACTACAGATGTCTCGGGCGTAGTCTAATAAAACATGAGAAAAGTTTTCAGAATTGAAACATAAATACAGCTTTCAATAATTTGATAATGTTCGGATGTTCTTACGATGGAAATGGTGAACGTTGAATTGTGTAGAGTGATCACTTAAGCCAGCCTACACAGGTTGTAAGCCCTGGGCCGTCGCATATGAGACTTCTATACACATTTCTCATATAAATAGCTGCGTCTCTGTGAAACTTTTATAATTCATCATAAAAGAATAATAATCCCTCAGTGGGATAATTGTGTTCACAGAACATATTTGTTCATATAAAAATGTGATTAAAATTATGTTAAAGATATGTAAATAATTGAGTATATCTAAATAAAAGTGAAATTAATAAATTCTAAAACAAAAAAATATTGTCTTTCATCATATAATAATATCACTAGCTGAAACCTGCCAAAATGACGGAACATTGGTCTTTGCTAAGCCCTATTATATATTTATAGTATATTTTTTGCGGCCCAAGGAAAGGCGGCCGTAGCGACATGCGAAGAGCGGCCGGTTTGGGTTTTCTGACTTCGAGTTTAAGCCCCATCTCTGGCCGTTTAATTCGTTTTTTGTCGTGAATTCGAACGAAGTTACGGACGGACAGACGGACAGACAGCGAAATTATTATGTTTGATAATTTACCACGACAGTCTACTAAAGTAAGGTGCAAGTTTGACTAATACTCAGTTTTACTAATACGAAATACTTGTGAAACTGCCGTAATACGATTTGAAATAATATTTGGTTTTTATTTTCGACAGTTAATTATATTTATTCTTGTGAATTTCGATCGTATGAAATGAAAATGTATTTGAAATATAACATTAACATTTACAACGCACAAAAGTAATGTTTTCGTATTATTTCTTCAGAAGGGTATAAGTCATTTTATTTTTATTCAAATCCACTTTTCCAATAAACAAAGCACTTCAGGGTCTGACGATAAATTTTTTGGTTAAAAATATAACCGAGCCGAGAAATAATACGAAAATGTAAAACGGGATAACTTATATCAATATAAAGGCAATTTGATTTGCCAGCATTTCTTCAGCCTAAAATAAAGAAAGGTTAGAGAGTTCATAAAAGTTAAAGTTGAAACTCAATATTGAGGATTCGTATTTGGTAAGTCAATAGAAGAGTGTTTGTTTAGAAGTGATTTTACAGGTTAATTGGTTATTTCAAAAACTTTTTGGTTTTATTCAGTGGCATACTGAAAATATCTAGATAGGATCTAAGCGAAAGTTAAGATAAGACGCGTTTTAGAATTGTATAAATAACTTGATAGCGGTAGATTATAAAGTGAAATTTTGTTTAAGTAAAACTATAGAAAATATTTATTAGCGGATAATAATTTCTAAAAAATATTGATTATTTTATTTGTATATATCTACTTTTATGTGAGTATTTTTTTCTTCAACATGTTTCAGAAATTACCATTGCATCATCAGGGTGCTGTATGTATTATTATGTATTATACAGCATCCTGATGATGGAATGGTAATTTCTGAAACATGTTGAAGAAAAAAATACTCACATAAAAGTAGATATATACAAATAAAATAATCAATATTTTTTAAAAATGTCAATCTACAATGCTGCTCAATCAATTGAAAAAATGATAATAATTGCAATTTGAAAACAGGTAATGATCAGTCTTCTTCTTCTTCTTCTTTCTCAGCTTTCATCTCCCACTGCTGAATATAGGTCTCTTCCATACCCTTCCATCCTTCGTTGTTTTTTGCCAGTTGTTGCAATTTCTTCCTCCCCATAGCGGCTACATCGTTGGTTAACCTTATTTGAGGTCTTCCGACGTCGCTTTAATTTTCTCAAAAACTCTTGGAGTCCATCTTGTAGCATTTGCTTGCCTTGCTACATACCTATCCCATTTCCACTTAAGCTTTGCTACACGATCCACGATATCCACTACTTTATCACAATAATCATTAAACAGGGAATAATTTGATTTGAACGTTTATGTAATTAAAATATGACCTATTAGTGATGCATTACGGTATGTTGAAGCATGCATTACCGGTTTTTGGTAAACAAATTTATTTGTAAATGTGGCTAAATTCCATTATAGAATTATTATTTTCTACGTACGTAATTTCTACGTAACGGTTATGTCGGCAATGTATTTATTATATATTCTTAAATTCCGATATAATGTGACGATATTTGCAGAATGCAGGGTCGTGGAGTATTTTATTGAATTATATATTATTTATTTAGACAAAAATGTGCGATATTTCGATATTCCATCTCCCTTCGTTTTTTGAAATATTGAGTCTGCATATATTAAACATATGTTGTGAAGACTTCCAACTGGATCAGATACTTGAAGGTCACAGAAATCATGAATGGCTTAATTTTGTAATGAAAGGCTCATGGGGGTTCTCGCTAACATAAATCCTCCCAATGGCGACTTTGTCATATGGTGCCGACGACATCTTCACAACTCAGTTGGCCACCTTTTGCCACATGGCTCGATATGACGAACATCAAAGTCTGGTCTAGTTATGCTAACGTTTCCTTTAAAGGGTCTTGTTTCCCATATCGGTAAAAACTTGTTAATCTCCTGCACCTCCACCACAACTGTAGTTACTTCCCAGTTACTTAATTATTTACCATCACGCCGTTTCTCCACGGTGGTAAACAGGGATGATAGAGCACCGTACTTTTCTGTCCTGATACGTAACTCTCGCCTCATCCACATTTATACATCTTCGCATGCAAGCTCGACGGTTGTCGAGGCTTCTAACGGGACCATCTTCCAGTATTTGGTTAATCTGGTCGTGCCACGCCTTCCGCAGTTGCCCTCTCTTTCTGGCGCCGTCATTGTAATTTTATTTAATTTTTTTTATTTCTTATGCCCTAGGAGAGTCATGGGTATAAGCAATTATTTGAAATCTAAACTCGTTAGATACCCATGCAATATATGTTCACTTGCAATAGGTAACACACGCAGTGTGTCTAGTATTACAATATTGTAAGTCCGGTTGCTTCCCGCTGATTTTCGTCGTTATTTCTGATGACGCATTGAATGTTCCACAAATCGTCGATTTAATCTGTTTTTGTTTGTTGGTATTTTTATCATCCGCATATGTATGTGTTGATCATATATGTACATGTTTATTGGCAGACCAATAATCTGATATTAATTCAGTAGATTATTATTATTCTAGAGAGGTTACATTCCTGAACGCCCTCTTATCCAACCCACCCTGTTTTACATTACTTTACATTGGTAGTGATTAGGGTACTTTGTTGACAAATTAACAATTATTGTCCTTCAAAGGTGGAGAGTAGTAAATTTTAAGTATTTTCTTAATTTATGTTTATATTGTATTAAGTAATAAATAGTAAACACTATTAAATAGTCGAGTGTTTAATATATATCAATTTTAAATAAACATATATATCCTTAACAATATTTTTATATGTAGATTTGTTCTGAGTACACTTGGCGGCCCTCGTAGCCCAGTGGGTATGACAAGGGCTTCTCATAGCGAGGATTTCGGTTTCGATTCCCGATGAGGTCACAATATGTATTTTATTCAAGTCTGGGCGCTTCTATAATCGGGTCTTTTGGCCTGTTTAATCGTAAATAAAAAATAAAACAACACAGTTACCGGATTTTGTTCCCAGAGGGATGATTAATTAATTAATCTAAATGATAGAAGTCTTCAAGAGATTACAGTCCACTTTTAAATATAGAGATATCATTATCAGTTGCGAATAGACCACAGATGTTTTTAGCATAGTCTCTTCAAATAAACGAAAGGTTTTCGAATTTGGAACATACATGTAGAACTTTAAAAAATATGATAATTTGTGGATGGTCTTACGATGGAATTGGTGAACGTTGCATTGCATAGAGTGATCTCTTTAGCCAGCTCATACAGGTTGTAAGCCCTGAGCCATCCTATAAAAAAGACTTCCATTCATGTTTTACATATAAATTGTGTCGTCTCTGTGAGACTTCTATAATTTGGATTTGGATATAATAAATATTTTAATATTTAACATATACTTACATAATTACATCACAAAGTCCCTGTATGCAAACTTACCTGGAATACTGTTCCATAATTGGCTCTGTTTCGTTTACTTGTGAATATTTCATTTATCTCTGGTATACTTCTTTTGCTGTTTCTAATGCACTAAATTATCACATGTAGATACTTTTTATATTCGTCGCTGGCTGAGTATATTCGCTCGGATCACCTGTTTTTCGCTGCCAAACAATGTTTGTGATCAGCGCGATGCCGCGGTATAGTTACAAGATTCGATTTTTTCTAAGCTTTTTGGTATAATTTTACATATTCTAGATCTCTTTATAATTTTCTAGATTGTTCGGAAGAATTTGAATATGTGCATTCTTATCCTTTTAGAATCTCGCGACGGAATTTTATTTTTTATTTTTGTTATTTCTCCCCACCCCAGACAATGATTTTTTTGTTTATTTTATTTAAAGATCAGCTGGAATATAACTAAGGTATAGTGGTATGGAAACCGTTAGACTTTTGATAGAGTTGGTGAGATTTTAAAAATAAGATGATTTTGAAAATTTAAAAAAAAAATCTCTTTGCCCGTGAAATTTTTCAGTTCTCTAAAGATTTATTTTACTCTCATATCTCTATATTATAATAACTTGAAACATTGAATGATTATATTTTTTAGTCATCATAAATATTCTTTAACTATTGTTTTGAAAATGTGGACTGAAATTGTTTGATGTCAAACAACAAGACCCCAGAATTCAAATATATACAAAGTAAATGAAGCTTTATGAGACTTCAAATACATTTTTACGCATTAGTTTTTAGAATATTTGTGAAATTTTCTGCAACTTCATTGACACAAATAACTAAATAGCTATCTACCTAGCCAAGTATCTAGTTACCTTTATTACAAGATAAAGATTAATTATCTATATATCAGTTTTACTTTCTTTTGTGCTGAATTAATTGTGCAGAATCAAATTTCAATTATAATTGAATTCATAGACGTGTGCAGAATAGCGTACGTAATACGATATACATATTTACCTATATGATGACAATACATACATATTTGTTTATTAAGATAAATAATATTAAAAAATATTGATTATAATATTTGTATAAATCTACTTTTATCTGAGTTTTTTTTCACCAACATGTTTCAGAAATTACCATTCCATCATCAGGGTGCTGTATAACTGTCGAAAAATTCGAATGAAATGTCTTTTGTTCACTGCTTTTAAAAATCATTTGAAAAATTATTTAAAAAAAATATATATATATTATTATTGAAGTTCTTGATTACTCGTAATTATTGGAAAAAATTTTAAAATTGGGCTCGTAGTCAAATTCAATTGATTATTAATAATATTTTGTTTACTTTTACACGCTACTAATTTCTAATGATACTAAATTATTAAAATTAAATTAAAAATGTAGGACTTTCTGTTTTACACATAAATAATTTTGAACTGATATTGAATAATTTAGAATCATTAGAAATTAGTAAAGCGTGTAAAAGTAAACAAAATATTATTAATAATCAATTGAATTTGACTACGAGCCCAATTTTTTTTTTCTAATAATTACGAGTAATCAAGAACTTCAGTAATAATATATATATATATTATTTTAAATAATTTTTCAAATGATTTTAAAAAGCAGTGAACAAAAGACATTTCATTCGAATTTTTTGACAGTTATACAGCACCCTGATGATGGAATGGTAATTTCTGAAACATGTTGGCGAAAAAAACTCAGATAAAAGTATATTTATACAAATATTATAATCAATATTTTTTTTAAATTGTCAATTTACAATGTTGCTCAATCAATTAAATAAATAAATAATATTAGTCTCATAGAGACAAATTATTAGTTATACGTGTTTGGAAGTCTATATAGGGTGGCCTAAGGCTTATGACCTGTATTACCTGGATTAAGCCACTTTCACTTCCACAATGCAATGTTTACCAATTCCACGTAAGAACATTCATACAAAGTTATAGGTATGTACGTTCTAAATCTGTGTTCCTTCAAGTATTTGAAGGGATACGTCTACAAAAACATTCGATGGATTAAGTTTGGTACATCCCATACGGAACCGCTATTTTTACTTTGAAAGTTGGTAGACAAATCGCTACAACTATCGCGATAAATCATAAACTAGTGCAACTGGAAAGCGATGTATAATTCATTTTCTAATAAATCAAAATGCTAGTGAATTTGAAATATTATTGAATGGCAGGTTTGAAACATTGCCAACAGATGGTGTTGATGACACATGTTGGAGCGAAGTATAGATACACATTTCTCTTGAAGGGACTGATCATTTTATTTTATGGTAGAGGGGAACCGGTCCATAATTTTTTTTTCATTGATGTTTAACAAAAAGGGGCTAAATTTTCAAAAAGGCATTTATAAAAACGGATGTAGAAAAATGAAATTTCTTTGCAATTTATAATTATTTATTCTTTTTCAATCTGACAAATGAACTTTTTTTTAAATATTTCTATTTTAAACATCGGCTAAAGCGTAACGGGTTCCAGTCGTTTCCACCAGGGAAAGGAAAAAAGCTGGCGATATGTATTTGTTTTCTTTATAGATATTTATTTTTTAAATATTGTTCCGAATATAGTATCTTAACTAAAATATCTTCTTGTTATAAAGCGTGACTTATTTACTAAGGTATTCTTTTTTTAAGAGTATCTAGTTCGATATTTTTATAATGGTTTTTAAATTAACGACCATTTTAACCAGCCGTGGCATTGGGTGGTGTACCAATAAATTTACGTTAGTTCATGCCTTCAAATTAATAAAATACTGGTAATAATTAATTCAACATTGAATAATTTGGTGTATTTACCGAGAATCACTCAATATATACATATAAACGATGAATATTTTGGGCCGCTGTTGTCTTGAAATAATACAAAATTGATTACATCTAATTCCAGACCAGACGAAGTGATCGATCATTACTTTGAAAGATTTCTCTGTAATGGATCGATTGGCATCCAGCCGCCATCTTGATTAGTGCGAAAACCAAAACAATTTCAAACCGCGATTCCACCTCCCTTGTGGTTAACTGTACACCCATTTAATGAGACTCCGAACCAAGCCAGGATGATCAATTTGTACCCATCATTACGAGCCATATGTATTACACAAATTTGTCTTTTGGAGTTTAAAATTTAAAAGCGAAAAAGTAACCCATAAAAACCAAGTTTGTATTATACTCCCTTTCTCATTTACTGTGGAAACTGGTTTGGCGCTTAACCTACGCGTTGGGCTTCGGTCGAGCGACGTCACGAAAGGGAGTAATAAAAATTTTTCAAAAATCCAAAATTATACTATAATCAGGTTTTTTGTCTACCTGACGCGTTGAAATATTTTCATACAACTTAGTAAGTTGTATGAAATAAACATTAAAAAATTTTAAAATCCAAAATTATACTATAATTATTTTTTTTTATTGAAAATTTGATAGATCTTCTTGATCGTTGCCACGAGTCTGCTTGCAATGTTTCAGCTCGATTGGATCACGGGAAAGGGGTTAAAAATCGATCAAAAAATTTTTCGTCAAGGAAACAAGCAAGCAGACGCCACGAGTTAAAAGAAAGGAAGTAAAAAAAGGTCTATTTAGTAGGTACATCTATAGCTTAAATTTCCTGGCACACAACCTCGTGCCACGACTAGTGCCAATACGTTGGACCTGTTCAAAAAATAATACAAATAAATTTTTAACAATTATTAAAGCGGATAACATAGCTCTTCATTAAGAAGCTTAGTCTTAGTAAATAAGTCGCGCTTTATTAAAAAAATATTTTTCTACTTAAAATATTTTGGAAGAGTATTAAAAAATACGTCTTTTGCACAGACAAATAAAAATATAAAGACATGAACAAATGGAAATTCCTCGATGCACTTAGTTCCTTGATATGGTTCCACGGCTGGTTTCAATACGTTTGACTTGTTTAAAAATTTGCTAAGAGCTTGTAAATTTTAAACAATTAAGAAAATGTCAAAATGAAATACTCATAAAAATAATAATTTCTTAGTAAATAAGTCGCTCCTAATTAAAAAAAAAACGTTGTTAGGTACTATAAGAGACTCGGTTTGCACGAAAATTTAAAAAAAAATGTAAATAATACATAAATAAAATATATCAAAAATGCATTACAAATATATGTTTTGCTTGGGAATTTAACTACGCAAGAATAGATTTTTAAACTGCGTTATGAATGTGTCCAGAATTCTGATAAAAGATCTGTGCCTTTCTTACTCGCTTACCACACGTTACACAAAACCTAAATATATTGCTAAGCGTACTTATTATTTGAAGATAAGTTAAATTTTTGATTTATTAAAATAAAAACAGATTTCAAGTGGAATTACGAATACCTAATTTAAGGAATTTAAAAAAAATTAACCTCAAAGCTTCCAAAAATAAACTCTTCATTTTATTGGTTTTTCGGAAGACCGATACAAACCAACATTTCCGCGAGGACTTTTCATTCCCCTTTCAATGTCAATTTGAGTAGAAATCCAGGCAAAATAAATATATTATGTTGCCGAGCGGAAAAGCATTTTATTTCAAGGGGGCTCGATACCCTGTGAAATTCAACAAAAAACCTGACTTATAGATTTTTCCATCAACCATAAAAATCGGAATGGAGGAGAAATATTCATTTGTTAGAAAATCACAGACATTTCTACAAAAAGGAATGCATAGTAAAAGGGAATTGATTTTTTTTTATCGCTTTCAGTATATTTTTAGAAACGCCAGATAAGGTTGAATGTTTGATATTGTTAAGAATATAGTGGAATTGGCGTGATGAATGTTACCGATTCAGAGAGTTGTCAGGAATATGTGTGAAACGTACGAAGGAGACCCGCCTCTTGTATCCGGGCTCCCTTCGGCGTTTGGAATATGACATACAGGGTTGTAAACATTAGTGCGCGTTTGGTAAACATAAATTTAATGAAAAACTACTAACAAAATTGAACAAAATTTATTCAAACAAGTTACATGACTGCTTTCTATATTAGGTTACTCCGGTAGAAGATACCAACTACTTGACAATTACTGAAACAGTCTAACAAATAACAATAACAAACAACAGCAACTCAATGTCGATAACATTACAAAGATTGTACATGATTTAGATATATTAAATTGTATGGCTGTCCTCTATCATAAATATTACCATTCATCAAAATATCTTAAGTCTTTGGGCAGAATAGTTTTTTAGACTAGTTCAAAAAAACAAAATCCTTGATTTGCTAAGTATTAAGAAAAACACGGCTTTTCTTATCAAAAATTTCATATCAATACAAATTATTGAATTAATTTAAAATGGCAGGAGTAATAATACTCCCATAAGGCGAAGTGCAGCTCATGGAAATTATAGAAGTTGAACTAAAAACCATATGTGTTTGTTTCAAAATGGATTTCTGTAAATTAACCTTTAAAACAATAAGACTATCAGACATTTTTTTCAGTAAAAAAAAATATATATTTAGATTTTTGAAATCACCAATCTTGATATATAATGCTTTTTTAAAAATAAAATAAAAATAGAAGCATAAAAAAGCTGTGTTGAGAAATTGACGATAAGATAGCACAGTACCTACTTACACAAGAATGTGGATATGCATATATCGATGAAATCGAGGATTCATTATACGGATAGGGTAACACTCACATGCGTTATAAGTGAAAAATTCCTTTCACTCTGTGAAAATTTAACTAAACCATTAATCATGGAGTACAGGAGAAAACGTATAGATATATTGAGTGAATTTCGTAAATTTGAAATGGGAAAAAGGTTTAAATTAAAAAATATATTTACAGCGTTTATTTTCAAGATAACAGCTCTCGAAATTGAAAAATTTTCCTCATAAAACAAGCTTGAAAATCTATCATGTAGTTTGGGAGTTGCAATTGAATTAAAATCCATCCAGTTCAGTGCGATATTATTAATTTGTTTAAAAATATAAATCGCGCAAAGCTCTTCCACACGACAAGTTCGTCAAATTAAGAAAGCTCATTAAAACTGTAATTAATTTATTCAACGGGTATAGATAATTTGAAGATAATGAATGAACTATTAAAATTTATGCTGATCCTTTTCAGTTTTAATTGAAGAACTTTATAGAATGGGGAGTTTCTATGAACAACCGCCGTATATAACATTTTAAGCGATTTAATCGTAAAAAAACTAACCCATAAAAAAACAGTTTTTATTATACTCCCTTTCTCATTGAAACAGGTTTCGCGCCTACTCCACACGTCGGGATCGAAAATTAAACAATATATAACTAACTAACTAACTAACTAACCATCACGCCGTTTCCCTGCAGGGGTAGGCAGAGAGGATTGAACGCCACACTCTTCTATCCTGGCACACCACTTTTGCTTCGGCCACATTCATACATCTTCTCATACACGTTCTACGGTTGTTGCGGCTTTTAACAGGGCCATCCTCAAATACTTGTAGTACCTGATCGTGCCAGGTCTTTCGCGGACGCCCTCTATTTCTGTTGCCTTCAACATTCGCCTCATATATTTTCTTAACCATCCTTTCCTCGTTCATACGTTCCACATGACCAAACCATCTCAGCACTCCTTTCTTTATTCTATCTACCACACTACAGCTAGCATTGCATTCACTTCTAATTTGTTCATTCCTCACTCTATCGACCAAAGATTTTTCACACAAGCGTCTTAGTGACCGCATTTCCACCGCATTCAGTCTACTTTCATTCCTTTTTTGCCAATTCCAGGCTTCACTTCCATACATAAGGGTTGGCACTAGAACGCCATTATGTACCGCTAGTCTTGCTTCTTTTGACAGATTCTTATTGGCCATAATTGCATTTAGTGCACCATTAACTTTGTTTCCCGCAGTTACTCCCCTTTCGATATCATTCTCAACCTTGCCGTCTCTACTAAACATACTTCCCAAATACACAAACTCGTTCACTTGTTCTAAGCATTCGTTGTTTATAATTACATCACACTTAGTCACTCTTTCGTCTCTCTCGAATACCATCACTTTCGATTTGCTGACATTCATCAGAAGTTCACTCTGCATGCGTACATCGGACATCCTGGATACCAAGCACTGCAGATCAGCTTCACTGTTAGCCACTAATACTGCATCGTCTGCGTATAGCAGACAGGATATGGTGAGTCCGTCCATTTTCGCTCCAACTTCTAGATCCTTCAGTTCTTTCATACAATTATCCATATACAGGTTGAAAAGCCATGGTGACATTACGCATCCCTGTTTGACACCTTTTGTATTATCAAACCATGATGTGAATGTCCCATTAATTCTCACGCAAGCACTACTTCCTTCGTACAGGGATGCAATTGCCTGTATGAGTTTACTCTTCACCCCATATTCAGACAAAACCTTCCATAACTTTCGTCTTATCACTCTGTCATACGCTTTTTGGAGATCCACAAAGGCACAAAAAAGTTTTTGGTTCTTTGCCTAAAACTTTTTCGTCATCTGGCGCAGTGAGAAAATCTGGTCCATGCATCCTCTTCCACTCATGAAGGCTCCTTGTACATCCCACACTTTTTCTTTCGTTGTCATCCTCACTCTTTCTATCAAAATTCTCGCATACAGTTTGCCAACAGAGCTCAATAGGCTAATGGCCCGATAATTCGCGCAGTCCATTCGCGACCCTTTTCCTTTGTATAGAGGCATGATCTCCAATCCTTAGGAGTGTAGCTGCCCTCTAAACATTGGTTGAAGAGTCTATGAAGCCACGTGAGTATTACTGGACCACCACCCTTAATGTACTCGGCAGCAACATTATCATAACCCACAGCCTTGCCATTCTTCATGTGCTTCAATGCTCTTTTGATTTCTTCCACAGTTATTTCATTCACACTGTCGTCACTATTCATAAATCCATTGGACGCCTCAAAGGAATCCTCATTCACATTCCCATGACTCTCATACATTTCTTCAAAAAATTCCTTCCATCTATCTTTTATTTCATTTTCGTTTCTAAGCATCTTTCCATTCTTAGACATAATAGCATTCACACAACCTCTTTTCGTGCCACTTCGAGACTTTTTAACTTCCTTCCAAAAGATCTTGATATTCTCTTGGAAGTTCTGAGTCAATTTAAGTCCCTCGTCCTTCCTCAAACGCTCCTTTCTTTCTTTCACTCCGTGCTTAACCTTTTTCTTACATACAATATATACATCCTTTGCTAGCGTATATCCATTCACATCTCCATTCTTTGATGCCAAGAGGTTACACCACGCTTTTTTTTTATCATTTATAAGATCTCTAATCTCGTCATCCCACCATGCATCTCCTTTCTTCCTTCCTTGGACGGTCACACCGCACACTTCCTTGGCTGACTCATACAGGCTCTTTTTGATGTGTTCCCATGCACTATCAATATTGAGCTCTTCCATACATTTCTCATTTAACCTTTCAGCGGTTTTCCTTTCAAACTTTTCCCTGGTATCCTTCTCTTGCAATCTTTCGATTTTGACCCTAGTCGGGGCTACCACTGTTTTCTTCCTAGATCGCCACCCATGAAACAGATTCACTCTTGATACTACAAGAAAGTGATCCGTTTCAATTTCAGCGCCTCGAAATACTCTGGTGTCAATAGTGGCGGACCTCAATCTAGAGTCAATTACAACGAAATCAATCATTGACCTTTCATTTCCTCTTTCCCACGTATATTGGTGGATTCCTTTGTGTTCAAAAAAAGTATTGGATACAAAAAGGTTCCACTCCAAACATATTTCAAGCAAACTATCGCCATTTCCATTCGTCCTTCTATCCCCAAATATACCAAGCGCAGACTCGAAGCCATCTCTTCGAGTTCCAACCCACCCATTCAAATCTCCACCCAAAATCAATCTTTCGCTGTCGCTTTTCATGTCTATGACAACTCTTACACTCGTCCAAAACTCATCTTTCACTTCGTCTTTATCTGAGTTTATAGGAGCATAACCTACAATAAGAAATACCCCAGTGATCCCAATTTTGAAACGGATCCACATGAGCCTGGCACTAATGAACCCATATTCTTTCATACATTCGACCATTCGCTCAGAAAGCATCGTTGCAACACCCTGGCATGCTCGGTCTGCCTCTGGGACTCCCGACCACAGTACGAGCAGACCATTGTGTTCCATCTCTCCACTTCCTTTCTTCATACTCTCACTTATACATAGTACATCTAAACATTTGCTCTTCATGCTCTCAGACATTTCATTCATCTTCCTTTCCATTCCTCCTCTAATATTCCACACACCAATCCGGCATTCTATCCTCCTCTTTGCGCCACCGTGGGGACTGCGGCATGACAGGTGGCTAGCCTTGTCGCTACCTATAGGCATAGTTCCCACAATTAATTACCTAAAACTCACATCAAGCACTCATCTCTCGCTTGCATTTCTCACAATACTTGGCTTACATCTAAAGTACACATAACAGTAGGCTAAAAATTATTCACAAACTAAACTACATATAATAATAAATTTCCTTATACACATAACACTAATAAACAAACAACTTAAATCTATCATTGAAAGATTTGGTAGATACTTCGTGGTGCAACATTATAATTTCAAATATGTTTTAATATACTTTGTAATACACACACAATATGAGTTATTAATTTACAACTATAGTTTCGAGAGGAGCAGTCCCTCTCATCATCAGGTATAGATAAGTAGAATAGTGGTGAACTGGACTGAAATGTGATATTATTTATTAATGTGTTTCCAGAATTTAAATTTTTTTTTTTTTTTTCAAAAAATCCAAAATAATACTATAATCAGGTTTCGCGTCTACCAGACGTGTTGAAATATTTTCATACAACTTAATAAGTTGTATGAAAAAAACATTCAAAAATTGAAAAATACAAAATTTTTTTTTTTTTTTTAACGAAAATTTGATAGATCTTTTTGATCGTCGCCACAAGTCTACTTGCGAATTTTTAGCTCGATTGGATCACGGGAAAGGGGTTTAAAATGGATCCAAAGTTTTTCGTCAGGCAAGAAGACAAAAAAAAAAAAAAAAAAAAAAAAAAAAAAAAAAAAAAAAAAAAAAAAAAAAATTAAATTCTGGAAACACATTAATAAATAATATCACATTTCAGTCCAGTTCACCACTCCTAGAGCTGTTCGGCGAAAAAAATACCCTTCCCTGCCGCGCGCCCCCCTGACCCCCCTGACCTACCCAATTAGATTGATAAATTTTGTATTTAAGTTAGTTATTATCTATACCTGATGATGAGAGGGACTGCTCCTCTCGAAACTATAGTTGTAAATTAATAACTCATATTGTGTGTGTATTACAAAGTATATTAAAACATATTTGAAAGCTTAAATCTAAATTACACATAATAAGAGTCCAGTTCAAAGTGGTCCGAAACACACGTCGGGCTAGGATCCTAACTTCATTTAAAACTATTGTCCTTTTCACACATTGTCTATTTCACATTGATCCGCCTGGTCCAGTCCACCCGCTCGCTCTGCTCGGTCCATCTGTGCTCCTGGTCCATCTGTGTACCAGATGTTGCAAAGGATGCGCACAGGGTTGCTTTGGCCCTGGAATGTGTCATCCCCCGAGATCGAAATTTGCTGGTTCCGTTCCACATTCACTTTCATAGTATTAGTAATTATAGCACTATTTTGGTATCTGTAATTTTTGATCCGGAACCTTGAACGTTTTCCGCGTCTACGCGATCAGTAACACATAGTATTATATGCACACACTGTTTATGTTTACATGTTGTAGCGCGTCACTTCTACAAGCTTATTGATCGTGTTTTGTAGAGACATATAACAAATATATACATCGTTAAAATTTCAAAAAATCCAAAATTATGCTAAAATTATTTAAAAAATTTAAACTAAAATTTGTTAAATCATTTTTATCGTCGCCACGAATCTGCCTGCAAAGTTTCAGCTCGATTGGATCACGGGAAAAGGGTTAAAAATCGATCCAAAGTTTTTCTCGGCAGACAAGCAGATGTTACGAGTTAAAAGAAAGGGAGTAAAAATAATAAATTTTTCAGTTTCTTTAAAATAAAAACATTTTGTAGATTTATTAGATTATTTTGCACAATAAATGTATATTTTTTTCAAATAGGACTTTGTCGTTATGTGAGATATATATTCTATTGTTTCTTTTTATCTTGCTCACATATCCTTGTTGTAGGTAAAATAGTGATTTATTTTTATATTCTCTATCACGAAATTACTGTCGCCGCCGGTACTAGGTAAACCTGAAAGATTTATGGTTATGTATATTCCATAATCCCTGAAGAATAAAGCCTGCAAGAAGTGCGTGCTACAGTTGTTAGCTATGGAACCTTGCCGTAGATAACAACAACTGTAACAAAATACATGTTACTCAAAGAGCAATGGAAAGCTTAAAATATTTCTGAAAGATCGAGAACAAACGTTTAAACTGATCAGAGAACCAATTTTTCATTAATTTTTAACTGGTAATTAAACTATTTAAGTAATAAACATTTGAAGACAAGGGAGGATATTTACTAATTAGAAAATGGTCATTGTGTGCGTTTAAATTTTAGCCAAGAACTAATCAATAAAATTTTAAAAAATACAAGCATAAGCATTATACATACATAAGAAAAAAGTAGATAATTTTCAGGAAGAAATAATTAAATCATAAAATAAAGTCCAATCTAATAAGAAAGTAAAGTGTTATAATATGAAGATAGTATCATCCGTGAATATAGAAATAAAGAATAAAATAAGCACAGAAATATTAAGCAAAGTATAATATATATAAGAATAATGTAAGCAAATGTAGCAAGAAAGGATATTCATACGTATGAAAATAGGAGTAGGTACCTAAAAACGTAGAAAGAAGCTTAACATGAAAACGGAAATAATAATACCTACTATTGATATCTTTAATATTTAAAACATTTAATTTCTTGTCAGACATTTAAACAAAATACGTACCCGTTTCTTCGTCAGGACAACCACTATACCAGCACGTACATGAAAGTAAACACAACTATAGTACTATTTATACACCAATTCAATGACAAAATATTAATTATATGCATGTTAATCTGACCGAAGGCTAACAAACACTGTTGGTGCAGTTTCATAAATTAAATTTATTAATAAAATTAAAAAACCAATAATTTAAAACGATAAAGATCAAAAATGTTATATTGAGAGGACTTCGCGTAATTTTAACAAAATAATTTTAAAAAATATGATATGTCTCAAAAATAATAAGTTTTCTGAATTTACTAATCAATTCATCTAGTCCAATCATAATTTTGATATAGAAACAGGGGTTGAATATTAAATATTAATAATAAAGGGTTATCACTTAATAATAAGAATTTTTTTGTATTCGGAAATCCATAAAAAAAACAATATTCCTTTAATTAATATTCAAATAAACTTTCCTTATAGTCCTCTGCTTGATTCGATTTGATTATTGGATAAAACACAACACCCCCTTTAGACCCGACCCTCTTACTCTTTCCACCCCATAGACGCATAGTAGCCTTCGGTCAGATTAATACGCATGTGATGAATATTTGTGAAGGTATGATTAGTTCTTCGGTTGCGATGTGTAGTGTTATTTACATGCTGGTGTAGTGGTTGTCCTGACGAAGAGACGGGTGCGTCTTGAAACCGGTAGACTAAAAATCTCATTAAGTGGTAATATACTAAAATAATATTTTTTACAGAAGTGATAAGCAAGAAACCATTATACAAATGAAAGCAGGAGTATACAGGAATAAATAAATAATATAGCGTAAATAAGCAGGAAAGCAATATTGGAGTATCCAAAAACAATGGTTACAAAGGTAAAATAAAAATGATGATTACAAATAGATACGTAATAAAATAAATAGGTTAATGAGTTGCTCAAATATTATACTCGTGTCGATACCTACGTAAAATGCCGTATCTAACCCAAACGAAATTTTCAAGTATTTTTTGCATATTAATATATTTTAAGACGTAATCGTATAGATTTTATCTCAAATATATATATATAGGGCGGAGTACAGGCATCGAGAGGGATTTTTAACCGTATTTTTACATAAAACTAAATACATTAATTAATAATCGCGCTAATTTGGATTAAATCAGACTGCATTTGGATTTACAAGTAGCTTGAGAATTTTTAATTTGCTCTCTTATTGACATTTTCAAGATACGATACCCAACGCAGGGAGGGTCGAGATATTGAAGGGATGATGGGTAGTGGGGAAGGTCCGAGTGCTGACTATTTTCAGGTTTGATAGAGCGCCTCTATCAGAAGGTGACGAGCAATAGACATGTAGATGAGACACAAGCAGGCACTGTTTCCAGTTCGTTTCAACGGTTCCGTTCGACTTATGGTGAATTTATTGCCAGGTCAGATTGAGCGATAAGGATATCCAAGAGCGCGGAATACTGCAATGATAGTTAATGCTTCGTCAGCAATCTTGTGCAATTGCCTTGGATTGCGTATATACTATTCACTTACATAAAGGGCCGTCAGGTCTCCGCCATAAGATCAAATGGACCTCCGCTGCGCGCCCACAGACTTTCTTTGTTATTTTACTTATTATTTTCTCAATCTTGCTCTCAGAGAATCATTCTGGCGAAACGAAAACGCAACACTCTTTTATTCCACGAAACCGCAGCGCTTCCATAGATACCTATATCCAGCAATAAAGAGACGTAGGCTTCTGATGATTGTAAAACTTGATAAAAGATAAAATGAACTTTCAGACATTCGCAAGAAGTAATATAAAAGCAGGGCGACAAAGTAGACGTGGGACTCGCAAGCAGTTCTCTTGCCTGCTTCTTCGCTGACTTGATAAAATAATAGAAATGTATAAAATAATACACATTTTTTTCCCTGATTCGTAGATTTCAGAAGTCTTATCTCCTTGATACATCTTTGAGATATCTAAGTACGCTTTTTCAATAAGGTTTTTATCAAATTCTAAAACCTCAGTCATTAGTTTACTCCCAATTTTATCCAGTTCAGCCATTGATAATCGTGCTCGTTGTAATGTTTTGCAATTCAAATTATTCAGTAAATTTTTAATTTTGACATGTACGTACAGTGGGAACTTTGAAGCATGATTTTTAAGTTACCTTATCTTATGAAAAAAATTGAAATAAAATATATATCTCGCAATCACAATTATTATCATATTATTCATATTTAAATCTATCTATACTAATATATAAAAAGGTAATGTTTGTGAGTTTGGATGTAGGAGGTTAGCTCCGAAACTACTCAAAAATTCTTTCACCAGTATTTAGAATAGACTTTCAAAGTGGTTAAGGGTTATAAGTTATTTCGTTTAAAGGACTTTTCGTGGTGACCTATTTTACAAATAAATTCGACGAAAGAATGGTCGAGCGATGCATTTTTTACGAACTCTGCCTTAACCATAAGAGATGTTTAAATACTTTCTATAAAGAAGTTGTAGAACTCAAAAAGTTCTATAAAAATGTGATGGCATATATCTAAATGTTAAGGTTAATACACAAATTGATAAAATATGAATAAAATATAAATTCAAAATTAATTTTAATCTGTCGGGGATAATTTAAGTGTGTATTGTTAAATTCTTACCAAAATAAATTTATTTAACGTCAGGAAAGTTTTATGTTGATAAAAGTTGCCATACATACAACATTGTTTGATTATATTGATTTTCCACTGATACTTTTAATCTCAAACTGAATTCCATGCGGGCGAAGCTGCGGGCACAGCTAGTATATCATAAAAAATTTCATTATTTATTTTCTATTTTTTTTTCAAAATATATGTTCGCATTAAGAGTATGCTGCAGGCGCCTGGAATATTATAGAATCCAATTACAAAATGATTAAAAAACAATCAAATTTGTAATAATTACTAATTTAAAAATTAGTGGTGAAAAGAGTGTGTTCTTGGATTTTGATAGATCTCGAATTATTGTAATTGCAATGTTTCACTACGTCTTTAAGAAAAATATTTTTTTTTTTCAGGTAATAAAAATCTCCCACAATTTCAAAAATGTGTTAACAATCAGCCGAAAAGTTTTTCTCTTATTAAAAAATATATTGATACTAATACTATAAATTTTCCTGATTTAAATGTGAATTTGGAGCGAAGATGGTACAACGTTGTCTTTTATTAAATTTACTTATTTTTTAAAATATTTTTTTTTTAAATTTAGTATGGTTTCAAAATTGTTCAAAATGTTATTAAATACATACAATGGAGACATTGACCTTATGATTTTTTTTAAAAAATAGAGATGCAAACATGGAATACGTATGAAATCAATATTATTACTTTTTTCAAACATAGCTAAAAACTTGTGCTATGAAAATAGGACTGTCTTGCTGGTCTGGAGGGAGGTTCGAACCCGCGACCTTTGGATCACGAGGCGAGAGTCCTAACCACAAGACCAACAAGCTACTCTTTAAAAAAATACTTTTTATACATTATATTTTTATTATATATATTTTCATTACATTTAAAAAAATATATACAGTCACGGGAAGTTGCTTTGGGAGAAAAATGAAAACAATTTAGAGACTAATTTATTACCTAGTCGGGTATCAAAAAGTAACTGGACACGAGTTAAATTGAAGTATTGTTCATAATTAAACAATCATTAAACATTTCTAAAATATTACTCTCACTTATTTTTGCACGGTTCCTTAATTCGCACTAATTAACACTGTTTGTATTGCTCTGATCGCGTTCGCACGTTTTAATCGTTAATCAAAATACATAAGTCTCTTTATAGCAATATCCGCCACTACCACTACCAGATAGCACAAATAATGAGCTACAAAAAACTGAATTCCTTACGCAGCAATGTCCGTCACAAACGCTACCAGGTGGCTCAAATGAAAATGGGTATAAGTAGCAAAAAAGCACATTTCCGTATTTAATAATGTCCATCACTAACGTTATCAAGACGTTGCGCTACTCTAAATAGCACAGTTCTCACAGCTTTAAGTGGCGACCGAAATATATATTAAAAATTTTCGTCAATTTTTATGGTTATTAGCTAGTTAATTTTATAATCTCCGTTCTAATTTTGAAATAGGTTACAAAAAAGGGAACTGTTGGCACTATTGCCAATAACCCCCACATTTATTAAGGCTGGATATTCACTGCAAATGCACAATATATCGAAAATTTTACGAAAATGTTGGTTTTTATTATTCATTTATTTCTTGGTTTCCTTAGTAAAATGAAGTATACTTTATACGTATAAAAAAACATATTATGTGTTTTATTTTTTGGGCGCGGCCTGTCGATTAATGCTTATATTTTCTTAATTATTGTAAATAAAGTCCAGTTTATTACTTTTATGTAATAAAAAAGGTTCTGTATAAGTTATTGTCCTAAAAAAAATTCAAATATAGTATACATTTTGATATAAATGAGTAATAAAAACCCACATTTTCGTAAAAAAAAACGCCGAAATATGAATTAGCAGTGACTTTGCCGCCTTAAATTTTACTACTAAAAATTTACTACGTGTCAACAATATTGGAAAAATAGTCGCTTCAAACCATCTCCTTCGAATGCATTTTTCATTGCGTTTTCGCAAGCTTCTGGAATAAATTGTTCCATTTTTGACAACATTTTTCTGATGTTGAATTGTTCATGGCTTTTTGCAGTGTATATAAAATAAAAAAATTAAATCGGGTGAACGAGGCGGAAATCGATGTCGTAAAATTTTGACATTATATGACCGGAAAATGCAACGCGCGGAATTTGTAACGCGATGCATTTTCCGAATTTATACGAGGGCCGAGATAGCGCGGTCCTACCGAAACGAAATTTTCTGTACCTTAACGTAATTTGCATTGTATGTGCAGTATCAGCCCTATCGAATTTAAAATTAATTGTTTTTTCTTACTGAGACACTTAAAGGATACAAAGTACAAAATCAATAATAAATTATTGAATCAAATTAATTAATCAATTAGAAAGACATACAGAAAAATCTAATTCATGAAAAAATATTAGGTTACTACGGTGCTCTGACCACTAAGCTATAGCAACCCTCTATGTTTCCGTGAATATATCGACCTTATATGTAGTTCTGATTTTGGCATCCATCTAGCGGTGGCATTGCAAAGTAATTTCAACTACCGTATCAAAAAAGTGGATTGCTCTATGGACAAAAATAAAAATGAATCAATTAATAAAAATAAGAACTACATATAATGTCGATATATTCACGGAAACACAGAGGGTTGCTATAGCTTAGTGGTCAGAGAACCGGCCCCGGAAAGGAGGTGACCTGGGTTCGAATCCCAGTAGTAACCTTATATTTTTTCGTGAATTAGATTTTTCTGTATGTCTTTCTAATTGATTAATTAATTTGATTTAATTAATTAATCAATTAGAAAGAATTTTAATCTGAAAAATTACAACTTCACAAATATGAATGTGTTCTTGAATATATAAAATAATAAATTACTTACTTACTTACTTACTTACCAGGTGTTTTTGGCCTGCTCCAGAGCCAATTTTAGTAAAAACAAGAAAGAAATGTAATTTTTTTTTACATGAGTCATACAATACCTCTCGGCGATTGACCTATGTATAAAATGCGACCATAAACAAAATAGGCACATGATATGCACAGCAATTAGGATTTCTCGATTCTACATGGAATAAGATCTGTATATAGGTACTTAAATACAGAAATAGTAAATGTATCAATATAATTAATTAATAAAATGAAGTGAAATTGACACTTTTTAACATAATATGCGATGTGGCGTATTTCCTTCTAACACCCTTAAATGATATATTTAAATAAAATTGTTTGATTAAAAAAATTAATCTACAAAAACATTAATCGACCTTTAAAATTAGGTTAAAGATTTTCACTTGTGATGCTTTTTAAAGTATAATTTATACCCAAAAATTATTAAATAAATACACCTAACAGTAAAATAAAATCAAATACGATTTTTTTGGTTCTATATTAAATTTTTTAATAGTACCTGATGTAGACTTTGCATCTAAAAATGAAGGTAAAATGGCAATTGGAAATAATGAGGTAGCAAGTTAGTCCTATTTTCATAGCACAAGCATTTTAGCTTAGTTTGAAAATAGTTAGAATATTGATGTGACACGTATTCCGTGTTCGCATCTCTATTTTAAAAAAAATATATATATATATATTTATAATACAGATAATAAAATTATTACAATAGTATTTTTGTAACAGGTACACAAACAAAATCTTTATGTTCATTGTAATTTTTAACCTGATTATAATTATTATCATACACACATTGTCAGACAGTCGATCAATCGTCCATTTCAATCAAAATAGGACTAACTTGGGGATCGAACCACCAACCCGCGACCACCAGATAAAACTATTTATTCTACAAAACTATTTGAAATTAAAAAATATTAACCTTATTATCTCTTATAAAACTGACTACTTTTAAATATAGAATTTTAACATTGATTTTGTTCAAATATAAATAATTAAATTCAAATATAATAACAGGTAATGAGCGGAAGTAACTAGTGTAAGAATAGTTATAACAGGAATATTGAGAAAAGAGGAGAGGATTTAGAGAAAGTAATATTATCAAATTAATTCAGTAATAACTTAATATAAAATATTTTTAAGCTTACTAAGAGGTAACGTGGTTAATATTATTTTTATTTCACCGTGAATAATCTCTACAATGTAAACGCCAAGTCCATCAAGAATACAATACGAGTGTTTGATTTTATTGTATTAATTTAAAAATATATTTTAAAAAATCAGTGCCAGAAAAAAAGCAATGTATTCAAAATAATAATCTAGTGTCAAGTAAATAATTTGCTATGAATTTAAAGTGTCGAGTGTCTGGACAAATGATAATTACGAATGGACAAATGGAATTTAAATGCATTTATTCATAGCTGAGACACTCCAGAAAATTCCAGGCATGTTTGGAATTAATTTAATGTCAGTGTTATTTAAACTGATACAGAATTACAGCCGTTTCTACTGTGGTACGTTGTGTAATTCAACCCTTCAAGGGTGGGACAAGTAACATCTGCTTGCGTAAGGAAAGATTTCGTTTATGGTAAAGAGAAAAAATTATATTAACTTTTCTCACATACCGGAATTCTTCAAGGGTAGAGTGATATCGGTTTTCCAAGAGCTGAACGTGCTCTACAAAGCTAGTAGATGTATTAATAATTGAATTGATAGAGTTTTGGTAGTGAATTTGGTGGTAAGGTTTGAGAACTTGACTACCGCGCTATTGACAGTATCGGTATATAAATCCGTAAGGGAAAGAAACTAGGTATGCTCTTCGATGGAAAATTAATGTTAATGAAATATTAAACATGAAACAATACAAATGAGAAAGGGAGTATTATAAAAACTTGGTTTTAATGTGTCAGTTTTTTATATATTTTCTAATTAAGTTTCTTTCAAATATGCGAATAGACTTATGCTAGACATATATATGATTCATTCCATGACAAAGTAATCATGGATTTAGCAACTGGAAATGGTGTACGTGTTTTTCAAAGTGTAATATTAATTAAAATTGCTGTTGAGTACTGCATCTCTTAAAACTATAGTACTGATAAAATAACTTAACATGGGTGTAATACAAATATTGGTTGAGATAAAAATCATATAACAACATATTTCTTTTCCTTTATGATTACGCACAACAACGAAATGATTGATTGAACACTTACAGGCATTGAATATTCGCAGCTGTCATTTTTTGTTTACGCGTATTAATAATCCAGAAAGTTTTTGATAAGCTGTACATTTATACAGTCAATCAAAGGCAGGCTAATCAATTTATACTTCGGCCGGCCTGTGTTGGGAGACACGCACACTGCGAAGGCTACAGAGTGTGCACACACACACGTGTACATCACGTGGACCGATCAATTCGATACGCGCAGATCAGGAGGTGTCAAGTATCTAAATCTGCCCCTCGAACAATACCTTACTATCTGAGTTGTATCATATATAATTAATTTATATAATTAACTTTCTAATCAATATATTATATTATAGATGTCCCATAGAGGCAAAGCTATGTATGTTTTTATATGAGGAAGTAGGTCTGGAAGTTTTTTAGGGTTCTCACGTGGCTAACAAACTATCGTGCGGCTGGCTTAAGAGTCACTTTACACAATGTCACGTTCACCTTTCCACCCATGATAGACTACCACATATATAAAATTTTTGGAAGTTGTATATATTTATGTTTAATTTGCGCACGTTGTTTGTTGTATTTTACTACAGCCATCTGTGATTGAAATTTGTCATTCCTACAAACCAATACAGATGTCGCTATTGGTTAGATATCTGGTCCTTTGAGAAGCCATTATTTATTATTATCGTATTGATTATTTAGTTCGTTATTTTTTATAATTTTAATGTTTTTACTCCCTTTCTTTTAACTCGTTTTCTGCCGAAATTTTTTTGGATCGTTTTTGAACCCTTTTCCTGTGATCCAATCACGCTGAAACTTTGCAGGCAGACTCTTGGCGACGATAAAAATGATCTAATAAATATTCTTTTAATTTTTTAAAATTATTATAGTATAATTTTGGATTTTTCGAAATTCACATACAAATGAGAAAAGAGCCCGACATGTGGAGAAGGCGCGAAACCTGTTTCAAACTCGACCCATGGGTTCGATCAGTTGGCTATATGTTGATAGAATATCAAATTGGAAACAGTAAAATGAGAAAGGGAGTATAATAAAAACTTGGTTATTATTTGTAAATTTGTAAAAAATTTGTAAGTGTAAATAAATGTATAAAGTAAATTTGAAGTTGGTAATATCTGATTGTGTCACGGGCCAATCGATCGTCGTGGAACTTTCAGTGGAGTGGTAAATTAAATGGCTGAGGGAAAAGTACCTCGGCTCGACCTACGTGCGCACGTGCAATATTTGTAGTTAGGCGAACACTCAAACTTTTATTTGTAGTATATTGATGTTTTGATATATTACGTAGGGGGTGTAAAAGAAAAAGCAGCATTATCCCACGGAGGTGCTTATGAGATAAATACTAAAACTGTGCTCAAGTAAAAATGACGTGGGTGTATTCTTATTTATTTTTTTATTTATTTCTTAAGTTAGTTAATATTACAACATGTATATTAATAAGTACTTTTCATTTTACATTCTAAAATCTAGTATTTAAATCTTTTTTACATTCTAAATCTAGTATATATAATAATAATAATAAACTTTCCATAATAAGCTACATATTTACAATTACATCTAATTGAATCTGTGCTACATCTATAATATAAATAATACATCATATGCTCTACAATTCTATACTATTTTTACAATGATTATAGCTTTGGTTTTTAAATTTATTCATCTTATTTAAATTCGTCACGTTTTCTGGCATGTCATCGTATTGTGACGTCTCCCGCCCGGGCACATTCTCTCAAAGCGCCGGGCGGGGGGCGCGGATCTCTCAAAGATCGACGCCCTACAGCGGGTGGGATTCGCACCCACCCGCACAGCCGAGCGGTCTAATCTTGGCTGTATGCGTGCCGTCACACACACACGCAACCATCCACATAAGTCGCTGATATTCAGAAAGAAAAGGGTACAAAATGAGAAGTCTGGTTTTGTCGATAATAATGGATGTAATTACAAAAAAATAAACAAGAAGAAGAATAAAAGTCATATTTACATTAAAAAAACACAAATATTTACAAAACTAAGCTTAATTAAACTTAAGTAGGCCTATACTAGACTAACCTAATCCACTTAATTATTATTATTAACCCCTATATTAAGACTAAGCTACACCTAGATCGGTTACCGTCGTGGGAACTTCCCGCCCGCCTCCAGGCGGGATACCTCCACAGCGCACTTCAGTGTCATTCAGACACTCAGGCTGCCATCACAGCCTCAGCACCGCCAGGTGCCACGTGGGAACTTCCCGCCCGCCTCCAGGCGGGATACCTCCACAGCGCGCTACAGTGTCAGCTCGACACTCAGGCTGCCATCACAGCCTCAGCACCGCTCGTGACTGGAGCCTTCGGACCCCCCGCAATGCAGATCCACGGCGCCCTCCTCCAGTCCATCCTAGTGCCATGTGGGTCCTGGCCACAAAGTGCGCCTCCGGAGCGCCCCACCTACTCGGGTCCTGATGGACATGATGCCACTGCGGCACCTCGGACTCCCGGAAAGACAGCGTTGTCGGGGCTAAAGCCCTTATTGTGCTGACCCGGAAGCCCTCCGCTACCTCCGGCTGGAGATATCGGATGCAGAGTGACTCTCCTCCTCCGGCCACCTCCGCGCTTCATCCTCCTAGTCCCTCCCGGAAGGCGCTCGGTATACCAGCTACGATTGCAGCCAGGGTCCAGCAGCGTCCCTCCCACCTCCTCCGGAGGGCGCTCGGTATACCAGCTACGATTGTAGCCAGGGTCCAGCAGCGTCCCTCCCACCTCCTCCGGAGGGCGCTCGGTATACCAGCTACGATTGTAGCCAGGGTCCAGCAGCGTCCCTCCCACCTCCTCCGGAGGGCGATCGGTATACCAGCTACTATTGTAGCCAGGGTCCAGCATCGTCCCTCCCACCTCCTCCGGAGGGCGCTCGGTATACCAGCTACTATTGTAGCCAGGGTCCAGCAGCGTCCCTCCCACCTCCGGGGATTGCTCGGTATACTAACCACTATTGTGGCCAAGGTCCAGGCAGCTCTCCCCCCGCAACACTGAATTCTTTGGGGTTCTGATAGGCCTTTTATACCCAATTTTTGATTTGCATCCCTTTCTTTCTGCTGTGATTTTTCGCTAAGGGCTGTCTTGTTCTCACACATTGCATTTTGGATGTTACATGTACTTTGGCCGCTTTCTCTCAGCCTTCAACAAAAAAATGGTCACAAAGTTGCAAAAGAGAAATCTCAGCTCTATTGTTTCTGGAATATCTCATCGGCCAAAAACAGATGTCCCCGGCTGATGCAACCCCTAGCCCCGATACAAAGGGATGGAATGTGAAAGCGGCGCGCGCGGGTCAGGCCTTGGCTGACCTGCCGATGTATAATGATGTCTTCTCAAGAAATATTTAATTATCAAAAATAACTTAGGCAGATTTGTTACAGTATATTTTTACACCTCTGTACATTAGATAATTCTGTGTATATACTTTTTTCTTATATGGTAATCTTATTCCATTTCTATTTCTGGTGTAATATGTATGTACATTACTATTTAAAATAATTTTGTTAAAAAAATATTAATATAATATTGTACTGAGTAGATACGAGAAATACACATATTGTGTTACACAAGGCAATTCACGCTCACGTGTTCCACCTTTGTTCTCGCAACTTGAGCTGTTAATGATTGGATCAATAGTGATAAAACTGATCTTGGAGCCATTCTAACGTAACTCAGATAGTGACTGGGTATTTTTAAACATATCCTTTATCTTTAATATAATTCTTCATCCGAGACTCTTGTAATTTGATTGGTGGAGAAGTACTTTTAGGAATTAGATTCTATTTATACCTTTGCCATACGTTTTAAGTATTATATGTAATTAAATAGCCAACAAAATATGTATTAAATATTTATCCTTTAATCACTCTCGTTGAGATTTTTACGTAACTAATAGCACCGGTTAAATATGACCTAGAATTTTTAATACAAATAGTGGGAATATAATTAATTAATATATAGTGAATGTAATGCTGGCTGTAGTGTGGTAGATAGAATAAAAAAATGAGTGCTGAGATGGTTTGGTCATGTGGAACGTATGAACGAGGAAAAGGTGGCTAAGAAAATATATGAGGCGAATGTTGAAGTCAACAGGAATAGAGGGCGTCCGCGAAAGACCTGGCACGATCAGGTACTACAAGTATTTGAGGATGGCCCTGTTAAAAGCCGCGACAACCGTAGAATGTGTATGAGAAGATGTATGAATGTGGCCGAAGCAAAAGTGGTGTGCCAGGATAGAAGAGTGTGGCGTTCAATCCTCTCTGCCTACCCCTGCAGAGAAACGGCGTGATGGTTAGTTAGTTTTGGGAATATAAACAAAACCGCAATATGTAATCGATGAAAAAAGTGAAAGACATTTTTGAAAACAATATATGAAAAAAAGTGGCAGTTTCACCATTAATAACTCTGCTTGAAAATCATTTTTTAATATTAGAGAAGCATTTTATTAAAAGCATTTTCATTTTGTAATTTTTGTTCTGGCTATAAAATTCGTTACAAACAGGTTTTCTTCTATTTTTGTTCTGGCTATAAAATTCGTTCCAATCTCATTTTCTTCTGTGTATACTTTTCTGGGATACTCTGCTGTGTATATGTGACCTCTCTGGCCAACGTTTCGGATCCCATTGCAGGGTCCATCATCAGGGCTGATGATGGACCCTGCAATGGGCAAATATAAAAATAAAAATAAACATATGGAAAAAAAATTTAAATAGATAAAATTAAATGCAATATTTCTTATATAGTATCTACTGGAAATATTATAAACAGGTATACTTATATCTATGAAAATAATCTTCTTCTTCTTCTTCCTGATTTCATCCCAACTCACTGAGTTGGGGTATATATATGTATACATAATTGTGTCCTGGATAACCATCTAACCATCCCATTGCTTCACACATGAATTTTTTGTTCTTCCTCTGGATGTAATTCGGGAAAGATTTATGGAGATCGCCTGGTTAACAATATGCTCTGCGTCTTACGTGGCCATACCATCTCAATTTAATTTTTATATACCTGTAAAATAGATGGTATTTTAAACTTATTGGATCATCAATATATTTAGTAACTTAATTTACTATTGTAGTGATGTATCTTCCGGCTTCTTCAGCTTTACGAGAAATATCGTGATGTGTGTAATCACCCGTATTATCAGGAATAAAATACTCGCATGGTTTATTCACTGGATTTACAGGTGCCAGGTTTCAAATAAAAGGTTGCTATAGCGCGATGTTGTCGGTACCGCGGACGAGAAAATAATGACAGAACGGCTTGAAGCCTGAATCCATTCACTCTTGTTGGGTCCGTTCATGATATATCGACGGAATACCTCACCATCATTTTATTTATACAACGTCACTGGTGAAATAAATAGGGTGATGCTTGTTAAAAAGAAAAGATATTAACAAATTGATTTAATTTAAAAATTACAACGCCATTTTCAATGGGACTGTCTGTTTGGAAACCACTTAGCTGTTTTCTATTATTCATATCGTTAAGTGAAAAGTTCATTTCCTTATGGTGAACTAATGAAAATTCATATACAAGTGTTCTTTTTCTCACGGAATAAATTAAAAGAGAATCGATAGAAATATATATGAAAAGATTTAACCTTGCCTACGTTATTGCGTTTTAACGTTTTCTTAATTATATTTAGTTGATAACTAATTATTACGATTCTATATGAGAATGAATGTGTTAAAATAATGTTTAGAAGCACCTTCACGAGATGTTGAATTGTTTTTAATTTTTTATCGAATACCTGGATGAAATTTATAGCGATAGAAATAAAGATAGATAATTATTAATACAAATATAACAATCAATACTGAATTGAACTGTGAATAGTATCCACCGCTTACTCAGAACTGTTCTATGAGCAAAAGCTCCCATATCGGTTCTGCTCATTCGTTTTCAGGTTGACACCGTGCTGCCCCCATCGGTTGTTCAAATCGTTGTGAGGCGGCACGGGTGCCAGTACAAACCCATTCACAGTTCGCCAACAGAGCTCACCAACTTTTTAAAATATTTATTAGAGATAAAGAAAACATTCATAAAACATAACAATGAAATGCAAAAGAGAAAAAGGAAAGGAAAGAAAGAAAAGAAAAAAAAGTGAATTAAACTGCGAAGTAATTTAGATTCTGCTAGGATGTAATTCTGGAATCATCTGATTTATAGACACTTTTCGTTTCTCTAAATGATACGAATCGCTACAGAAAATTTAGCGATTATAAAGCTAACAAGCTGATCGTACCCGGCGTTGCACGGGTTAAGGATTAAGTTAAAAATAAATTTGTAGGGGAAACAAAGGACTGATTCGAACGGTACAGATTTGCATCGAAAATATATCAGGGGAGGGGAAGGGGTATGAAAATAGGAAGGAAATTTTGCCTATGTTATCCGCCGGGTCCCAAAGCATAAGTAAGCAAAATTTGAAGCGAATTTGACAAACGGTGTGGATTTATATAGAGAACAGAGAGACAGACAGACATTGAGTTTTATAGGTATATAATATAATAGTGTGCATTTTTAGCTACTAGAAAAGGAACGCATATCCATGTGAAACGACCTATAATGACGCGGTGGGCGCGATGTTTCACTTAAAAAAAATATAACATAAAATTATTTTTCTTACATATGTAAGGGTTATAGTAACTAACAGAAATAATCTATTAGATATATTAAGGTAGAAGATATGATAGTCGGGAGCTACCGCAGATGCTAGCCGTAACGCTGCAACCGTTTTGGCCAACCAGGTGCAAGATGCGGGCAAGGCACCCGTCCTGCCTCCCACAACCCGCAAGCCACATTTACGACCATTTTGTAGCTTCTACAAAACGCGTAAAGCTTGTTCAAATAAACGCAACCTCATGTAATAAGTATTAATTACACCCTACTGACCTGCTCTATCTTATCTGCCTTGATAAACACATTAATTGACGCTTTTAAATATATTGTAACGAGGCTAAAAGGAGTCGTGTACTTCTGTCAAAGTGACAGTTGTTTGAAGTTGGACAATAAGGACCTCCAACTTTCGATTTCTTTTTTTTCGATTTCTTGCTAGTAAACACTGGAAACGTCTGGATAACAGCATTAGCCATATAAATACGACGCATGGGAGAAAGGCGTGAGTTAGTATTCCGAACGCGGTTGACAGGCGATAACAGAAGCGAAGGTAGCCGCGTGCGACGATCAGTTCGGGCAAGCGGGCGGTAGGGGCAGTGATGCCAAGCGAGCGGCAATTCGACAGCGATTAGAGAAAATTCTTACGTAGCGAGATAAACCGAAGCGAATAAGTGCTGAAATTGATGGAATATTCTAGGGAACAGTGAATAAAGTGTTAAAGCAAATATATGGTGTCTATTTACGAGTAATGAATTGCGAAACAGTTAATTTCAAGAAATATCGTTACATTTAATAGCGATAAGTGACCTTGTACGTTAATTCAATTAAGTAATCGGTATTCAATAAATCCGTTATCACATTCCAGCGTTTCATTAATTCCTCCTGCAGCCACGACACGTGACAATATGACACACTGACCACTGAAGAATTCTCCCGGTGTGGTGGGAATTCGTTTTCCTTCAAAACTTCCATGTCGGTGAATCTAACATCCACCTATGCGGTTCATCAATCACAAACAACCCGCTAAAGAGATGTAAACTATTTTATCAAATAATTCATTTTATGAATTTATTGAAAAATATATAGAATCATTGGAACTTTCTAATCAAAACAATCGTCATCGGCAATATAAAAATGCCTACTCCGATTCCTCAAAAACTTCTCAGTTGCTGGTACGGATATATGGGAATGATCAGAAGAATATGCGAAGATGATGATGATGATCTGATGATCATATGTTTTCTCACCTTGGCTATAGTGAGAAATCGTACGAATTGAGATAGTGCCATCAACAGAGAAGTACTTACACGATAATACTTGTTAAATTCCATTCAGGTTATGTTATTGGATAATGAACCGCTCGATTGTATTTTACAAACTAGGTAGAAAGTGTAAATTGTAAGCTCTCTTGCCATCTGTTGAGTTGCCGACATTGCGACAATTACGACATATTGTGCGCCATCCTCGCTAGATATCGAAGTGTATCAGACTGCACCACAGGACTCCCCTCCCACGGTTCTAATGTATATTTAGAACAAGTATTTTATACACATCTAACACATTTAAAAAAATAAACGTTAGCGATAAAAATCTTTTTTTTAAATAAGCAAAAACGATAAAAACTAAGAAATTTTAAGTAAAAAAATGACAATAAGTTAATCATCTTTCTTAAAAATAAATAGTTTGTATAACTGCACTTTTTGAAAAAATAATAGCACTTTATTAAAAACACAATAGTATGTAATAATTAAAAAAAGTAAATTATTTCCAATTCGACTGCCCTTCTCTTCTTGCCGAAGTGCATATCAAGGTCCCCACTTGGACGTCTTCAAGACATATTTTCTACTGAATAGTAAAGTTTTAAAGATTAATGCACTGCTTTATGAAGGAAGCGGTGTGCGTGTAAGAAGTATTTAGTCATTCGTGAAATTTTGCAAAATATTTTTTTCAGTAATGCAAAATGTATTTTCAAGATTTACTACCAAATTCAATATACATGTATACTTGTATGGCGTCTCATCTCATAAATACATAACCACCAATCTAGGTCACCTACACACACAAACGTGGCGAGTCTGCTGCGTAAACAAAACTGAGGCTCAGCAGTGTACACGATGCGTCGACACAGGTCGATGCCCAGAGCATCGTCAGCACACGCACACAGCTAGATTTCAAGAGAGTTCTTTGTTCCCAAAACATATAAAAATAGCCAACGCCCTGCACGGGCACGTCAATCTCTCAACTACCCCCGGCGTAGGCCGGAGGCCCTGTTACGTCGCGTCCTTATCATTGTCTTTATTATTATAGTAATTATGTATAACTTGTCTTATCGAACAAATAAAATCATCGTGGTGACCATAAAGCAACCTTCTCCTTATTCGTAGATCACCACAAATTTGTGACTACCGACGCTCATCTTAACCTCCAAACTTATTATGTTAAAGATTTTAGCAATAAGTGCTGCTTAATACTCCCAGAGCCAAGAACTTTCGCCTTACGGCGGGTCTTACGGAATAATGATGATTGAGAATTGCTTACCGTAGTTGACCTACTTCATAACAGCTGGTGTAGTTTTTGCTTGGAATTCTGAGGGAGGAAATCAATAACTGAACCAATTGTTCAATTTCCTTGACTCCCATCATTGGGTCCCGAAGGACAAATAAATGTCTTGCTGCATTGATTTACGAAGGACTATGACATAATTGGGACATAACATTACTTATACTATTAGGATGTCAGGTCTTGAGGCTATTCTGTTACCAGGAATAACGTACTGGACCGTGATAATACACGAAGATAAATCATAATTTATTTTAGACCTTTGTTGTGAATGAATGAAAAAATATAAAAAAAATCTTACAAACGATTACTTCAAAAATGCCGCAATAAAAATAATTACTCAATATTTTCTAATCACCTCAATCTCCATCTCCTCACAATCTCTTCATCAGGAGACAGCGTAAACTAATAATTAAAATTGGAAGTAGAAATTAAAAAAAAACAAAAAAAAATGTAAGGAAGTTGAATAACTACATGATTAAGAATTGTTTTTAAAGCAAATTTAAAAGGTAATTTTTTGCGGAAGTTATTTGGTTATTGAAAATATTTTTTGCTATTTGCACTTTTTAATTTATAAAATTTATCTCATTGTAATAATATGTTATTTATTGGTAAAATTTCTAACCCCTTGTCATATGCACATAATGATTTGTTTCCAAGAGATGATCAAAAAATTCAGAATAATAATTGGTATTTAAACATCGTTAGTGCTCCTTAATATAAAATTCAAAAACTCTACAAATTTTACTAGCATTAAAATGATAACAATCATTAGAAATTACTTTTTAAACTCCCATAACTAGTAAATTAATATACGAGAGTTTATTATTGTCTTAAAATCAGTAAAATAAGATTTATATAATATGATCATTCGGTATATCTTGCCATCTTGTTCCCTTAAACAAATTGATCATATTACTTATAAAGAACAATGATTAATTATAATAAAGAAAAGGCTATGGGATTTGAAAAAAGCAGAGGTTGATCGCCATTAAAAAATTAAAATACATTAAATTTTAATAAATTTTATTATTAAGTTCTACGGGTGCTATAAAAATAAAAATTTGGAGTCAAAATTTGCGGCCCATTTATTAAATGAAAACCACGTCCCGCAAGGTGATAACGAACCAAAACCTTAACATATAGAAACAAAAGGTATTAGGATGAATTTACTTGAGCAACTAGAAATAAATAAATATAAAAAGGATCCAAATATTAAACTTTTAAATAATCAACAAAAAATGATCTTCTCTCCACTTCTTAATATCTTTAAAAAACCAATAATGAAGGACATAAATTAAAATAATATTTATAAATAACACTTGCAGAAAACGGGGAATTTTGATAATTAAGCATAATGTTAACCAAGGCACCTTTAATGATAAGTGCCCGGGAAAAAACGACTGGGGCTACAGGGGTACTTGGTTTACTACAGGGCTTCACCACAAATATCTAATTACTCTAAAGGGAAAGGGGTAACTTAAAATTTTATAAATAAGTCGTTTGTACGTGGTATATCCACTGTTTGATAATGGCCTTTGTTGTAATAATAATAAATTTCTCCCTTCTATATTGATGGGCACAACACTACGTGTGAGATTCTTCTATATAGTTGTCATTTCCTCTTGTCAATTAATGTGTAGTTAATCTCTAATTAAAAGCCACGTAAAACGTTGAAAGTATTCTTTTATTTAATACTATATTTAACAGGTTATGGGCCCAGACCCACGTAATTAATGCAAAATAAGTTTTTTTTTAAAAAAAAAGTCGAAATTAATAATAGTAAAATCTATAAGAGTTGTGCGTTTTAACCTATAAGTGATCAAGTGGCTGTTGAGAGATCTGATAACTACCATCTTAGATGGATGCCAAAACATTGAAGATTATATAAATAAAATAATGACTACTGCTCATAAATTGAGAAATATAGGATTTATGGTAAATGATGAATGGCTGGGAACCTTACTACTGGCAGGGTTACCAGATCTGTATCAACCAATGATTATGGCATTAGAAAGCTCGGGTTTGGTGATTACGGCTGACTCTGTTAAAACAAAGCTTCTGCAAGATGTTAGAAAGTCAGATACTGCTGCGCTGTATGTTAACAAAAGCAAAGTTAACTCGCAGAAATCCAAACAAGCTTCAGAAAAGACAAACAAACACAACAAAGGTCCGAGGTGCTATATATGCAACAATTATGGACACATAAGTAAGAATTGCAGGAATAAAAAGAAGGAACATAAATCTAATGACAACTCGGGCTATGTGGCCGTATTTTCTGCCTCATTAACGAATGACAATGGATGGTTTATAGATTCAGGGGCATCAATGCATCTAACAATGCACCGTGACTGGCTTTATGATGAAATACCACCTCCGGTCAACACTATCAAAGTGGCTGATGATAAGAAACTTATTGTGAAAGCATGTGGTAAAGTAAATCTACATGTTTTGAATAATGGCAAGTCTGAAACTATAAGAGTTCAGAATGTTCTTTATGTTCCTGAACTAGCCACCAACCTTCTTTCTGTAAGTCAAATCATACAAAATGGCTGTCAAGTTAAATTTGACAAAGATGGTTGCAGGATATTTAACAAAAATAATCTACAAGTGGCAAATGCAAAGTTAACAAATAATATGTACAGGCTCAATACACAAAGTGTTCCAGCATACATATCTACAACTGCAAGAAATGATGGCTACTTATGGCATCAAAGAATGGCACATTTGAATTTTGAAGATCTAAACAAATTATCTGAAAGTACTGGAGTGAAAATTGAAAACAATGACAAAGGTGTATGTATTTCATGTTTAGAGGGAAAGCAGTCAAGAAATCCATTCCCTTCAGAAGGATCCAGAGCTAAACGTTTGCTGGAGCTCATACACTCTGACGTCTGTGGCCCCATGGAAGTCCAGTCACTGGGAGGAGCGCACTATTTCGTCACCTTCATCGATGACTTCTCCAGGAAAGTAACTACTTATATAATAAAGAATAAGTCAGATGTTTTTGATAAATTCAAAGAATTTAAGGCCATGGTAGAAAAACAAATTAATTTATCAATAAAGATTTTACGCACAGACAATGGTAGAGAATATCTAAGTAATGACTTTAAATCTTTCCTAACAAAATGTGGAATTATTCATCAAACATCCTCACCTTACACGCCCCAACAAAATGGGCTAGCGGAAAGAATGAATCGAACACTATTAGAACGAGCTCGATGTATGCTATTAAATGCTAAATTACAGAAGAAGTATTGGGCAGAAGCAGTTTCGACAGCAGCCTACATCACCAACCGCTGTCCAACCAGAGCACTGGCATTTCTAACTCCTGAAGAAATCTGGTCCGGTGAGAAGCCCAATATTAGTAATTTAAAAATCTTTGGATGTGAAGCAATGGTTCATACCCCAAAAGAAAAGGTTAAGAAATGGGATGCAAAAGCGACTAAAATGATATTCATAGGTTACAGTGAACAGACCAAAGGTTACAGACTTTTTGATCCTAAAACTAAGAAAGTGTTAATCAGTAGAGATGTAATATTCTTAGAAAATTCAGTTATGAGAAATTACATTAAATTGCCGTTGTCAGAATCTACCTCAGACAGTCTTATGCACAATAATGAATCTATTAATAGCGAATCAACTCTAGAATCTTCTGATCAAAATATAACTACCGATGAGTCCTTCAACTCTGATGAAGGATCTTTATATGAACCAGAGGAATCAATAGACCTGAAAGATATTTATTCAAATGTTACAACAAGATCAAAGAATGTAATGAATAAAGCAAGTAATACTTATAATACCTACATATGTACAGATGACAGTTCAGATCAGCAGGACGCCCCTCAGACATATAGTGAAGCAATATCTGCAGATAATGTGAATGCAGCAAAATGGAAGGAGTCAATCAAAGATGAGTTGTTGGCGCATACAGAAAATAAAACCTGGCAGTTAGTGGATAAACCACCAGGAGTACGGATAATTGGCTCTAAATGGGTTTTTAAAATAAAAGACCTGCCATCTGGTCCGCTATATAAATCCAGGCTATGTGCCAAGGGCTGCTCACAGACACAAGGAATAGACTACAATGAAACCTTCTCACCTACAGTTAGGTATGATTCGATTCGAGTTTTACTTTCAGAGGCAGTTCAACACAACTCAGAGATGATTCAGTTTGATATAAAAACTGCTTTCTTGTATGGAGATATAAAGGAGGACATATACATGGCACCACCAGAAGGTTTAGATACATCATCAAATCTGGTATGTAAACTCAATCGTTCACTATATGGCCTTAAACAAGCTCCAAGATGCTGGAACCAAAAATTTGATAGTTTACTTAAGAAATTTGGTTTTAAAAGCAGTCATGCCGATAAATGTGTTTACATTGGCAATGTAAACAATAATTTAGTATACCTGCTACTGTATGTAGATGATGGCCTTCTACTGTCAAGCTTAAGAGAATCGTTAGACGTAGTCATATGTGAATTAAACAAGAATTTTAATATTAAAATATGTGAGCCAAAGAACTTTGTAGGCCTTCAAATAGAAAAGTCTAAAGGATGTATATTTATTCATCAAGCAAACTATATTAAGAGATTATTAAGTAAATTTAATATGCAGAATGCCAACTGTAATACTATTCCAGTAGATCCTCATACTACACTAGAAAAGAACTCAGCTGCACCAGACAAGGATATACCCTATAGAGAAGCTGTTGGATCCTTAATGCACCTAGCTATTGTAAGCAGACCTGATATCACATATGGAGTCAGTCTGGTGAGTCGATATTTAAATTGTTATAATCACACACACTGGAATGTTGTGAAGAAAATTATGAAATACCTAAAAGAAACACAAAACTATGGTTTGTGTTACACATCGCACCAAAGCAATCAACTACAAGCTTATAGTGATGCAGATTATGCGAAAGATACATGCACACGGCGATCTTTAACTGGATATGTCTGTATAAAAAATGGAGCTGCTGTAACCTGGACAACACAACATCAACAGAGTGTTGCTTTATCAACTACAGAGGCTGAATTTATGGCAGCATGTGCGACTACAAAAGAAGTTATGTTGTTGAAACGGCTTTTAATTGATATAAAAGCATTTCATCAAGACTCAGTGACTTTACATATAGACAATCAAAGTGCAATTTGTTTGATTAAAAATGTGGACTATCATAAGCGGTGCAAACACATAGATGTTAAATATAACTTTATTAAAGAAAAATATGCAGATAAACAAATTAATTTAAAGTATGTATGTACCCAAGAGCAATATGCTGATATATTCACTAAAGCCTTACCTAGAGATAAATTTCAGTACCTAAGAAGTAAGATAGGAGTGTTTAAACCTAATTGATTATTTTTAATTTTATCAATTCAATAAGATATACATTACTTTTGTTAGGTAAGAGTTTGTGATTTGAAACATGTAATTGATTCATTTCAGTATTTTTTAATTAATAAAAATGTATGTACATACAAAAGTAAAACGTACCTACTATGTAACTAAACATAAATAAGCAGATGTTGTGCTCACTACTTTTAAAAGTTAACTTTATATATGTACTTTCAATTGTATCTTATTTTTGTAAGAAGGGTTACAATTTGGTAAGAGTGTTGTAATAATAATAAATTTTTCCCTTCTATATTGATGGGCACAACACTACGTGTGAGATTCTTCTATATAGTTGTCATTTCCTCTTGTCAATTAATGTGTAGTTAATCTCTAATTAAAAGCCACGTAAAACGTTGAAAGTATTCTTTTATTTAATACTATATTTAACAGCCTTAAAAGCCGAAACAGCTGTAACACAAAAATATTTAACCCATAGAACATAATAATTATATTTATTAAAATTTTAAATTTCGCAAAAAATAAATATGGAGTTCTACAAATTAAACACAAAAACCATAAGCAATAAGGGCAATTCGGTAGTGACTATTGGGGTTGTAATATTTTCAAAATTGTGGTAAGCGAAAAATTTGTCGGAATTTAATAAATTGTCAGAATGGGTCCGTACTAGATGAGAAGAGGCATCTCTTAATTTTATGAAGATAATATAACATTGAGGCTTTGTGTTTTGAGTCATAAAATCCTAAATAATCTCATCTAACGCCTGCGTTAAATCTAGCCATTTATATTCATATAATAAACAGGGGAGGGTGGATTGAAGTAACAACCATGTAACAACAAGATAAGCCCTGAGCGGTCCTTGTTTATTCCGTAACACCCTGTTCTTATATGGTTGGCTTATCATACCGTGCTTAGTGAAACCAAAACAAGATTATGGTTAGCTGGTAGTCTTTAACTATTAAATCTGTACTTTATTTTAATATGTGTTGTTGTTTAAGTGCCACATAGTTAGTGATTATGTAAATTAAAAATATTTTTGAAGTTATACTTCTTTAAGGCGCCTTTAAAGTGAATTTTTAGGATGCAATAAAATGAAAATGCAACGGAATATTTTCACACCGTGAAGTCACGGCTCACCAGTGAAACTAATCTAAGATGGTGGTTTTCTGAGTGATATTTGACCAATAGAAATTATTATAAATAACGACATCAAGTTGTCTGAAAATTGTGCTTTGAAAATTACGTGTGCTAAGTTAAGAAAGAGGCTTAGATATTTGGTCGTAGTTAAGCGAAAAGGATCCAATCAACAGAAAGTCATTTTAGAGATATGAGATATTCCTTCATTGGTTTTTGTTTTAAAACTAATTGAATGTATGATATAGAATATTTATATTTTTTTATTGTTAAAAGTATATATAGTTATTTATATAGACATCAACTATCACATGATATGATATGATATGACGTGGCAATTTTGTCACGTGACACATCTTCGGGGGATAATTTGCTTTGCCTTTCCTTCAACACTACGAGGACATTACTGCATTTGTTTCTAATGTTGATTTGGAACTTAAATATTAAAAGGGTAGAGCTATATTTTCTATAAAATATGTAATTCAGTACATTCTTAATTCGATATCCTTGGTAACTACATTCAAAATAATATTTTTGAAATTTACATTCTTTGCTTTTATACTCCTTTATAATATAGGTGTAATCAAAGTTTCAGATTTGAACAAACCTATATAGATATGTTCAAATCTGAGATTCTTAAGAATTGAACTTTGAACAATGAACTTTGCATTGTGTAAAGTGATCACTTAACGCAGTTTATACAGGTTATAAGCCCAGAGCCATCGTACAAAAAGGCTTCCACACACGTTTCTCATATTCATAGCTTCATTTCTGTGAGATTTTTATAATTTATCTTAACTAATTAATTATCCCTCTGGGGACAAAATCCAGTAACTATGTTCTTAGTAAATACCTAGATAAATATAAAAAATATTATTTATATTGAAATTATTCATTGAAACTAGCTGCAACCTGCCAAAAATGACGATACTTTTACATGTCGGTTCCTAAGGAATAAGTATTTATTTATTTTATTAAAAAAAAATTTTATTTATTTTTCGAAAAAAAGAATTTTTTGAAAAAAAAAGTGCGTGAAAAAAAATTACTATAACGAAGTTACGGACAGACAGGCAGACAAACAGACGACGGACGAACGGACAGACAGACAACGAAATTATTATAATTGGGATATTTTTTGGTATAGGACGAAAGGCTGTTTAAGTATAATCATATATTTTTCTCTTTGCTCATCTCTGTACAAAAAGTTCAACGGTTTGAAATGGATCATAACTGTTACCTTTCTGTAGAACTGATTAGTCAACGTTTGGTCAACTGAAATTACGACCCGAAAATTTCACAATATTTCACCGACTTTGTGAATTACACAATGTACTCGACGGCCTAATGGGATTTCAATGTTGATACAATGCTAATTAGAACGGGTCTGAAAAGTTGGTTATTTTTTAATGAAAACGCTTTTTGCTGTGAAGTTGGAATTTTTGGAATACAGGTCGACGATAATTACATTAAATTAAATTAATAAATAAGAAATATGATTCCAATTTCGCAACAAAATTTTATTTAGCTAGAGAGCGCTACGAGAAAAAAATTAATTGTGTATCTGATGCTGAGAAAAATTTACGATTCGCACGGTCGTGATAAATACTTTTTTAAATAAACTAAAAACAGATTAATTTATTTTATACTAGTGTTACCGTATCCAGCGTTGCCCGGGAAATAGATTTAGTTGAGAAGAATTTTGTTGGGAAAAATTGCCACTGTTTTACAAAAACTCCAAATGATAATTATGTTCCCGTTTGAACCAGGAGGTGGATGGAATGTACGGGAGAGTGGTGGGGAATGACTATACATATTTTTATCACAGTTGTAAAATGGTTGGTTCAGTTCTGTACGATTGTATTCTATTTTTAGAACACAAAATCAAAATTCTGTTACTTAAAACTTACTTACTGTTAAAAAAAATCTAAATTCAAAATTATTAATTAATCACAAAGATATTTCTACCATATTTTTCAAGGGTTAACTTACTCAAATTAATAAAGATTACTAATTACAAAAAAAGAAAAAACAATTATTGCAAAAAAAATTGTTCGACTGTTATATTAACCCTCATATTTATCAAGGGTTAATAAGGTACTATAATTAATTAAGATTACTAATTAAAAAGAAAATGGTTCGATTTCTATGTCAAGAAAAACATGTAGAAAAAATTAACATGAAATATTCAGAGCAGTATTAAAAGTATAAAAGTTCGTTGAATATTAATATTTCTCTAACGATGCTTATTCGGGATACAACAAACTTGACTTCTCGATAAACAATAACTAACTCTCCAACAAAAATTATTGAATTGCATTTTTTATTTATTTATAATTTATAACGGTGGGGCGTGGGAGAGAGGATTGTTAAGGGAAGACGGAGTGGTATCATTTTAAAATTTTGAATTAATAGTATTAAATTTAATTTGAAATGTATTACATCTGGGGAAGGGAGAAGTGTTAAGGAGGAGAGGAGAGATGACACCTATATTTTCCGTAAGGTCCTAATGAACGAGTATGTTAAATTTGTTAGATCTGTCAAGCGGTATAGATTTGTAAAATGTATCGAGGAGAGGGGGGGAAAATGTTGCCTACCCGCCGGGCCCTAAATTATAAATATACAAAATATGGGTCAGATCGGAATTTGGGTCAAATCGTGTAAATTTGTACAGAGAACAGGCGGCTAAATAGACATTGAGTTTTATAGGTGAAATGAAATTTATTTTTGAATGTAAAGACTTGTTTGCGTAGGTATGGTATTGCGATTATTAAAATCACACTTTTATACTAAATTAATAAAAGTGTGATTTTAAAATTAAATTTATCTCAATACATTGGAATTTGTGGAAAAATTTAGTTAATATATGTGTTCACGAAATAAATTCACTAACAAAAGCTGTATATAAGCTGTGCATAGAGAATACTAATGGTTAGAAGGTTTATACAAAAGTTGTAACGACTCTCAAACAAAATAATTATAAAATAAATATTTCCCAAGGGAGCCCAACCAAATAAATACATAATTGATATTTAAATTGGGTGGAAAACATTGATTTTGCTTCCTCTACGTGAGTTTGATAATAATTTTACGTTTTACTACCCAAGTTTCGAGAGTAACAGAATCTATCATTGACAGGTTTAGCATTAAACTTTATTATTATGATTATTTATAATATTCATTATTTACAAAGCAAATTTCAGAATAAAATTGGAGGAAAACTTAATAAATTTTAACGTGATCGAGAAAATTGCATTAAATATTCCGCAACTTGCGTCAGGACTGCAATAGATACAAAAAGCAATTAAAACTACTGTGACACTTGGGACCGATTGAAGTTTCAAAGTGGCGCATATTTTGTGATAACCCGTTTAGCACGTGCGCTTGCGGGTGCATCACACGGATTAACTTTTTTCATTAATGCCACCCTGTGTTGCAACACACGCCGCTGAATTATTCATGGTCCTGTGACGTCACGCAGGCTGTTACGGACATGGACGGCGCTATTAACGCCTACAAATTACCTCGCGACAGCCTGATGACTCGCTGCGGGAGGACTTTGGCCCAGGTGCATGTCATATTATCTGCAATATTTATTAGGGTCACAATTCAGCGGTCGACATCAAAGCTTTGGTGGTTACATCTCACAAAATATTGAAATGAGTGAGTTACACAATATATGTGGGGGGTATAAAAGCAAAGGCAGTAATATCCAAAAAATGAATACAGTCATCGAGAAAAACTAAATTGTAATTTACTGAATTCGAGAATTTATAGGAAACATGATTTTGAAAGCGATAGTTGCATAAAATTTTGATTACAAATTTTTTTTTTGGATATTGCTGCCTTGGCTTTTATACGCAACATATATAATGATTATGTTACCCGTAATTAGACGTATCGGTCAAACAAATTATTAGACAACGCAAGAAAATACGACAATGTGGTGGAATTAAATCTTAGATCAGATTTTATAAACCAGGTTACAATAAAAACACCACATTTTTCATAATAGAAATGGACGTTTTTTCACGGAGAAAGGCATAAAAACAGGTGATAGTAAAATGAAACACACGAGATCAAAAATAACGTGCAAAATTATTTAATAAATTATCGGTTTCAAATTGGAAAATAGCCAAAAATCATGCAGAGCCATGTCGGGAGAGTGGGGAGTCTGACAAACCAGGGAAATTCGTTTGGGGTTTGGCCAAGAAAGCCTGAATCAGATGCGAAGATTGGACGGGTCCATTATCGTGATGAAGCTGTCAACTTGTCACTGCATCTGCATGAATTTTTCGGACAATCCCTTCAAATCTAAATAATTAAGCAGATCCAAAGCTTACTCCCACCTCGTTCGCAAGTTCTCGGACTGTGATAGGTTCCTGCATGACCAGAGTCACGCGGGAACCTATCATAGTCCGAGACTGCACTTGGTCAACCATGTTATCGTTTTGGCTTGTTGAGGCCTAAACCGAGACGCCTTTCACTAGTGTGAGGTTATATTATAAGCACTTGTACCACTATTTTCTCCATCAGATGCTCATAGCATCGTCTGTTGAACGGAATTCATTCTGCCATTATTCAAAAATTAACAATTCGATGGGAATTTACTACACTTTTTCACTCAGAAGCTGCTGCCAGCGACTGATGCTTTTTGCAGACGGAAAAAAATTCAAGCACTTGTATGAATGCCTCCTATATATCTCCATCAAAGAACACCCTCTGTAATTAATTTGTTTGGGTGTAAAAAATACACAGCGTATTATTTAAACGCCGTTGTATTTAAACAAATATTACGGAATTTTTATGTTCATCCCGTTAAATTAGCGGTCGGAGATAACTTTAAATTTTAATTAACTAAAAATTTTGTAAAAACCACTCCAAGTGGCTTATATAAAGTTTTTAGTTAATTGTAATGAATAAATACTACAATGTTAAAATAAAATCTGGTGGACTTTAAGCAAATTTTAAACAGTCGGTTTGGTTAAAAACGGGAATGGTTAACACAATTATTGCCCCCGAAAAACAATTGAAAATATATTTAATGGATTTTTTTTTGCTGGATCTCTTCAACCGCTGTACTAGTAGTGCTGAAAAATTAGAGTTCATTTGGCTTCTATTCAAATATGTCAAAAATTAAGCTAAAAAATATATTTTTTTGGTTTAAATAAGTAATTAATTATCTGTTAGAGGCATTAAATGGTTAACTTGGCTCTAGTATTGCGTTACTTAAAATAAATTATTTAGAAATTAGTCTACCTGTCTCTATGGATCTGATAATTACAAAAGTTCCAGCCAATAAGCAAAGGAACACTGCAATAATGGAGAAACCATAATGGACTTTTAACGACATCTGCAATTACAAAGGGAAAATGTGTCAAATAGAAACAAAGCAAATATTATTTTAATTAACAAACAACTTCCACAAATTAACGTTTGTTTAGAAGGAGAAACTTCAATTTCAATTAGCAATGGAAAAATATAATAAATTTTATTAAAGATAGAATCATTCAAGTTTTTCAAACAAACGTGACTTTAAAATATAACAATTTGAAGATCAGAATTATTTATATTTTATTTATATCTACCACCATGCAAAAACGAGGCTTAGCAGAGGTTTTAAAAAATATGTATTGCTCTGCTGAAAATTAAAAATTATATATTAACCACGTGTTAAGTGATTTTAAAATAAGCCAAATTTAAGAGCTTGATCATTGATTTTGTTGAACTTTTAACTGGGGGTTTGAACAACAAGATGGGAATTTCTGTGTTATAACTACGGGTAGTGAAGTTTCCAGCTATTAAGAATTAAAGTCAGATTTATGTTTTGGCATCAAAGTTCCAAAAACTTACATTTTTGCTCATAACGAGTTCAAATATCTCAAATGGGGGACCAAACAAATATTAAGGACACGCACCTAACGATACTTAAAATGTGAGATTCATTTTGTGTTTCATATTAAAGTTTCCACAATATGTTTGTGAAACATATTTTTATGTATGTATTTCCATATGTGAACTTTGAACTACAAAACAAAACCCCTGCAAAGTTTCATTGACTTTTGCCTGTCGCTGTAAAGAATGTTGAGATCCAAGGTCGTGGCAGATAAAAATATAAATTTTTAAATGGTTAGGTTTCATGGTGAATGAGGTTACGTATGATAAAATAAATTTATCTGAAGTAGTCAAGCAATTATTTATTTTATAATAAGGTAACATCACATGTCAGACGTTCATAAATTTCACAAACTGGAGTAATTTGCTTCGGATCTAAAGTAACGTTATTTTTTATTTAAATATTAGGTTGAATAAATTTTTACTTGGTACATTTTCATTCACAGTACAAAAATGTGATACAAGTGAATATATTTGTCATTTGTATTAAAGTACTAAAAATGAGAACAAATATAGGTCATTACAAATGACAGCTTAGAGGCGCGTAAGACTCGTGTTTGCTCAGCTGCTACTAAAGAGCGAAGATCACCAAGCCGTCGAATCTGGCATCCTGCACATGATGCACTGCGCAGTGCGCTCTGTGCTTCGGGCTCTTTGCACAAAATATGCACAAAAGATACACGTTGGTAAATTAACCTCAGTTTTTTCGAGAAAATAATCTACTTTGTCCAGTAAATAATTGTTTATTTTTATTATTTTATACGTAAATAAATTACGGAGACCTACCTACCCGAAATATTAACTCTGTATTCAAATATATTAACATATATTAAATAATATTTAAATATATTCACAGAAAAGTTACATACTAAGTTCTAGAAAGTCTTAGTACCCAAGTCAGGATATATCGAGATAATAAAACTAAAAAACAAACACACAAACAGATCACCCCTGACGTGAAGATTGAATGAAGATTCAGCAAATCACTTTTCAGCCCCTCTACAAGCATTTTCACAACTTTTTCCATTATATGGCACAAAAGAAGTAACCGATGAATCGAATCTGAAACCGTGAATGCCTTCACGATTCAGGTTTATTTTATTTCACCCCTGTTAGAAAATAGAGAAGGCTTTGACAGAGTTCTTCTTGAGCCTTAGAATTGAACCGCGAAATACGTTCCGTTATATACTATAATGCTTAATGCGCAATATGTGATAACATGTGTGAAGCGATGTATGACTCTAAATGGACCAGAGCAAATGATTTCCGTGAGATTATCGCAAATATAGCTCTGGTTCGTTATATTTTATCAATTTTAATTAATGCTCCTATTCGTTAATTTGAACCCCATAAAAAATATTTAAAATGCTTAAGATTTATCAAGAGGTTTACATTTTTCAATATAACTAAAAAACATTATTTTAAGGTTGTTTTTAATATATTCTGTTTCTAAATAATGAGAAATATAATCTCTTACATCTCATATGAATATCGTTTTCAGATCGCGACCTCAATTTCTCCGTGAGATGGTTTTGAAGTACAAAATTAACAGAAGACGCCATTTTGTTCATTCCATATTTTTAAAATTAGAATGCATATTTCTCTAAGTAATAATGTCCTAAGGCAACCAGATGACTTTAATGATGAGGTATAAAATGCAATGAAAAACATTATTCTCTATATTAAAATACCTGTCACAAACAGTAGCAGATGACGCAAACAAAGTTGAGGTAAAGAATTTCCGTAAAACTGCTGAGCAGTTTGGTATACAAATAAATGTACATCTGTAATAAACAAAGTATTGAAAAAAAAATTAATAATGAGGTGTAAAATGTAAAAAAATAATCGGAATGAAAGAATACACTGGCGCTATTCTCACAACCTTAACTTTCAGCCGAAATATATACATAATAAAAGTACATACTTTTTACGGATTATATATAGTTACTAATTAGTTATGAATGTATCGTGATTGACTTTGAATAAATTTTTGTTTTTGATTTGTTTCCGTTTTTTTTCATACTAGCATCTATTTATTTCAACGTTTTTCATTGGAATGTTAAGCAAATGCGTCATTAATATTGTGTAATATACTCTAAATTGACATTTTTTCTAAAACAAGTTATATTATATAGTTTTCTCATGAAAAATGTGTGTTAATTACAGATCACAATATATAGGCATGAACTTATACAAATTTCTTGATACGGCTGGTTCCATTATGAAAAATTCAAACTCAATTCTCTTAAAAGTATAATTTCTTAGTAAATAAGGCAAACTTTAGTACAAGAATGCATTTTTACTTGAAGAGACTCAGAATGAAATTTAGAAAAAAATTGTTTTGTTTACTAGGCGATTTAGTTATGCAAGAAAAAAAGTACTTAAATTGCAATAAATGTACTGAAAATATGCGAAGGGGGAAATACTACGGCTGTGTCCCAACTCTCTCGTCTAAAAGGAGGTTTAATTCATATATTTACAATGTTCTACATTGAGGTATAAATAAATTTATAACTAACTTACTAAATTACCATCACGCCGTTTCCCCGTGGGGGTAGGCAGAGAGGATAGAGCGCTATACTCTTCTGTCCTGACATACAACTTTCGCTTCGTCTACATTCATACATCTTCGCATGCAAGCTCGACGGTTGTCCAGGCTTCTAACATCTTCCAGTATATGGTTAGTCTGGTCATGCCACGTCTTCCGTGGACGCCCTCTCTTTCTGGCGCCGTCATTTAAATTTATTTTATAGCTAAATAAAACGTTATCAAATATTCAACATTGATAAATCCAGCTCGTTCCTTTGACATGTTGCAAGGAGTATAAGTCTGAAAATTCCTGAAATTATTATAGCCAGCGGTGGTGCCTATGATTCAATTTCCCGGGACGCAAGACCAACCTACCGATAATAATTAATCCTGTCGGAAGGGCCAAGTCTGCAAATTGAACTGCATTTTCAAACTATTCAACGTTATCGAGATTCAAACCCTTTAACTAAACTGAGTTTCATTCTAGAATAGACAGAGAGGTGAAATATTTTATTCAACGGGCACGATTTAGAAAAATGCATATTGGCAATGTGTATACTTTTTAGGATTGAAAATTCGAAATTATAAAAGGTTATTTTTAATTTTTTCCGTCATAATTTTGATTGGCTATTTCTTTTAATAATTAGCAAAATAATTTGTTCGATGATTTCGTCACAATTATCAATTCGTGAAGCTCTTTCATAAAAAAAATGTTTGTGGTCGTTATGTCGTTAGATCTAATACCTCGGGGATATTTGTCGCGAAGGTCTTTTATGATGGACCTTATGTCGTGTATCCCTTTACGAAATATTCAATAATGTAACGAAATTGTATAAGAGATTACGTATAGGATCCCTCGTAATACGTCAATGATGACAATAACATGGAAGCCTCTAGCAACTTCTACCATACTCTCTTGTTATCTACAACCTCCGAGAGACGCCTGGAACAGCTTAGAAGCGACGGAAACCTTTTCCTAAACACTAAAAAGGAATAGAATTATCTAAGAGGTTCGAAAGAACAGCGTATCGCGTAGTTAAAGCGAGACTGACAGCTGTGCGAGAGAGTTTGTTTTGACATTTCGACCGGTGCAAACGAGACAAAGACGGTGTGCCCAGTCGTGGGATTTCAAAGCGACAGATATGGAGCGAAATAATCAAGCGAGTTCATACCTAAGTGGCGAAATAAATAAAGGCGATAAATAAGTACGTGAGAGAATTGGATGGAACGTTCAAATAAATGTTAAATAATGTATTCTCTCTAATAAAGTGTTTATCGATGAGTGAGTTAACAAAATAATGCAATTTAGGGAATAGTTTATTAGTTTAATTTAATTTATTATATATATTTTTTAAATTTATTTTAATTTAATTTAATTTAAATTGAATGAATTTGTCTACCCAATAAATAATTAATCATTTTCAATATTGACTAATTAATAATAATTAATAAATGGCTAATTAATTTCCAGTATTTTCATTTGTCCCCTGCAGCCATGACCGGTGACAATATCAATAAAATGTAATAATGTCAGTTATAACGTACTGAATATAATATTTAGTTTCTGTGTTAACGAGTATGATGTATTTGTTCTGCCGCATAAAAAATATTTTTCGAATAAGAGATTTTTAATTTGAATTTACGAAATTTTGCAAAATTATGCTCCATGTTTTTAATTCCATAACTTTTGCCTGCCAAATTCCCAGCTGGGTCGTAAAATTTGATTTTACAGAACATTGAGCAATAATCTCGGTGTAATAATGAAGCTATAAATATCGAAGCAGGAATTGAATTTTGAAGATTTTGAACCGAATGTTCAAATCATTTCAATAAAATGTTCCGGAGTACTTTGAAAATGTTTTCTTTCACTGAACATTGGCAAGACTTTTGATTTGTGTTGGTTTAATCAGAGATATTATTAGAGATCAGTGGTGTTTCAACGTTTTCAAGAGATATATTTATATGGTAAAAAAAAACGATCCATAAAAACCAAGTTATTATTACTACTGCACTCGTCGGGGTCATTACTCAATTGCATTGATTCCATTTGGAAAAACCACTAAAATTTAGAAAAATCCAAAATTATACTATAATTATTAAATTTTTTTAACGAAAATTTTTTAGATCATTTTTATCGTCCACGAGTCTGCTTGCAAAGTTTTAGCTCGGTTGGATCACGGGAAAAGGGTTAATAATCGATCCAAAGTTTTTCAGACAGACAAAAAACCGCAGACGCTACGAGTTAAAAGAAAGGGAGTAAAAATATTCTGAATATAGGGTAGTGACCTTAAATATCAATTCAGAATATTAAGTGATGCTGAAAGAATACGCAAAGAACAATTTTAAAGACAAATAATTCATATGAAAAATAAAGAATAAAAAAAACAAATAATTTTAAAGAGACCGACAAAACTTATTAATTTAAAAACTATTTAACAAACTAACTGATAGACGGAACGCCGGAAATTAATTTATTTCATTTATTACCAAAGAAAGTCCTGGACATGCCTTCCAAAATTTTCACACACTTGTTATTAACTATCCTTAATTCGCACTAATTAAAGTTATTTTGCTTAGATCACTTCTGATAAACTCCGTTAGATGTTCGCTCGTAGAGATAATTTGACCCGGTTTTCTCTTTATTTACTTGCGTTAGTCACTTACTTATATCGCTTGTTGTAATATCACGAAGCACTGATCACACTGGTTCGCTTGGTAATATCACGGATATGTCGTCTGTGTAACTTCGCAAACTGACTTGCTCAAGCCTTTGTCGGAAGACTCCTTGTATATCAAAATTCCCCCAAACGATTCATTCTAGAGCTAACGAGAAACATGCAGAATGTTCTAGGCTCTTCTGCGTAGTGTATTACTATTGGATCGAATGTCGTAGACATTCCAGAGAGACATCGCGTGCCGTCGATGTTTATTTTTAGCATTATAGTCTCGCACATAGCCTCGCTACAAAATAAAGTTATGAATTCTTTTCGCAGTTTTGCAAGATCGAGATGCCTGTAAAATATATTTTATATTGTTTTTTTATTTTACATTGCCGATATTGCCACGAGACTGCAGAAACGGAAAGAATTACACATAATAGAGGATTTTACAGCACTCTGGACGTTTTGCAGCGAATTTGAAAATTGCTGGAAACATTTAGAAATCAATAGATCATACTCAAAACTTCGCGAAATGACATTCTCTATTAAAGGGGCGACATAACGGCTGCGCTTAACAGTTTCTTGTGACGGTTCAGCAAAATCAAAGACTTACCACAGAAAACAAGCGACAATCGGTGATTCAATGTGGCAAAGTGAGAATAAATTAAGAGATTACCGAAGGGCGTTCGATAGAGAGTAGTGCGATCTTAGGCGTGCGAATATTTTAGAAAGATGAGTATGAAGTATTTCGTGACGTTACGTGACAGTGTGATGAGTGAACAGTGCGAAATTGTGTGAATTCAATTTGTGTGCGGTGATAATAAAAAAAAAGATTTAACGTGTTTTTTTTTGCCTTTGTCTTTTTTATGTTATTTTTCTTCCATACAATACTATTATTAATAAGCAATCCTTAAAAATTAAAGGATAAGAAATTTTTATTCGACACCGACAATTGATGAAAGTATCGTCAAAAATTATCATACAGGTTGTTATACAGGGTGTCTCATAGCTTGTTGCAAAAATTTTACAGGCGGATTCTTGCCTTGATAATGAATAGAAAATGTCAAAGCGACCATGACTTAGTATCAATAGTTATGGAGATAGCAAAGTTTGCATTTTTTTCTATAAATCTTTTTTTAATTAATTTTTATTTTTTGTTATTTTTGCAAAACGTTGAACTATCATTATAGTACCACTTATGATACCATTCGCTCCAATATTACTCAATAAAAAAAATCTATTGTCAATTTTTGCAAGCTTTTCATCATTTTATTCTACTTGTATTAAGGCGATGATTGTTGAAGTTATAATTATCAGAAATATTGAAAAAATAATGCCCATTTTGATATTGCATATCGCCATTGAAATTGATATAAGGTCATGGTTGCTTGAACATTTTTTACTTATTATCAAGGCAGGAATCCACCTATAAAGTTTTTGCTTCTAGCTATGAGACAACCTGTATACTATTATAAATTTGTGTCCATATAGAGAGATATTATATAGAAGAGATATTATAGTCCCTATAGAGACACATATTATATAGTAGTCCCTAGCCTACAATTAGGAAAGGATATGAATGAAGGGATATCCATTGAGCGTCAAATAGGGTATCTGAAATTCAACGGTTTAGAAAATATTTGAACTTTTGTGCTTTTCGAAAAATGTGCGTGGCGCCATAAAAACTTAACCTACCGTAATAAAAGTCGGCTCACGTATCTGTGGTAATGTAGTTAATAAATGAGCCGTGAGATTTTTGTTTACAGCTAATTAAATAAAAAAATACCAACCGTTTTGCTGAAATTTTAATTTCTGTCAAAAAATATTTTACATTCAAAGGAGTGTTGTTGAAAAAATTCCGTAGTCCAGTAAAGCTTTTTATGCTGGAAGCTCCGGGTTCGGTTTCCAGTGAGGTCAAAATTAATCTGTGTCACATATGCCATGCGTGACATTCTCAAGATTGGGTGTTTTTGTAACGTCTTTTGCTAGTAATCGGGTTTGTCTCCTGTTTTAGTGTCAAATAAAAAACATAAATGGCAGTCGAATAATCCATTTTATAAAATAATTCAATTATCTCAATAACGGAACAGAATTTTTGTACGCTGCTTAAATATTATCGACTAAGAAATTAAGTAGAAATCCACATCTAAAAATGGATCTCTAACACGCTATATAATAGGGTGGGCCAAATTTTTTTTTCAAGGAGCATAGCTATACAAATGTGCGAAATGGTACCAAAATAACACTTCTGGAATATTATTACAATCTATTTACAAAGTTTATCTGCCTCCGGATTGATATACATAACGATAGCTAGATTGACCAGTACAATAAAAGAGTACGCATGTGGCGAGATTAACAGATAATTTTATTACACATATATGTATATTATAAATTAGTAAACGCGTAAAAGTATTAAAAACGTTATTTTTAAAATTGACCATTTTTATTTTATGTGTAAAATATTTGTACACATTAAATATTGTCTGCCTGTATTTTAAAACAATCTGTACTTCTCGCAACTTTGTACGATTCCTCCATTTGTTTTTTAAGTTGCCAATGGAAAAGTTGCACACTGCTTACACCATTTGTGGCGCAATCATAATATAGATTCTTCATGTATAGACAATTTGTCTTGTATACAGGTTTGAGATTGTTGCAACTTTGTCGTGGCAAAAATTTAAGAAATATGGTCAAGAGCATCCATTCCCACTGTCTAACGTATGTTGCTGAAGGATTTTCGTGCTATTTGAAATATTGTTATAATAATAAAAGAAATGTATTTAATGAATTAAGTATCATAATTTATAGAAACAAACTTTGATTACACCACTTTTTTTATTTAAAAAAATAATTTGTATTTGTATTATATTTACATTTGTATCCTGACAAAGGGGCCATGGGCTCTGAAACATTTTGATTTTTTTCAATAAAAAAGTGGTTGTAAACAAAGTTTATTTCTATAAATTACAATTATAATGTCACCACAAAATAATTTTGCTGGAAGGGGTAGTTATTTTTTGACAAATAAAACAGTAATTAATTTTAACATACACTAATATGTATTTTAGTAATGGGGATGACACAGGTATTTGAATGTTTATTAAGTTATTTTAATTTTAAATTGCTCTATTATTTCTAATATTTCTAGCGCATCCAGTTTACGAACTTTAACATTATTTTTGTCAAACAAGTGATCATGTCCAATGCCGTGGTCCGCCATCTTGAGTATCCGGATAGTCCTCTGAATGCTCTTAGATATTTTTTTATTCTTGTACCTGTATCTCTACTAAATTTTCCGATATACACAATGAAGATGATGGTTGTACCCATTGACAGCGCTTAGGCTTATATAACTCAAATCGGCGGAATAAGACGTTGTGTATAAATTATTGCATTAAATGTTATTTATGTCAACATTTCAATTTGATTTATAGGCAAAAAAATTAAAACTTTTTAAACCTTTTTCATTAAATAAATATTCAATCCAGTGGCAGAAGATAATAAATATCCCATTTTAATAAATATATATATTGGCTAAAAACATCATGTGGTAACACCTTTTTTCTGTGTCAGCTAGAAATCATATACACCCTATTGCATAATCAAAATTAAATGTAAGTATTTTTTTAATTAAAGCCGTAAACTGTACTTTAAGCTTAGAATATAATTTTAGTTTAATGTCTCATTTTTCTGCTATTGAAAGGAAACCAAGGAAAATAATTAAAATATTTTGACATCAAGATTTCATTAAAATTTATCTTTGTTAATACACTTATTTGTTAAAATTTTATAATTCAAGATTGTTTTGTTTAGATTATATTTAAATGAGGTCAAATATTTGAGTCACGCCAAAAAATGTATTCATTAAAGATGCACAGGGGGTTTTATAAAATTATTTTTCATTATTACATTTTAATTAAAATTAATGACAAAAGATGAAATTGAAATTAATGAAATTAAATCCACGTAGGTATTTCAGGTATATACTGGTAATAATGATGTATTGGATGACCGGGAAGTAATGCTTATCCTTACGAAGTTATTGTCAATATTAAGAAACACATAATTTTTACATAAACATACAGAAAATATATTTTTCCACCAAGTGAATCATATTACTATAGCCGTGATTCAATTTTTAAAAATTTATATTGAAATTTAAATGTTTAAAAGTTACACAAGCTCTACAGAGACGCATTTTCTTTATCTTCTAATATCACAGTGTTAAAGGAATCTAAATACAGACTAGTATTTATTTCATAAAACAAACCACCACGTTTAAAATTATTTATTTAATTATCATATTCTTATTACATTATTTTTGTTAGTAATAACATTTTATTAGGTCCTTACATATGAAATTGGCGTTTAGTATGGTAGGAACATAAAGCCGATTTTTTTTATTATAATATATTTATTGAATCAAAGTATGTACCATTGCTATCTATGCACTGGCCGCAGTGGCCTAGAGCGATTAACCAGCCTCGGTTGTTTAGCAGCTAGCTTTTCCATCATGGTTTGCAGTTGCTGACAATAGACATTTGCCGTAATCGTCTGGCCAGATTTAAGAAAGCTGTAGTGAACGACACCAGCACTAGTCCACCAAACGCTCACAAGTAACTTTTTTGGAGTCAATTTTCGCTTGGGGCATGGTTTGGCTGGTTCGGCAGGGTTCAGCCATTGCGATGAGCGCTTCCGATTATCGTACAGGATCCACTTTTCATCATAGGTAATGATTCGATTTAAAATCCCTTCATTATTGTGCCGGTTGAGTAATGCAACGCAGCAGTCAACGCGCGTTTGTTGATTTGCTTCACTCAATTCGTGAGGTACCCACCTTTTAAGCTTTTTCACCTTACCAATTTGCTTCAAGTGGATTAAAACAGTTTTATCACTAACACCGCAGCCTGCAGCTAACTCGGATGTGGTTTGCGATGGATCCGCTTCCACAATAGCCTTCAATTCTTCATTATCAACTTTGGTCTCCGGCCGTCCACGGGGCTTGTTCTGCAGGTCGAAATTTCCAGAACGAAAACGTTGGAACCAAAAACGCACTGTGTTTTCTTTTGCGGCACCGTTGCCATACACATCATTAATCTTTCGAGCCGTTTCTGCAGCACTGGTGCCACGGTGGAACTCGTACTCGTAAATAACGCGATATTTCAAGTTTTTCATTTTGTAAACTGAGTGACGCAAAGAAAAAAACAATTGAGGAAAAAACAAATGAATTGTAATTTTCAAAACACAAATACATGAGTATATAGCTGTATAAATTTGGATTTGGAATTCCTAACCAAAGAGAAGATATTTGATATCAAATTTGCCAGTACGGCAAAACGCCAATTTCATATGTAAGGACCTAATATTAAAGTATACATTAAATGTGGTCAGGTTTAATACTTTTTGATAAAAAAGACTGTTTCGTGATCGCTGCGCGCGGGCCGCGCCAAGATTTGATTGGTTGGGCTGGCGCCTGATGTGTCCTTTCCAATCGCTGGCCAGGATTCGAATTTTTAAAAATCCTCGCAGTGACAGGTGAAATGCGTGTCAGGTGTCGTTTTTCGATGGGAATCGACATTCCTCTTCGTTTGTGTTCAAGTTCAGTTCCATTCAGCCTTCCGGAAGAGACACACCAACTGTTCCGGATTCGACGAAGCCAGGAGGATCTCGATTGAAGCGGCACCCGCCTTCCCAGGAAACCGCAAGTACAATTGTCCACCGTGTCGTAGTTAGCTTTGGCCCAGGGTATCTCGGGTGTCATTTATGGTCAATCATATCGGCGGCGATTGGAAAGGAAAATCTTTCTTTCTAATATCCGACCCGCGTGCGATGGTGGCGAGACGTTTGTAATCGTACAAAGACACATTATTTTTATTAAAATTGTGGATTTAATTTATTTAACTGGTTAATATTTTCTCTAACTTTCTTATTTCTGTAGAAAGGGTATTACATAAAATTTCTTGAATCTTTATATATATAATTTTGCTGGTTGTATTTTATTTTGCATTTTGGTAGTTTGTGTTCTCTGAACTAATCAATAAAACATTTCATTTGTACTTTATTATAGATCATTATGTTGCGTCCGCCATTTGATATTCATTTTCGTGCCAAAATATTGACTAAATATGCCAAACTCCATGAAAATAGATTCTTTTTTAATTATTTTTCAGTATGTAATGTGAGAAATGCCTTTTTTTATTAAATTGGTAAGTTGAACAAACAAACTAAAACAAGGAACTTAAAACTAAAAACTTGTCTTTATACAACAATATCTTATTTTCCAAGGTTTGTAAACTTTGAATTTCAGTTTTTTCAGTATCATGATTTATGGAGATACAATGATTTAGCTTTAAGCCTTCGATATAATTAGAAGTTTTATACAAAGTGTTTTTTTTTAATTTTTATTAATAATAGTTTGTTTTTTACTCACGCTGAATTTCAAAATGTGAGTTATGTCGTCCATAATAACTCCAAGAAAATTTCTCGGTTGTAATATCGTGGATAACATCACCCGTACAAAGTAAGAAGGTTACTTGTATTATTGCCGTAATAAATTTTAATGCGGAGAGTAAAAAAGCAGCCTGTGAAAAGTCGTAGAATTTTATCGCCCCTTGCTTAACCGGTTTGTTTCAAAATAATTATTTTCATGCAATCTCACAACCCCGCTACGACAGGGCGAAATTCTAAGTATGAAGCAGAAGTGGGGTCGCCGGGATTAAGTGAGCCAAGTTTAATGTGGTTATGATTTATTTTAAGATTTCCTCTTGGATCACTTTCTTATTCATCAATTGAGTTAACAGCCACGTGATGTGATAGAATAGGCAACCTCTCCATCATATCATTATTTTGATTTGAAAAGTAAGTATAATTTATTTCTTTATTTATTTTTACGCCAAAGGCGCTTTTACAGGAAATAATATGAATGTACATTAGGTGTAATAAAATGGCGCGATTATAAATAATAAATAATATAAATATACGAGTATATAAATATAAATAAAAAAGTAATAAAATTGTAAAATAAACTTCATGTAAAAGAACTTAACACTGGATTTTATCCCCAGGGGTCCCCCTGCCCCCCTAAAAACGTCTGTCTTTCATTCAGACAGACAGACGGACGAAAGGACAGACGGATAGCGAAATTATTATAATTGGGATTTTATCTTATTTTACCTATCATATTTTATAGATTATTAGTTTGTACGTGATATGTGATTATTTATGCATATTTTATTTTATTAATAGTATAATACTTCATAGAGATTATTTTCCGTTACTTTTTTGTGCTTATATTTTTTTTTTATCTTTTTACCAAATTACGTTCATTATTCAACTTTTATTTCACCCTACCACTTCTTTTGCAGATCCATATAAAAGAAGCTGTTTTTATATGAAATGTAAAACAACCGTTAGCATTAATTTCCATTTTTCTTGCATCTCGCATTATACTTTATATTTTTTAGTCTTGATTTTTTCTGTATGTACTTTTTTTTCAAAATAAATATTAGGTATCGATCTAAGGTAGTAAAATGATTATAAAAGGCTTCCTACCTTTCTGCAGGCAATTTAGTTTATTTAATTTTGAATTGAATTCTCAATATCGGGGAACTCCTTTGAGCAACCGTCCCAGTGTTGCAATAATATGGTATTACTGTTCTGGTATTCCTAGCAGGTACATGTATTATAATTAGTTGTGATATTCAGGGCTGCCAATATTTTAGTATTTATAATTTATACAAATTCCTCAAGAATTAAATTAATTTATATGGATGCGAGGTTTAAACAAACATTTGATGACTATTCGAGTCCTACAATTTAATTTTATTAAATTTAAGACGTGATTTTTCCGTAATGAATACCTACGGTGAGAATATTTCAACAATGCGAACAATTATGTATGTTACACAATTTTTATGGATCCTCACTCATGTATTTATTTTAATTCGTGATTGTTATTTTGATTGCTTGCTAATGTATTTTTTCCAATAGTCTTTAAAACTGTGAGGATGACTTTGTCTTTTTACTAATTTTTTCAATGGTCCATTTCACCGCATGCACACAAAAATGAACAACCATCATACATTACCTTGGGATTTAATTAGCTTAAGAAATAACTGAAGAGCTACCTCATAATACTATCATATTATTATAGTATTTACAAGTTAATCTTGTTCATCTTGCTGACTTCAAATGGTGGCTCAACTTAGTATATTAGCCAATATAAAATATTTTAGTGCTGTATTTCGTCGTATTTTTTATCTTTTGTTTTATTTTGCGTTACTGATATCTATGTTTTGTTATTTTATTTTCTTTATATTTCTCTGCTTTTGTTGATTTGTTGTTATTTTCTTTAAATAAATTTTTTTCATAATTCACCTCAGAGACAGTAAAGTGGTTAATGTAGTTCCTCGCACTAGTGCACACATTGCACGAGTGCTTTTGCTTCGTCAGCGGAGTAGCGAGTAAACTACTTTAGCATTAAAACAATGCCAATCTGGATGGCGAAAGTGAATCTGTGGTGGGTCCCACTTCACTGATCGTTTAAATAATAGCCAAATAATTGGTCAATATGATTAGAAAAGGAATATCACAATGCTTCTATTTATTTATTTTATTTTCTACAGATTTTCAAAAAATATTGAGACATTTTCGTTTCATATAAATGGTGTAACATTAATGAGAATTGAGAGAAAGCCTCGCGTTATTGCCCGCATCCTGAGTTAAACGATGCTTAACTTGATTTATATAGGCAATTAAATATCATTTTGTAAGACAATTTGGAACGGTATCAAATAAATGTGGGAAGACACTAAACGATTGTGATCTTAATAGAGGATGAAGGAAGATACCAGGAAAAAGAACGTTGACAACATAATGAGTTTTAATATTAACTAAATCATGATTTGATATAAAAAAATGTGTTTAGCAGGGTTGCGTTATATCTCCATGGCTATTCAACCTTTGCATGGATAGTGGAGAAGTTTTCTATTTTTTTTTCAATTAACGGAAATTAAAATTTGAGTAAAATTGAAGAAAAGTCTGACAGTGGAATTAAGATATCAAGACATAACAAAGTTATAGAATTTTAATTTTGTTTAAGTTTCGCATGAATAATTTTGTTCCGTCCGTTGGGGTCGCATGACATCTCTCGTAGACCTCTTCCCATTTATAAAAGACAATCGAATTAGTATGTGCAAGCGGTAGGTACGACGTACACTGTTTCGTTGTGTTAGTGTTAATCTCAATAATCTCATAGATTTTCCTGAAAATTTAAATTCGATACACTTTAATGTCCCGCAGAAACGAACAAGAGCACCACGCCTTTTCTACTTAAATCATTGGAGAACAAACTACGGTAAAAATTGTATTATTAACAGAATTCTAGATACCTATGACACTGCCTTTGCAGATCTCGATATTTTAAATTTAAGTTATGAGCAGTTTACAAAATTCCTTACGTATAAACTTGCGCGATGACATTTTTCTTCCCACACATGTGAACACAAACACGAACACATAAAAACACACAAATACACACACTCACACAAACTCACCATTTGACATGTTTTTTCTTATTTTTTTATCGATCCTGGTATAATATTATTGTATATATGTGTTTTCTTGTAATTGGCCCAAGACTCTGTACATCAATTATTGTTTTTTTTTCAAGATTGATTAATTTATGGCTGTAAGAAAACCAATAAATGAAAAAAAAAATATATAAAAAATAAAATACCCATAAACACCAATACAACGAAACAATATGTGTCGTGCGCACGGATTACACATACTAATTCGATTGTCTTTTTGAATAGCTTGTTGGTCTTGTGATTAGGACTCTCGCCTCATGATCCAAAGGTTGCGGGTTTGAAACTTACTTCAGACTAGCAAGTTAGTACTTTTTTCATAGTACAAGCGTTTAGCTTAGTTTGAAAATAGTAAGAATATTGATGTGACACATATTCTGTGTTCACATCTCAATTTTTTTTACAAAAAAAAGAAATTTGCTATACCCGGCATATATCGTGGCTCGTACTCCGGCGCCCGGCTATGCGAACGCGTGACGTCACAGGTTGGAGGTCAATCAGTTCCTCGCTAAAATAACTAATATTATTTTTTCCAGTTATTTATTGAAAGATTTCAATTTTTTTTAACTGGTTTATTAGTTTTGATATACATTTTATTTCTATTAAGTTTAACATAATACCTATTATCAACATTATAAAACTTTTCCATTGCGTGAAAAAACTGGAATGTATGAATATAGCAGCAAAAACAGTTATTGACTATTTGTTTTTAGATGAACGCGGGTAATTCAATATAAAAGGTGAATAGCAAACAAGACTTAATTTCATTATTTATTTATTTATATACTTATTTATTTATTTAACGCCCATATAGCTTTTACAAAATATACAATAAAAAAATCACATAAAACAGATATGTAGTTAAAAAGATTCATGTACACACCTTGTACATGAATCTTTTACAGTTACGAGTAAAAATCACAAAAGATAGATAGTTATAAAGATTACAGTACATTAAGAGGATAAAGTACATACAAAAGATTTGACTAAATAAAAAACAAAAGTGAAAAAAAGAAGTTTAAACGGGAAGAAGAAAAATAAAAATTTATTTATCCATTACTATTTAGTTTAGACATAAAGAATTGTTTCAATTTAGTTCTTTACACAGTTACGAATGTAAATAGGTCAAAAGTGTTGGTATTCTAGAAAGAGGAAATTAAAACCACGTGTTAGATACTGATGCGTGATGAATGTTTGAAGCAAATAGGGAAAAGGCTTAGATATACATCGAGTGGAGGATGTCTGCCGGGAATAAGGTAAACGGTTCTTTAAAAACAATGGGGATTTGCCACCCACGGCAAGTTTATTTCAAAAATATATTTGTACACAATTTCGATATCAGAATAAGAGTATTTGTGAATCCCGGAATTCCGGAATTAGAACGTGTAATTGCGAAACTTTCGGGATTAATACTTTAGACTGATTTCGGGGTACCACAAAAAGCCTTGCTACCTACTACAACTGCAAAACAATTGTTTATAATAATTCTTTTAAAATTTCACAACGATTCACCGAATAGAAAACACGTAGGTCGATTATGTGGATTATACGTTTGATAAAGCTTATGTTGAGTAATTAAGATAAATTATAGAAGTTTCACAGAGTTGGAGCTATTTATATGGGAAAGTTGTATGAAATTCTTCATAAGAAGGCCCAGGGCTTATGTTCTGAATCACTTTACACAACGCAACGTCGATATTCACACAATATATAAATATTATTTTTTTAAAGTTATATTTGTTGAATATTCAGAAGTATAAGTAAAAGTTATGTTGAGTATTCAAAATCGAATGCTTATTTTCATAAAAATATTTAATAGTTAACAAATGTTGTGCAAGCGAGGATTTTACCATGGTGGATTATCAGAGTATACTAAAATAAATTAGTAAAAAAATAAAATATACGTTAATGCTGTGTCATTTTAAAATAATATCATTACTAAAAAGGTTCCCAGGTTTTCACGGCCGTTCATAATATTCTGCGTGTAGTTTTCTGGGATATTCTGCCGCGTATACCTGACCTCTTTGGCTAAAGTTTCGGATTTCATTACAGGATCCATCATCGGGCTGATGTGATGAGTATGTGTTGATGTTAAGGTAAAATATTGACTAGCAATACCGTACCAAAATAAGGGTGTGTCCTAGTTTATGTTAGGTTCAGTGCTGGTTTGCTGATCCAAAACGCCGGCCAGAGAGGTGAGATATACATGGAAGAATATCCCAAAAAACTACCCCCAGATGAATATCATTACTATCATTTTGATGAACCCTTTATAATTTTTTTTGATAAATATTAAATCGACCTGTTTTGATAGATACCATTGTATCCTTATACGTATATCCTTTATGACGAAGACTTACTCATAGAAGTATGAAAGTGATTGATGAAAATTTTATTATATTTTATAATTAATGAATAATAATTCAATGAATCCAAAAGTTCATTAAAAACATTGATATAACATTCTCTGGATGTTATATTACACAAAACGATGCCTACATCAGACAATGGTACTTTAGAACAAGTTAGATAACTGGGCCGTTCTCAAAGCTTGTTTATCCAAATTGGAATCGAATTGCCTGGATTCGAAAAGTAAGGGGTTCCCTAGGGATCGCAGATGGGTCTCAAAAAGGTTAGGTAATCTACCTTTCGAAAAGGGATTTATTTAACGGTTGGAAATCAGCTGAAACTTGACTTGATACTTATAACGATTTTTCATTTTGTTTAGCGCTAACATAGGCATGAAATGCTCGTAAATTTTGTGCATGAAGATGTAACATATTGTCATCAAAGTAATATCGTATTTTGTTACTTGTAACATAATATGATATAAATATATTACAAAGGTTTAATGACGTCTGTTTTGCTCCTTACCCTTGAATTATTGTGTTTTTATTTAAAACGCACTGTAATTTTGTTTTAAAAATTTAACATGTTTCGGGAGCGATACTCCCTTTTTGAGGACAATGAATTTACTGAAATTAGTGATCAAATATAGACAGATTTGGTTATGGAGGGAGAGAGTTGGTTACTATTACGCAGGTACAAAGTAATTATAATCTGAAAAGTTTATTTGATTATTTATAATATTTAAGTTTATATTAATACTTATCCTAATTTTTAAATTATCCAAATGAAAATACCTAGTATTGCTTTCTAAAATTTTGAAACCGGTATTTATATATGTTATATTCTGGCCTTACGGGCATGATTGAAATAAAAATTCTTCGGTTCTCAAAGAATCACTCTCTTTATTCGTCCAAAGCAACGTAATAATAATAATAGCGGTGGAAATCTGACATGTGTCATTCTGTTGACAACTCTTTTATCCTCGGCTGAGCCGAGGATATCGATACTATTATCCCCATTCATTGATTATTAATGACGATATCAATTACGAATCAGTTACCGACTGAATGAAAAGATTTTGTAACCACCAATCAAATGACAGAAAAATGAGCTTACGCGAAATACTGCAATCTGTTAATTTACACGCACCTACTGACATTGCAATATCGAAAGAGTGATTAGATTCAATAGAATCCAATAAGATGGTTTGAAAATTCCGAATAATTGTCACCATCAGTTCATTCTTAAGGTGAACTGGTGGTGAATTGATGTTTAGAAATCAAAATTTAAACATTGCCCGCAAGTCACTTTGTGACGTAAAACGGATGTCAAAAGTTCACAATATCTTTCTTCTTAGATAGACTCATTACGAATTGATATGAAATAAATAATAAAATAATGATTTTCGAGATACTAAATGCAGCGTAGAATGCCACAGTCTGGATATTGTAGTGACGTGCAAGCTTATGTCATAGTTACTTGGTCATTATTATTCTGTAGCACAATCGGTTGGTGCGCTGCTCTGCCCGACTTCCCAATATGACCCCCTTTCCCCCACGTACGTGGGTAGCAACACAAGGGTTACATGCGCATTAAGCACCTTTCTAGAAGCAACTCATGTTCATGTCCAGAGATGTTAAGCTTTTGTTTTTCAATAATTTGCCTAAGTCTTTCACATGCCCGTCGAGGGCTAAAGTGTTAGCCCAAAAAGCCTGTTTTTCAGAAGAAGAGCGGCACGGATTTGGGACTCGGAGCGTGGATTACGTTAATGTATTTACATTACTCTGGAGTAAATTAGACTGAAAGTGGGTCGCAGATAACTGGATGTCAATGTCGGCCGTGGGGGTGTTCACCTTCGGAATATTGGCTGGACAAGTCTAATATTGACTTACTTAGATCGGTGAGCAATAAAATCAGAATCGACCGAGTACTTATAAAAAGATATTTTTTTTGCGTTTATATTTATGACTGCAAATGTAAACGATTCAAGATAAAAATAAATATCACAGAATAATGTTCTAAACTAGCAATCTCACGAAAAATGGGTATTCGATTAAAAAAATCGGGTGTCTCAAAAAGAATTTAATTATTATTAAATGTATTAATATATTCTGGCATCTCCTGGTGTGTATTAATCAATTTTATTAGGACTCTTTGCTTAATATACAGTAATAAGTTATTTTAATAATAAATATCTATAGAATAAATAATAGTTAATATTAATTGTTATTCTTGTGTTTTTAATAATTTACATTTTATATATTAGGTCCTTACATATGAAATTGGCGTTTTGCCGTACTCGCAAATTTGATCTCAAATATCTACTCTTTGGTTAGGAATACCAAATCCAAATTTATACAGCTATTTACTCATGTATTTGTGTTTTGAAAATTATAATTCATTTGTTTTTTCCTCAATTGTTTTTTTCTTTGCGTCAATCAGTTTACAAAATCAAAAACTTGAAATATCGCGTTATTTACGAGTACGAGTTCCACCGTGGCACCAGTGCTGCAGAAACGGCTCGAAGGATTAATGATGTGTATGGCGACGGTGCCGCAAAAGAAAACAAAGTGCGTTTTTGGTTCCAACGTTTTCGTTCTGGAAATTTCGACCTGCAGAACAAGCCCCGTGGACTGCCGGAGACCAAAGTTGATAATGAAGAATTGAAGGCTATTGTGGAAGCGGATCCATCGCAAACCACATCCGAGTTAGCTGCAGGCTGCGGTGTTAGTGATAAAACTGTTTTAATCCACTTGAAGCAAATTGGTAAGGTGAAAAAGCTTGAAAGGTGGGTACCTCACGAATTGAGTGAAGCAAATCAACAAACGCGCGTTGACTGCTGCATTGCATTACTCAACCGGCACAATAATGAAGGGATTTTAAATCGAATCATTACCTGTGATGAAAAGTGGATCCTGTACGATAATCGGAAGCGCTCATCGCAATGGCTGAACCCTAGAGGAGCTTCAATTGGAATGTTTAAGACATCCACCGTACTCTCCGGACCTTGCCCCAACAGATTACCATTTTTTTCGAAATTCGGATAACTTCTTGCAAAGGAAAAAATTCAACTCCGATGGGGCAGTCCAAACCGCCTTCAAAGATTGTATTGATTCCCGTCCGAATGGTTTTTTTAGTAAAGGGATCGATGAACTACCTATGAGATGGCAAAAGTGCATAAATAGCAATGGTACATACTTTGATTAAATAAATATATTTGAATAAAAAAAAATCGGCTTTATGTTCCTCCCATACTAAACGTCAATTTCATATGTAAGGACCTAATAGTAAAAGGTCTTGTACATTTTTCACAATATATTGAACATTTTTTTAATATTTGAAGAAACGTTTGAGAGTAACGCTAGGAAATTGAAGCTACCATTATTTTGAGGTGGAGACTGGATGTTTGAACCAAAATAATCTCAGTCACGGTGGAGGAGCCCCACGGGAATGGACACGACAGGGCCATTTTTTTAAAGAATATTTTTGCAATAAAATAACAGAATAATATCTGTGAGCGAAAGAAATAACCGAACAAGTCAATAAATGCGAGTTTTCAAAAGAGCCAAAACAAGATTTGGAAATTTCGTTTGTTTGCGCAATAAGCCTTTCTAATTTTTATTTAATTTATGCACCAGTAGTTTTGTTTTTTCATTAGAACCTTGTCATTTCTCCTTTTTCAATAAATTAAAAAACAGTCGCATTTTATTTTACTTGTTTCATCTTATTTTTCCTTGCTATCACCTTTTTATAAAAAAATACCCAATTTTTACTTTAACTGCAGATTCTCAGGGTAGTGCAATCCCTTAGAACCAGCAAAAAATATACCTCAAAACTGTTTTTATTTATTGATTCTGATAGGGACCCATATAACTTTATTACCGATAAAAAGAGAAAAATGAACAAACAAAATAAAATTTATGTTCAAATCCCATTGTTCAACGTGAATTCGGTTACATATCTCACTTCCTGTGATCGTAAATCGAGAATGAATTTCGAAATTTTTGATGCTGATAAATGACATTATTTCAGGAATAATCTGATAAACGGAAATAGACCGGGACAAGAAGCGAACTGGAATGTATTAAGAGAGAAAATTTCGGATGTTTCAGTAAATTAACTGTGGTTTGGTTTACCGATTGTTGCCTGTTGAATTGCGATAAGTCAGTTACTATTCATCGATATAGTCAGATAAAAATCTTTAATAATGGTAACATAATCTCAGTTATAATTATGGTTTGGCCCATCAAAAACTTTTTCAAGTTTTTCCCTTTCTTCAATTAGAAATGCTGAAAAAAATATTTTCAAAATGATTATTTTCCAAAAATTATGTCAATTGTCTTGGGGTGTAACTTTTGTCTTCTTACACAGCTGACAGAAGAGTGGGGTCATCAAAATCCGAAGTGCGAACCCTTAATGTGTTCAAGGGTATAATATGTTTGTTTTTAATTTAAAGTTATTAGTGAAAATGACAATGAAGGGACCCACCACATACCCTGAGTCGTTTTATGCGCAAAAGCGTCCATATCGGCCCAGCACGTTCGCCGCCTGGTTGGCATTATTTTATGCTAAAGCGACCTCCTCGCTCGGCCTTCATCAATAGAACACGCAGAGATGAAAACCGGGCGAGTCGGTCGGACAAAACCTTCATTGTCCCGCGCATATTAATCTTTATTTCAAAAATAACAATACAATACCAATAATAAAATTTTAAAAAAATACATCACCCAAACAAGGCGCAGGACGTAGTAAACACAACCCCTCCGTGGCGGGAAAAAGACATAAAGAAAAAATAATAAAAACATGTTAGTGAAAATGTTAAATTTATTGTGTATAGTTCTTATGTACTATAGTTCTTAAGTACATATGTATAGTTTTTGATATCTTTTTCAGAACAGGGCGCCGAATACTTGATAGTTTGTAACTGTCGTCTCTATTGAAATTAGGGTGTTTGTATATTTCAATGGACTCTCTCTCTTATCTAGGTATATGGCGCGGTTTTGTTGATAATCTGATGAAATGAATTTGCTTCTCGTAAAATATAAGGTTCGCATAAAATACATAATTTATTTAACACATAAAAAAAGCCCATCAAAAATATGATACATAAGTTAGTAATAACGGCAAATAAATGTTTGTGTGGAAATATTTTGTTGGAATTTTTCGACTTAACCGAAATTTTTCAGATGACAACGCTGTGTCCTTATGACCACTAAAATCTTGTATAAATGCATATTAATCTCGCTTAAAAGAAGAGCGGCTGGTGCAAAACCAAAGAAAAAACTCCAGACATTAAAAAAATGTTTCAAGCCCCTACACAAAGCCTTGATGTATTTGCACCTGGAATTTATTCCACGACTGTGGCCGCCGTATAAATTACTATGCAAAAACTGACGGAACGGATAACGAATGTAAATCCTGGAAAAGTCCTGGAGATAAAATGAAAGAAGTGTCTCTCAAACACGGCTACGTTCAGCCTTCGTCCAATGTACTATTTCGTAAGGTCCAACCGGGTTTAAATTAGCGGGGTGCAGGAGGCCATGTTACGCCGACCATAAATCCTCGAATAATCGAATGTCCATAAATCGACCATAAATTTCCGAGTAATCAAATAAAAAAACTTTTTTTTTAATTTTCGTTGAACTGAGATATTTAAAAAAATTCTAATTCAGAGTATTTTATTACAAAAGCTTAAAGGTAATATTTTTATTTTATTCAATAACAAATTTGAAATAATCCTTACTTTGAAAGCGGAAGGAGATCAACTATTGGATAGGAAGTTACGGACGGACATTCGAAATTATAATTATTGGGTATAAATACATATTATATGGCGTAAGTCATTGGTATGTAGATATTAATCCTTAATCAAAATATATAATTCTCTATTCATCAATGCTCGTCACTAGCGCAACAAGATGGTCCAAATAATGACGAGGTATATAATATGTGATACAATTTTTTTTTTAAGTTATCTGCGTAACAATGTCCGTCACTATTTAATAATGTTCATCACTCACTTTATCGCGACGCTACGCTGTTTTGACAGCCATAACTGGAAGCCGAAATATAATATAATAAAAGAAGGCATGCCATTTTTGACTGAGAGTTAGTATACCTATACATATTTTGGGTAATAGCTAGTATACCCGCGGAGGTGGAGGTCGGAAGTCCGACCTCCACCTCCGCGGGTAAAGGTCGTCCTCCCGATGACGTTGGATAAGCATCCAACGAAACGTCGAGATTCGCTTCCCGGTAATACATACGGTGCGTATAAACTATCCGAAATTACAGTTAAATATGTCTAACGACCGTAATAACAACCTTAATCGTATGGAAAGTTAATTTTTTTTTTTTTTATTTAAAATTCAATATAGTGCCCGGGATTTTCACATACAAAACTAAAAAAATGCAACAAAAAGTGATTATAAAAACGTATTTTTCATACCACATATGTCATTTGTGTACCAGATAGTTCTAAATCCACATAAGTCAATCTCTTTGGTCAGTTTTAATGTTATTTTTAAAGTGTTTGCTTGTTTGCTAGTACTGCTATGTACAGTGCAAGAGGTGCACCGCATATGCCTAATCGCTGTGCAGAACATGTGCTAATTCATCCGTAATCGGATAGGTCTTTTCATATAAGCTTGCAATTGAGTTAGTGTGGGTACAGTGCGTAATACGCGCATTGTTTCGTTGTGTAAGTTTGCGGATACGAGAGGGGTGTATCCGTAAACTTAACACAACGAAACAATGCGTGTAGTGTACCCGCACTAACTCAATTGCAAGTTTATATGAAAAGACCAAAAGACCAATACTTATTTACCTTTTGCCAGTGAGTTTTCCAAAGGATAGAGTGCCACACTATTCTGCCTTTGCACTTAACTCTCACCGCATCCAAATTCATATATCTCCCCCCCCCCCTCTCTTTTTGGCGCCATCAATACTTGCGTCATATATTTTTCTTATCATTCTTTTCTCTGATCACCTGAGCTACCCTTTTAAAATTGTATTCATTATTATATGATCTGTTTTAGACTCTTTTCCGATTTGTTAATTTTTTACTCCATCTTAAATGGATTTGACACACATAGATCTATATCATTTCCTTTCCACTGCATTCAGCTTACTTTAGTTCATTTTTGCCAGCTCTAGGCTTCACTTTCATAGAAATCTATGAAATTGAGAATTCCACCAACACCAATTTGAGAATTCTGGTACCAACATCGATGTGTTGGAACCAGAATTCCATTGAGAGTAGTAAGTCTTACCTTAGTAGATATGTTTCTATTATAATGTATTGCATATTCCTAGAGCAGGCCGAAGATACTTGCAATTGAAATATAGGACTAAAATTGAAACAAGTAACGTACCTACTGTTCTTTGTGTATTATAAAAAAGTACAATTACCAAATATACATTTAGTTACACCAATGAATACAAGAATGTGCTCAAGTGTGTAAATAATACAAAAATACCAATTATAATAATTTCGTTTTCTGTCTGTCTGTCGGTCCATCTGTCTGTCTGTTTGTCCCCGTAACTTGATGTAACATCCGTGACTTCTTTATAGTACTTTTTTACTTTTATTTTGTCAAAAAAATATTTTCTGTTTCCGTCTTCAGATAAAAATAATCGTTGTTGAATGAGTAGGTTTCGAATTTTTTTAAGAAAAAATTTTTTTTCGAGAAAATTAGTTTTTTAGATTTTTTTAACAATTTTTTTTTCGTTTTTTTTTTCTTAAATAAATTAATACTTATTCCTTAGGAACCGACATGTAATAGTACCGTCAAATTTGACGGGTCACAGCTAATAAATATATAGATATATTAATGAGACGAAACTATATTTTACTGTGGAAAAGTAGGTATTTAAGTCTTTTTGATACTCACAGGGCTTTCGACCTGCCGTACGGCTGACTTATGTGATCACTTTACACAATTTAACATTCACCAAATCCACCCATGTTACAGACTACCACATCTATCAAATTTTTGGAAGTTGTATATATGTTTAACTTGCACAACTTGTATTTTTACTACCGCCACCTGCAATCGAAAACTTTTCCCGTAATCCAATACAGATGTCACTATTGATAATGAGATTTCTATATTTTGATTGTAGTTCTTAAAGCAATATCCTTCATACGTGTTCTTGAAAAATTTGGTTGGTGGAAATATATCGTTCTCTTCGTGTAAAACTTGACAAACTTGAAAAGCGTGGGGTTCAATAGGTGAAAATATACTATTGTATTTTATTTAAGATGTACTCTTGCGATCTTGCGATTTATCGCAAGTGATTTCACAATGAAATAAAAATTCAAACATAAAAATATATTGGAAATAAGACCCATTTCCACACTTTCTCAAGTTCAGAATTCCAGAAGTTATGGCCACAAAGACAGCGATAATACTCAGCTCAAAGTCGTAAGATTTACGATCTATAAATCGAAGACATGAATACGGTGAGCAAGGTTAAGGTTTGGACTTTGGGAAGAATTACGATGACACAACCGAATTTTATCGATTATTTGTGATTATTGAATAATACTAGGTACTCTCAGGAGTGACTCAAGGTTCATAAACAGGGATAAACATAAAAAAAACACGTGTTCAATTACAACATACTGCGTACAAAAGGGTGTTTTTTTTATATTACAAGCCGCAGTTGTTTTTGAATAACTTCTGAAACTAAACTAAAGATTTGGCAGTTACTTGGTGGTGAAATATTTTTATTTAAAATATGATTTTGATTTAAAATTTTTACTGCACACACAATGTGATAAGTGACATTAGTATCAATTTTGTAAAAAAACATCGCAGTTGCCTAAAAAATAACAACATCTCCGAATTATATAATTACATAATTAGAACTCAACATAAATTTGACAGTCTTAAAACAAAACTACTCCACTCAGTAGAGTAGTTTTGATGACTGTCAAACACGCATAGATTGTTAAAATTTTGTGTTTATTTATATATACCTGAAGAAGAGAGGGACTACTCCTCTGGTAACTATAGTAGTTATCGATAACATATATTGCGTTTATAGTAAAAAGCTCAATAAATAAATAAATTTTAAATGAATATTTATTTTTCACATATATTTATCGTTTATTGGACTCTAATTAAACGATAGCCGAGATATACTAGATTTTTCAAACACATTTTCCGTTTTTCTTTGTTATATATTTTTGGTGTAGTTTACTTTTGTTCATATTACCATAGACCTATTTAATTGTATATAAAAAAAAATTAACCGCATTTAAATCAGGTAAATAAAGTGGCCAACAGCATCGAAAGATTTTTAAATAATGCTGACAAAAAATCATCAAAACCATCTCTCAGAATTTGAATCGTAGCACTAGCTGTGTACAATGTAGCACGCACATCACAAACCATAGGCAAAACGCTCAATACGCAGCACTGCACCGAGGACCGCTACTTGTCGTGCATATACGCACAATTCGCGCACTCCACACTCGCGCGGTGATATTGTGCCTCTTTTCACAACACTCTAACTTATTCTTTCATATTATAAAATCTATTAAATGAAACAACTATTTCTTTATCACAAAAATGGTATGTATTGTATAATCATGTTATCTTCAAAATGTTCATGATGGCGAAACTTGACTAATATAATCATTGTTCCACATGCTTATCCTTTTCCCGTTCATTCTGGCATTGTCTTGTATCCAAGAGTAGCGAGCAGAAGAGAATCAGACTCAAGCCGTTGGGATGAGTCGGTAAAGAGGTGAGAGGCTGATAAAGAAAATATGTTGGCATGTTACGAATTACCAACATGGAACATTACAAAACTTTCAAACGAGTGTGATAATTAAGAAGACATAGAAAAAGTGAAAGAACTTCTCGTTCTTTTATGGGTTATATTTTGATGTTAATATTTATATTTCGTACACCAGGACTACGAGTCAATTAAATGGGTCAATTGTTTGACAAACTATTGATATGTCTACTTGGTCATCAAATCAAAAAAGTCATTTATATATCCAGATCACCACCAACACATTCTCTTACAGCATCAATGACAGAGTAATTTGATAAGTATGAGCTATGCTAGGCTTTGAAAATTCTGGTGCTTTAAGCGCTGTAATGCAACCCGTTTAAAATTTTTCGATTACACACAGTTGAAGGCACACGATTTAACTAAAAAATTCTTGAATAACTCACATTTTTTTTTTAAATATAAATAATTGGGTCATAAAATATAAAATATTAACGTCAATCAAAAACATCATCGATTCGCCATTTAAAAAAAAAACACATTTCTTGTAATATAATGAATCGTCATTATTCTGAGTTAATTATTAAATATATAATATTTTAGATATAACAATAAAAAATAACGGTTTTCATAAAAGTGAGGACGTTCGTACATTTACGCGAAAATCCTTGAAATGATAGGGTTCTTTAGAAAAGACAGGGAGAGAGAAATAAAATTTTCATATAAAACTCAAGATGAAAAGTATTGACATTCACTGATTCCTTAGTAGCGCCATTTGCTCTTTGATTTCCTGGTTTCGATGACTTTTCTGAAATATTGATGTAAATATCGGCTTTCAGTAATCTTTAGGGCCAATGTTTATCGAAATTTTCTTCACCAGAATAGCCCAAAAAAGAAAAGGTGAGCGATTTCAAATTCTCAAGCTCACAATTTAAGACCGAGGCTGATAAATATGAATCAGGTGGAACTAAAAAACATATTGTAACTAACTATAACCCGTAAAAAATATCGAACTTTCACTTAAGTAAACGCTGTGCAAAATCTGAAATATCTATCTAGAATAGCGTAGCGTCTTGACAACTTAAGTGATGGGGATTATCAAAAAGAGAATTATATTTTTTTGATTCTCATTATTATTTGAGCCTCTGATAGCGTGATAGAAATTGTCATGTAGTAAATTAGACTTTTTTCACCCCATTTTGTACTCATCATTATTTGTGCCATTTAGTAGCGTTAGTGCCAGACATTGTTAAATAGTGAATTATATATTTTGATTAATTATTAATACCAATGATATGCGATGTAGTAATGGATGCACTTATTAGTTTTAATTTTCATTATTAAACTGAAATATTAAAAAATATATAATTCAGAGCATTTTATTACAAAAACATTAAGTCATTGATTTTATTTTATTTAATAATAATTTTGAAATCGAACTAATTTTGAAAAAGGATGAGATCACTTATTATATAGGAAGTTACGAATGGATATTAGAAATTATTAGTATTGGGGATACATTATTTTAATACCTACATTATAATTTATATCTTAATAAGTTTATTTTCCACTATTGTCCTATTACATAAAAAGGGAGATAAGAACGAAATAAACAACTATAGGCCAATCTGTCTAATGTCAAATTTATACAAAGTGTTTTCAAAAATAATACTTGATCGAATATCGAAACACCTAGAAGAACACCAACCAAGAGAACAAGCTGGGTTTCGCACCGATTATTCTACCATCGATCATATCCATGTGGTAAAACAAATCATCGAAAAACTTAATGAATATGGTCAGCATTACTACATGGCATTTGTCGACTACAACAAGGCTTTCGACTCTCTGAGTCATAACTATATCTGGAAGACGCTAGAAAACCAGGGCGTAGAAAGCAAATATATAAAAATCATAAAAGAAATATATAAAAACTCCACAGCAACGGTCCAACTTGAACAGCGAGGAGAGGAATTTAGTATTCAGAGGGGTGTTAGGCAAGGTGATCCACTTTCCCCAAAAATTTTCACAGCCGTGTTAGAAAATATATTCAGAAATATAGATTGGGAAGACTTCGGAATAAATGTAAATGGAACAAACCTAAATCACCTAAGATTCGCTGATGATATCGTGATATTCGCAGAGAGACCAGACATGCTACAAACTATGTTACAGCAATTAGACAATGAAAGCAGGAAAGTAGGTTTGACAATGAACCCAACGAAGACTAAGGTGATGACAAATACAACAAAGGAGAACATAGAAATCGGACAGGAAAGCATCGAATATGTTGAAGAATACGTATACTTAGGACAACTAATATCAATAAAAGACCAATATTCAAAAAAAATCGACAGAAGAGTAAACAATACTTGGAAGCGGTACTGGTCGCTAAAAGAAATAGTGAAAAATGATAGAATACCAATGTCGGTAAAAAGCAAAGTATACAACACGTGCATTCTCCCATGTCTCACTTATGGGTGCCAAACTTGGCCTGCTACGAGCAAAAACAGCCAAAAACTCGCAGTTTGCCAACGCAACATGGAGCGGAGTATGCTAAACATAAGGCTTTATGACAGGTGGACGAATACAAAAATAAGGAAAAAGACAAAAGTTAGCGATGTTATACAAAAAGTAAAAAAACTCAAATGGAACTGGACTGGTCATGTTATGAGAACAAGCAGAGAAAAGTGGACGAAAGACGTAATGGAATGGTATCCCAGAAATGGAAAAAGACAAAAAGGACGTCAAATTAAGAGATGGGAAGATGACCTACCAAAAGGATGGAGAAGAATAGCTCACGACAGAGACGAGTGGAAAAAACTAGGGGAGGCCTATGTCAGAGAGACAACCTGACCAACAAACTGGCTGCTTAAATGACATTTACTACGTATATTTATGTGTATGTATATGTATATGTATGTGTATATGTGTATATATGTGTATGTATGTGTGTATATATATGTGTATGTATATGTATGTATGTATATGTATTTACTTATGTTAAAAATTGTTAAAATGGTCAGTGAATAAAGGCTTTATTTATTTATTATTATTTATAAGTTTATTTTTGTCTTCCTATTTCAACAATAGTTGTCAACAACAACCTGAAATTCCTGGATTCTAATATATGTTAATTTCATACTGTCTTATATTTCACAGAAAAAGGCTGAAAAAAAATTATTGTTCGCAAGAAAAAAATCAATTCATCACAAATTATTGTTCAAAGCGAAATTATTGTCTAAAGTCTTCCAAATAATTTTTCTTCTTGTGCTTTAAATACGTCTTTCTTAGATGCGTAATAAAATTATTACTTACCTAGTAATTTATATACGACACAAATAGCTCAAGGCTTATAACAGCGTCGCCGCACGTCTAGGGAAATTAATTACGTTGCGTGAACCCATCGAGCTTCTTGCGTCAACCGGCAGATGGCACGCTTATGCGAGTTATTACAAATATATGTATACATCTTGTATTCTCATATCTCTTATTAAATTATCTTCAGTAAGCAGTTCTAGTGCGAATCAAACGCGCCCATTAATTATTTATATTTCAATAACAGACATACGATTATGAGCTATCTATTATTGATGGGTTAACATTTCTATACCCAAAAGCCAACATGTCTCATGTCCGAAAAGATATTTCTATAGAAAATGCAATTTATTCCTTTTTCACATCTTATTCTTTATTTTAAAATGTTAGTTTTCGAATTTTCTAGATTTTTCTCCAGATTTCTAGAAATTTTTCCAATTTTTAACAACTTTTCCATACCTCCAGCGATCACGCTGAACGAGAATCGCCCAGTTGATTCCAGATTTGCGTAGACCCTTCAAGACATTTGATAACGTGTAATTTTTTCTGATTCTGCTCTCGTGACAATATATTTAAAATAATATTATCATCATCATCTTCAACCCCTTGTCCTGTCGGTTAACCAAAGACTGGAAAATTTAAAGCCGGTCGTCCTCCTTCCGGGGTATCCAAGAAGATACTTTTTGGTAAAAAAATGTATAAGGTTAAACAAAAAATAAGTAAAAACATTAAAAAATAACTTGCTATATAAGAAAAAAAAACCTATATATTGTTCCGTCTTTGCGGGGCTAGGGTTCGAATCAAACTCTTCGAAAAAAAAATATTTGTTATTTTTAATAGAAACTATACTTATGTATGCACAAGAATATGCTGAATTGATTTCGTCCTAAAAATCACCGAATAAATCATTCGCTTCTGTCGCTAGATATCACGTTAAGAGATGGCGTTTTATCAAAACAAAAAACTGCTACTCAGCCACCTGCCCCGTATTATATGCTGGCGGCCGCCCACGCATCTGTGTTTCTAGAAAACTCTTAAAAGTGCGTGACCCACTTTGGCCCTTCTGGACGTTTCTAGACTCTTCTTGAAATTCCTAGATTGACCGAGAATACTTCAGAGTTCAGGTTATGGGTACTTCTCGATTATACAACATTGTTCTCATTATTCTGGTATGTTTTTGTCTTAATAATTAAAAATACATTAATTAATTACTTTATTTTGACATTTTGATTACGGGATTATTAGGGTGCAAAAAGGTTTTTTTTAATTTTCACAAAACTGAAAATTGTACCAAACGCTGGTTGAGTCATTTTGTCATCATCATCGTCATCATTATCTTCACCCCCTTGTCCTAGTAGGGTCGGGTGCCCACAGACTCGATAAGGTGTTTCCATGTTCCCCTGTCTTGCGCTGCTTCTGCATGAGTCAACCAGTCTAGACACATTCTGTTTTCATTTGTTACCTCTCCCACCCTAATCTGGGGTGACCCACCGGCTGTCTTCCTTCTGAGGTCACCAGTAATATTTTTTTGGTATTCGTTCTCACTCCCCATTTTGTCATTTAAATGTAATTAATTACATTGTTAATTCTGTTAAACTATTCTTGTAGAGGGTATGTTAAGCGGCGAGGTTATTTTGCTTGTTAATGCGAGTTTGGACAGTAATGGTGAAGTGTTACGTAATCGTCATTTGCCTGCTATATAAAAATACTCGTTATTACGCTTATTCATTGGATAGATTTTCAAGGAATAATGATCTATATTTGCGAGAATTTCGTATGCATTCCAACTACTTTTCAATGAATGAACGAATTTAATATGCACAACGTACCCCGGGTAAAGTTGGCTCGGTGCAGAGGTTAGTTTGACATTTATCCTTCAATACAATGGATCATCCTAATTTATTACCGACGAGGCCTTTGTTTGGCGTATCAGCGTGTTTGTGAAGGGAGTGTCGCGGAAAGGTTATCAGATGGTGGAGGGTAGAACAACCCCTATTGTACGTTTAAAAAAACTTCCATTACTACTATTAATATTAGCGTGTAATACACTGAACGCGAAACACGTGTAAAACAATGTGTATAAATTTCTCTATTATTATAGGTGATTCATATTGTTCACATCATAATATTGTATATGCATAGTAGGGTGCTTAAGTGTACATATAAATGGCGAAAAAAGTATTTTATTTTTTAACTTTACAATTATTAAAGGTTGTATTGCGTTTAAAACTCCAAAAAATACAAAAAAGCTGTGATTTCAGTATACTTTTGGCTCACTCAAACGAGCTAATTATTCTGAAAATGTTTATTTTTAGTAATTTTTCAGAGTGGATAAAGTTTTGTTTTATTTTAATATCTCTATCATCTTCTGGTTAGTGTTTTCTAGGATAATATGCCGTGATTTTATGACCTTTCTGGCCTGCTTTTCAGATATCATTTAAGGTTCATCATCAGGGATGTTGATGCAACGTTGGACAGAAAGGTCGTAAAACCATGGCATACGGCAGACAAGAAAACAGAAACTAGAAGATTTTTTTTGTTTTAGAAAGATAGATAGAAATTTTAATCTTTTTATCAAATTACTTATATTCGTTATGAAATAAAAATTTGGTGAATATTTAAAATTTAATTACTAAAAGAACGAGCTGAGTTTGTCCGAACGAGGGTAGATAATAAACGCTAACAAATTGCCAAAAATAACTTAAATATTATGTAATTCTTATCCTTGTCACGTCAATAGTAAAACAATAGCATTTTACAACACATTCAATGTGTAAATACAACCTTTCCGATATCTTTATATTTCGTAACCATTGAACGTGCTAAAAGTACCAGTTTTAATTAAGGCAACAACAATATGGAACGCCCTTGAATCGTCTGGAGCCCTCTCGTTATCGCTGTGAGTGTCGAGAGGGTACTGAAAATGGAAAGCATGATCTCGAACATTCGACAAACCAACATGCGTTATATAAAGAAACGAAGCGGGTACCGCGAGGGAAAATCATTGTTGTATCGTTTGAAAGCGCGACAAGTCCACCATAGAAAAGCGAAACCGTTGCGTTGGATCAGTGTGGCCAGAGTGACAACAAAAGCGAAAGACTAATTATATCCGGTCAGTGAAAAAGTATCTAAGTGGCTACTTGTGAGCGGAATATTCTCGATAATGGCGTGAATTTAGCGTGATTAGGGAATCTTGCGCAAATAAAATTTGTGTCCAGTGTATTTGTGTAAATTAATAAAAGTTTATAATTTAAAGGTTTCATTTCCTTACCATAGCCATGTTCCGTGATTATATCAATAATGGGGTACGTAGCATAACTGACTTTTTTAGTTCTATAATATTTCCTTCCATTTTGTACCTGCGACCAATTGTTCGTAGTATTGCGATATTCGATTGTTTTTTATTTATTTTAAAACACTAACATATATTCTGTAGAACTTCGATATCAAAATAAAGAAGGCATTTTACTTTCCATCCTACACGAAAAGCCCCAAGCTATGATTGCTACTCAAATATCAAAACATCATATCAAACAATATTGGATATTTTCTCAAACAATTCCACAACAATGTAAACTTTCGCGTCTTGTTGAATTGATTTTCCAGGCGCGTAATTTATATGTACGAGGTATTTTAAAGAAAGCAAGCTGATATAATTTTTTGATCATTTGAATTTTTTTAAAACAAAATTTATTTAACTATTTTTTGTGTACCAAAATATCTGCTAAACGGCTGCCTGTACAAGCTGCATGACAACAAAAACAATTGGGGTAGATTTGTTAGATTTCTTGTAAATTTTTGACTTGCAGCAATTTAACTTGTTTCGTTTTCCTTTCCTTAATGTGGCTAGGAAAAATAAAAATCAGGTGCAGTTAAAACGGATAACTGTGGCGGCAAATAGATTATGCTAAATTTCGTTTTTTGCATAATTAAACATAATTTGCAACGTTGCGCGATCTGAGTGCGATATGGCAACGATCTGTCAGACTATTTCAAACGATGAAGGTGAGCTTTTTTATTTATTTTAAACTCTTATTCCCTGGAAATTTTGGGGAAGATGATGGTAAGACCTAAGTTACTGCTCATTTGCTATTAATTTATTCGGGAGATTTGAGTTTATAAAGCTTGCTCCCTCCTACGCAGCGGAATGGTTTGTGTAAGAAAGGATTAAAACTTACTTGTAAAATACTGCTGTATTTGCTGTCCATAAATTATGCTAGCAAATTTAATGCAAATCCTTGGTAAAATTTGATATAATTTTTGCGCAGATTAATAACTATAGTCATTGCACCAGTACGGTCCATTGCAACGCCAGCAAAAGCGTGGTGGTCGCGTGTTGCGCCGCCGGTCTCGTCTCGAGCATCCCTGGCGGCAGTACCGGTGATGTCTCAGTGTTGGTGCGTCAGATTCAACGATTTCGCCGCTAGATGGATCCAGGTGTTCGCTTCCCTATACACTCACTCTTTAAAAACTTAAAACTTGTAGCTTAAAACACTGTTAAAACTATTTTTTCGTAAAACGTATAACATTGGTATTTAAAGCTTATTAAAATTCCACTCTTCATCTCACTTCAATGAGCTATGTTTGCTTGTTTACCTAATGGAATTACCAAATACATTATTTATTTCACCGATTAATACAATAATTTTCTATAGCACAACGTATAAATAATGAAAAATTAAAATTTAGTTTAATCTCTTCTCTGAAAGAATAAGACAACATGTGGTTAAAAAAGTGGTCAGCTATGGAAAAAGTCCCTTTTATTTATTGAAAAAAATAATAAATTTCTATGCCCATACAGTGATATACGTAAATCCAACAAAACATTGCAACTTTTTTTGACATAAAAGTCCTTGGTTATTAATTGATTTAATAATTTTGTCATTAGGAAAAATAAATGTTTTCAAGGTATATGAATCTAAAAAATACACATTAATTTGATACATGTTCATTCAAATATCTTATACAAAATTAAAGAAAAGCTTCGTGAATAATTTCTTATCACGGCTGTTATTTGCTCGCATTAATGAACAATTCAAACAAATTATTAATTTAAAAAATCTATTCAGTGATTTTATTTCAAAATCTTTTCATAGACATCATCGACTGCTACATGAAAAATACCCGGTGCCTGTGCTGAATTAGAAGTTGTCTTATAAATCGAATGGTTGCTAGTTGATTTTTCTTCCTGAATCAGGAAAATGTTTTTGAATTTCCTCTTCTACGGAAAATTCATTCCATGAAAATCCACTTGAAAAGCGCGTCCAATTTATTTGAAATAAGTTTTATCGAGTTTTCCAACAAATTAATTCAACCGACAAATTCCTTAGGGATGTTTTTTAGAAAGACTTGGAGAGTCTGATTAATATAACGTTAGTTGACAAAAAGTCTTAATTATGCACAGAAATACGTCACAGATCGATATTACAATTACAGAAGTGGTTCATTAGTAATTAGACTAAATTTTCCCGATGTTCATTGTGAGGGCAAAGAAGATAAAAAAATAACACAGTTATATGAATAATGTCACTACAAAATCATTTTGCTCTTTTTGAAGGAAAAAAAACACACTGTGTCAACTATGTAAGATCACGTGATCCGCAACTCAGGCGTCAATTTACAAGGTCTTAGATACATTAGCAAAAATGAACATTATTTTGTCATACGTACTAATTTAACACTCGAGAATATTCCACAGGTATTCTGGTACACTTTATCCATTGATTGGGTATGTTTGCTTGTTTCTCTCTAATTAAATGGTCATGTTGGCACTCGCCTATTTGCTTATTGATGGTTTGTCACTCCTGTAAAACTCTTCATACTTTATGTGTGACAGCGTTCCTGTTTACATGAAAACGTTGCTTTATGTAAATTTTCCGTATATGCTCGCGCATTCGACAGTCCTCCAGGATTTTCCAAAATCTTTTAAACCTTAGGAAAACCTTTATAATGTATAGTTGCTTTTGTTATTATGTGCAGTTGTTTTTGTTCTTTGAGTATTGCGACAAAATTCAAGAATGTTTATTTATTTTATATTGTTTATTATACATTATTTTACATTGTTACATTTATATTGTCATAATTCATACTGTTCACTTATCTTTAATTTGTTTTATTTATAGTATTATTTTTTAATTATTTACTGTAAAATGTGTTTTATGTTAGGTATATAAAGATCCTTTTAATTTTCTTGTACTATAAAAGCCCATTAGGGCGTTTATTAATAAATAAATAAATTAACATATTTTTATTTGAGTAGCTTGTTGGTGTAGTGTTTATGGCTCTCGCCTAGTTATCTAATGGTCGGGCACCAACTAGTTAGTTAGTTAGTTAGTAAAGCTTGATTTGAAAATAGTAAGAAAATAGTAAGAATCCATCTCCTATGTCATGTAACAAGATGAAGATAAATAAATAAAAAAATAAAAAATTGATTCGACACATCTTTGACGCGACAATTATGGTACTTGAATTATGGTAAGAAATTTATTAACGTCGTTATAAGAGTTTTTATAGAGATATGTAAGTGGTTGTGTGGTTTGGAAAAAAAAATGAAAGTAAATGCAATAAAATTTAATACATATCAGTTTACAAGAAAAGTTACAAGAAAACTAAATTAATGTTTCACATACCCTAAAAATAAAAAATAAGTTTGGTGCGGTCGAATTCTATACTTTATGTATCTATCCCTTCCAAAATCATATTTTATATAAATTTAAAAGCTACATTTCCTATAAAATCTCAAATTCAGAACATTTAAAATTAGTAATCTTCGATGATTGCATTAAATTATTTTTATGGATATTGCTGCCTTAGCTTTTATACTCCACAAATATGGTTTAAACAAAGTTTATAAGTTTTTTAAATAATAGTTATGTTCATCCACAAAATTAACGCTATTTAAATTTAAAAAAAATAAATTGTATTTTTTAATGTTAAATTGTTTTTCGATACCAAATTTATCTTTTTTTTATCAATAATGACACAATGTATACATAAAAGCTCCTTGCATGTTAAATGCAACAATGTGTTTCATAAAGTTCTTTTAAGGACTCCAGCTTTCTTCGCTAGCAGTGTCCTCGAAGTCTCCACGTGCGCATACGTGGAGCCTAATGGGCTCGCAGGAAGGCTCTGGAGTCCCCTCAGTCGAGTCAAGATGGCATTCAGCATGTCAAGTGCAGCTGAACTGCTCTCGTTTGGAATAAATGAGTTTACCGGAGCGCAACATTGCACTTCTGCTAGGGAAAATGCGCCTTCGTTAGTGATAGCCGTCACGGCCGGTGAGACAATCACGGATATCCTTAAGTCACTTAATGTGATTTGAATATTGGGAAATCCTAGTCGTTTTTTATGGGGGTGAATAAGAAACCAAATGGCGGAAATAACCTTCCGTCCTAAAAATAAACAAAATCTGTCCGGTGAAATCTTAGGTGCCATCCATAATACGGATATAATGGAACATGAATTTTTAATTCTATAACAGAATGTTAGTAAACTTGCTGGTTGTTGAGGCTTCTAACGGGACCGTCTTCCATCTATCTGGTTGGTCTGGCCACGCCACGTCTTCCGTGGTCGCCCTGTCTTTCTGGCGCTTAATTTGCCAATGTTACAAAATATGTTTTTCCTTAATCCATTATATGCTTTAAAACATAATAATGTAATAACAGAATGTTAGTAAACATAGTAAAAACCACTACCAGATTTACGGTCTACCGGTTTCGAGACGTACCCGTCTCTTCGTCTGGACCAACACTACACTACTACATTCACAACACTATACACCCCAACCATAGTACTGTAAAACAATCGCCACTATTGTTCACATGCGTGTTAATCTTGTCAGCTACTAATCTTGTCAACTACTCGTACGTAGTTCAATTTCTCTGACAAGATTAACACGCATGTGAACAATAGTGGTGATAGTTTTACAATACTATGGTTGGGGTGTATAGTGTTGTGAATTTAGTAGTGTAGTGTTGGTCCTGACGGGTACGGGTAAGAAGAGACGGGTACGTCTCGAAACCGGTAGACCGTAAATCTGGTAGTGGTTTTTACTAAGTTTACTAACATTCTGTTATTATGTCTAACCACAAACATAATATTAATAATATTTTAATTCTATTTTTTTTTCGTAAAATTTAAACAGTACAATGGTTTAAGGTGACATAATGTAGTTGACAGTTGGTAAGCCGATAACAGATATCCTAGACATAAACATAATATGAAATAATGAATTAAAAGGTAAATGAATGTATTTCATATAGGTACATTTTAACAATTTACGTATGCGTATAAAAATAAATGTTTAATTGGTGTGATCACACGCAACACATTTTTTTTAAATTTTGAGGTACATACTTAGTTGGTAGATGTGTATTTCACTGTTAATTTTCTCATAATTGGGCACATTTTAGATATAAGATTGTAGAAACCAATTTTTGTGTTTATATGGAGGCAAAATTAATGTATTTAAGTATCTCAAGTTACGCTAAGGAACATTAAAATTTAGCTGTCGTAAACAATTTTCATCAATAAAATGACGGATTAATTTATATTGCCAATTAAGATCTAATGCTTTTGGTGATTGTATGTTTTAAAGGAGAAGTAATTTTAGCCAGTTAAATATCTATGTAATGTGCTGCGAAAGTCAAATCTATTTGCTAGTATTCTAAAAATTCATACTATACTGATTCCTGTCTCTTCAATTATATATTTTTGTGAGAATTCAATTCTTGGATCCATATTCAAGGAAACTATGATATAAGATTATGTATAATATAATTAAGGCGTCCCCCACAGTCCAGTGGGTATAACACCGGCTTCTGGTACTGGGGGTTCTGGGTTCGATTCCCGGTGAGGTCACAGTACATCTATGTGATTAACTCAAGCCTGGAGCGTTTTTGTGACGTGTTTCGCTACAATAACTAAGGCCCCAAGGCCTGTATGTTGTAGCTTAACAAAAAAAGGAATACTTGCCACTAACTATACTACCAAGATATTACAATCCAGACGTGAAAGGACTCTTTATTTTTAAATGTCTTGGTGACTCTATAAATGAAACCCGGCATTTTGTATTGTTTTCAATTTGTCCAGCAAATGCATAAAAAATAATAAAGATTTCATTCTCGTACGCTGATTCATCAATTCCTATTGCATATTTAAAACTAAATATATTTATTCTGAGTAAATCCAATTCCAAGACATTTCTTTGTGTTCAGTTGCATTTTGTTTTCTTTGCACCAAGCATAAATATAATGTCTTTAGATCTCTTTGAAGAAGTAAAGACAGTCTTTAACATATTCGATAAGTTTGGGTTATTTATAAAAAACTGAAAACATTAAGGGCACTAAATGTGAACCCTGGAAAACACCGTTTCTGACTTTGATAGGAGCAGACTTCTTTTCATTGCTTTAGACAATCTGTGACAAGACAGGTATGAATAAATAAAAATAAATCACCGTGATTCAACTTTTTACAGTCTTAACTTAAGATTTTATGACTTAAAGGCTTTTTAAAATCGACATAAACGGTATCCACTTGTTTTCCTTCATTTAAAGCCTTCCGTATAAAATAAGAATATTTAATCAAATTTGAATAGACAGTTTTAGAGTACAATCGTACCTACTGCTGGATGCATAATAAAGGTTAGAAACGTGAAAAATGGCTTCAAATAGAATATTTGCTAAAACAAGACAAAATGTTTATTGGACTATAATTTGAAATTATATATTTTCCCCGCACTGAAACACAAGCATTAAACAAGTAATTTTCTATACGTGGAAATATTCTTGCCCTCGAAGTTTCATTATTAATTTTAAAGGGGTATTTTCTCAGGACACTTATTAGAGTCTATTTTGACCAAATAATTTTTTATTTATTGTTTAGTCGCGCGTATATTACATAGATAATTGTTGATTCATTGGATTTAATTTGATTTTGAGCAGCATCACTTGCCAAATCAGCACCGAGCTCTGAGAGAGAATCAACCCGAGAAAAGACTTGTTATATCCTGACAAATGGTTGTTATTCTTCATGATTTACCTAATACAGAAGATGAGAATTGGAACATCTGATCTCGAATATGTTTGTTACGTTGAAATTGCCATAACTGCACCATATCTTCAGAATATCGGTGTCATGATTGCTTTGTTCTGGGCAAAAATAATTTCCGACATTGTTCGCTTCGAAGCCAATAGAGTCTTCTTTTTCATGTCACGATTCCTCAAAAAGGTAAAAAAAAATCAGAGAAGTAGGTCAATAACCTTGGCTTTTTGCGTACTATTCTCTTAAGTCCATTTTTGAAAAATACTTGATGAAGACAATCTGGAAAAATATTCTTACAAAAAAACTAAGTAAATACCGAATTTCAGATCGATCGTACAATGATTTTCCACGCGCCGACAACTGCTAACTCTGCTTTAGACGAAGTCCATGTAGATAAACTGAGCGGTTTGGAGGCTCCGCGCGTGGAGAAGAGTCTAAACTAGAAAACTCAGTACTCTCCCTGCGGCCTGTGAGAACACACGTAGGCAGATAAAGGTTAAAAAAAACTTTTGAAGAAAGATTGAAGAAAGAAAGAAAAAAGAAAGAAACTACCAGTATTCCCAAGAGACTTTAAATTAGCCTTGAAATTCCGTTATCCATCCATCATTACGCCCCATTTTGGATATATACCAAATTTTAAAATTACTGAAAGATCCTGATCTGTATTAAGCCCACCAGATTTCTTGAAAAATGGCGTCTCCCGGGAAAATATATTGACATTTTAGGTAGTACTGTGAAAAGTGTTTTATTAAATTATTCACATTACTAAAGGCGTACATTAAATTTTGACAATGGACGTCGTTTAAATCATTTTTCTAATGAAGAGAAATGGATGTAAAACCTGTAACATTTTAGCCCCAGCGTCGTTCTGCCCCCATTCCCCCTGTGAATAAATGGAGAAAAATGTACATGATGACTTTCATTTGTGTTAGGGCTTTCTGGAAACTGTTGGTACCTTAATGTTGAATATTAAGACATTTTTAAACTTACCTTCAAGTCATTTCCCAAATAAAAAAGTTCCATGGATTAAAAAATATATTCTGTCCCTCAGATGTAAATGAAAGAATATTTAATTAATTCAACTCAGGGATTTTTTAAATGAATTATTGTTCACTGTGGAAATTGACTAAGCCAGGTTTAAATTTATTTGGAATATAGTGTATTACAATGAAATTGTTTCTGGTACAATTAGCAATTGTGCAATAATGATTTTTGCACATAAATAAAAATGTAGAATTCTTTATATCACTTTTTTGTGGGCTTGTTTAAAATTGAAACTGATGAAAATGTATTAAGTGTATTTTTAAGTGAATAACTTTATTTCTACTGTCAGATATTTCAAAATAATTAGAATTTATTCTTTTATAAAAATTATATTAAGTGTTATGAAATAAATATACAATATTCGAATAGACTTCACTTGTTTTCTTTGTTAAAATTATTTTAATTTGTTTTTTAAACAAACACATTATTATTATTTTGCTAATGCCCTTGACAGATGATCCTATGGTGACATTAATATACCAAATACAAATAAAATATTAATATATACAAAATGTATACAAATTTTATAATTAAGAAATTAACAATAATGTTTAGAACAAAATAAAAAGTGTCCAAAATCAAGAAATACAATAAAGAAATGTATATTGCTATAATGTATCAAAAGCCCTGCTAGTGTGGTGTGCACGGTTTGCAAGGTGAACGTCGTGTATCGTAAAAAGGATATGGTTATCAAGAGCAAGATGAGAATGTAAAAAGCATGCGTTAGACCAATAATGACATACAACGTTGAAGCGAGAGCAGACACAATCAAGGCTAAACAAATATTGCGGACTTCATAGCTGATGACAAGAGGCAAGATCCTGAAGGATAATGTAAGGGGTACCAGGATAAGAAAGATATGTGAGGCTGAGGGCATTGAACGATGGAGTAGACAGCGGAGGAGAGACTGGTATGGCCATGTTCAGAGAATGGACAGCACCAGACTCCTCTATATCGCACTGCATATTTAGCCTCACGGAACCCGCCCTCGCGGAAGAACTCCCAAAATATGGAAGACTAGCTGGGAATCCACTATACATGAGGTGGATTTCCAGCTATCCTCCTTTTCGCTGTCCTCCAAAAAGCGGACCAAATAGATATATTTAAAGGAAGATAACAAAGATATGATGAATTTTTCCCTAACGCTAGATAACTTTATTATTGCAAATCCGGGGACCTAAAAGTGAGAAACAAATAGAGATGAAAAACTTTTTTTCGTCATGCTTGTCTACGAAATTGGTTAACGTAGCATTTAAAAAGCGATATCAAAATACATGGAAAAAGTTCTGATCTTGTTTAGAAATTGGAAATTCAGAACGGAGAAAAGAGTTTGCTAAAACATTGTAAGTTTTCCATTTTATTAGGATGGAAAAAAGCTTAGGACCAATTGGTTTTGCGGTACCCACACTGCTTTTTACAAAGTTATTTTTTTTAAAACCTTTTAGTTTTTCTTGCAGATTGAGTGTGTTGAATATCCTTGAGTATCATAATTATTGGTGACATTCTTTAACAATCAAAAATATTAACATTTTGCGCCGAAGCAATTCTAATAAAAGAAAAGAGCTGTTTAGATCATGTGTCGTAATCCGTTTCACCTCCACTCGAGGAATCCTCAGTGGTGATTCTTCATGCATTTCTTGATTTTGGGGAATAGATAAAAGTCAAATATGATCAGATCGGGCGAAATTGTTTTGTGATCCTTTATGAAGACTACCGCGGGATTTATCTGCTGGAGGGAATTATGATGTGAAAATAGTTTAAAAGTATGACTGAGGATCGTGATCTTCCCGCCCTCTCGACTTTTCTCCTCCAGATTTCCCGTATTCTGTTATCTTATCGCTGTTACCAGGGTAGTGTGTTACCAGGTAGGTGTGTTTTTCACTCTCACCCCTTGGTCAGTCCAACGAATGAGGGATCTTCCTCTTCCTCTTCGACCCTGAGCGTGACCCATTACAACAAGCTTCCCCAGGCTATCTTCTCTTCTGGTAAGATGTCAAAAAATTATAGGACTCGTCTCAGAAAAGTGATTGAGAGTCTCTCCTTGACTTTGAGTTATTGCAATATAAAGACATATGTGCGTCTCGCTGCCCACGTTATACCCAACGTGCGTCTTTAACATTACATCTCAATGGCAGCGATGTCTCTTTTGCTTTTGATATCTGTGACTCCACACCATTAAGGAATGTGGAATACACTAAACACTAAAGAAGATTGACTATGATTGCTTTGGACATACTGTATATTTTGTACACTTTATATTTTGTACCTATGTAATAAAGGAGATATAAGAAAATTACAAATTCAACAGAATAGAGCAATGAGAAAAATTCTACAGAGAAATAAATATGCCAAAATTAAAAAGATATTCTCAAATTTAAATTAAATTAATATAAAACAAGGATTAAAATAGAATACAATGGTATTCATTCACAAACTATTAAACGACAAAATGCCAAAATATTTAAAAAATAAGATCAAATATCACACAGAGATACATAGACGTAATACAAGAAACGCAAACAAAATAACTATTCCAAATAAAAATAAGACAAACACACAAAACTGTATTTATTACAAGGGAATAAATGAGTATAATAGCCAGCCAAAAGGTGTGAGGAAGCTGAGCAGAATACAAATGTTATTTTGACATATTTTAATATTAACCTTTCAATTTTATGAAAAAATGCTGGTGCATTAAATATTTTGTTTTACACTTTTTCATATCAATTTATTAAAATAATCTATTAATTTGTCAAATAAATCGAAAATGTATAGTCAAAATATAACTCAATCGGTTTAAATATATAGAAGATAAGAATTTTCCTCTTAATCATCTTCAATGTTGGTTCTATAAAACGTGATAATTCTTGTCCTCCTCAAAAATCTTCCCTCACTGATCTCTGACTTGCGCCAGCTCTTTCCATTTATGGATATCACTCCATCTTAATTTTGGCTTCCCTTTCTCTTTCGCCCTATTAGGATATATCACTTGTTTCAGCAGGAGTTTTGGTGTTTATTGTTCAGTTCTTCTCCCCACGTGGCTTGATCCCTGAAATCTTTAGCTCCTTAAATTATGTTTAAGACTTACTATTTTAATACCTGTGCCAAAGTCCATTATCTAGATCTGGTCAAAAAAAATTTTTTTTTGAAAAATTCCAGTGCTCGCTTGTTCCTTTTAGTCAGTGCCCAGGTGTCAATGCCAATCATGAGCACTGGTCTGAAGAGTGTTATTTACACTCATATTTTAATGATTCTGGATAATAATCTGGATTGTATCTGATTTTGAGACGAAAATAACAGCAATTCATTCTCACGTTATCAGAGTGTCGAGGTACGTGAATCTTCATATAATAATATTACCTTTCCAATAACAACTGGAAGTATCCAGGATTCTCTGTAACTGATATTACGATTCCACCGTCTGCCTTTTACTGCAAGTATGTCATCGATCCAGCCAATCTATGGTCTGCCCACATTCATCAAAGTTCTACAATAAGTCACCCTTTTAGCCCATCTGTTGTCTTTTTGACTCATCATAATATGACCTGCTTACCATATTTACAGCATTGCCACGCGATGTCCTGCCTCTTCGAGTTTTGTTTGGTTATATATAATAATTTCGATGTTTGTATATTTTTAACATCCGTAACTTGCTAGAATTATAACATCAACATCGCCCCACCGAATTAAACAGTTACAAAAATTTTTGTAGTATTATTTTATTATGTTCACTTTTCGGTAGTGAATAAAAACAACTTAAAACAAATGTTTTTTTTTTCATGAATTTTCAGCTTCAAAATCCTGCAATTCTTATGTTCCATGATTTTTCGGAAGGTGTGCGGCTAGTATCCACTTATTTGTGTTTTGTTCACACAGCATAATCCCAAATTCGGCATATTTATTCTACTGTGACAATAGAAATTCATGAATTTTATTTTGATATCATCGCTTCAATTTATTTGATTAATAAACCATTAAATAATGTACTAAAATGAATATTCTTTTGTTTCAGGTAAGAGCATATCACGCAACTATAAAACAAGAATTCAAATTTTAAGGTAAAGTTAAAATTTTTTTAAATAAATAAAAATAAAATATTTTGTGTACGCCATTATTTAATTTATAAAAAAAAATAATGTTTCAGGACTATTTGCAAAAAATACTTGAATATTCGTAAAGTTTAATTTTCTATTAACACTTTTTCGTATTTCTTAACCATCGAATTGTAATCCTATATAATTTTACACGTGATAACTTCCTAACCCCAGATGATAACAAAATAACCTTCATTTACTTTTATAAAACATATTGCATTAATTACAAATTAATTAATAAAGCCCCAATTTTTTAAAATATTATCTTATTGTTTATTACTTAATACCTATATAATTTATTAATTTATTATTAGTACAGAAAGCTAGATGGTAAGTATTTTATTTTAAATTAAAAATGTTGACACAAAAATGCCAATTATAATAAAAATGCTATTTACTATTTGAAAAAAGAATACAACTTTTTTTTAGGGTGACTTGTTTATTTTACACCATTTTCGGACAACTTACATTTATATTTTACATATACAAGTGCTTTGTGCCGGAGGACTTGATCTCACCTAAGGGGCTGTTTCTCCCTAGGACTTTTTTCCTTCGCAGGTGATTATCCTCACTGCTCAACAATACAACAAGTCAACACAAGCAAGTCAAGCTTGTTTTTTTTGTTTATTTCTATTCTTGAAGTGGTTCACCTGTGTCTATATTAGATTCGCGAGTCATGATCATTATCCAGTGTCTGGCCGCAGAATGAACTCCTTCAAGTAACCACTGTGTTTTCTGAAGAATTCAGATATATATGTGGCGAATAGATGCAAAAGCGCTATTATCCATAATGGATCTATACAGAGTGGCGCTTTTTCATATATATGCCACAAATGTCATTTTCGTATTCATAAACATATTATCGTTTTCGAGAATAAAATTTCTTCTAAATTGCACTCTCTTTGATATTTTTTGAAGACTTTGGCTGGATGCAAAATTTAAAAAACATACTTTCAAGTGATTTGTTTTTATTTTCATTGTAAATATATAAAAGGATCACAAAAAAGGCACCACTAGGCTATGTCCTTAAATATAACTACCATCTATAATAGATTTTGGTTAAGATTATGGTTATGCCCGGAAATCGTTTTCAGCGTTGGCATCAATTTCGTCATTAGAGCGCAACAGTTGTCATCCCTGCCAAGTGCCGGTTATATTCATGCCTGTTAAGATAAGCACCACTGCCTTATACATTTACACTTATACACTTACAAACCATTACTTTATACACTGTGCCGTACTCTGATCTCGAGGTTATGTGATATTAGGAAAAATGATTCCGTCCGTCCGCATATTCATTTTCATGATTAAAGACAGCTATAAAGAATGACATAAAAGAATTTTTAGAATATTTTGAGCATGTTCAAATATTTCAAAAACACAATACTGGATTTCATCCCCAGGGGGATATCATTGATCAATAAGATATATTATAGATGTCAGATAAATACGAAGCTATTTTTTTTATGGAAAATAGGTATTATATCACCTGGGGATAAAATCCAGTATAATACTCCTAAAAAAAATATTTATATACTCAAAATATTCAGACTTAAAAAAATTAGTCTCAAAAGGAGTTTTCATATTAATAGAATACGGCTTTAAAAAAACTCCAATAAAAAAATAAATATCTCATTACCAAAGGCGACAGCTATACAGGTTTATGGGGCTGACAAATTTCACCCCCAGTCGGCGGTAGTAAAATGCAACTCACATAAATATGGAACAATTGTGCAAAGTTATGTATATATACAGCTCAAAAGTTTTATTTATACGATATTCAATCCTGGGCGCAATTGGTGAACATTACATAGTGTAAAGTGATCAAAAAAGACTTTAATATCTACTTTCCCAAATAATAAAATAGCTTCGTCACTATGAGAAATTTTTAATACTAAAATGAATTAACGTTAAAAAATATTGAATTTGAATGCATTTTTTAAAGCCTCAAAGTGGTGCATTCCCTTACCGCGACCTCAAAAAGGAATTGATTACGGCCGTATTCCCATTCTGCCTCATTGCGCAATGCATACACCAGACTGAATGCAAGGCACGTGCCTGGTCTTAATTCCAAGCCAATTCGATTACCTATTACACGAGGCATTTTTGCCACGAGGCATTTCTTTGCTGCATCGCAGAAGTGATAAAAATGAAATATAAATAAGTTCTTCAATTTGTTCATCCATCATAACAACCATCGTCCATGAAAGGGATATTAAAGAAATTATCCATTCGAGATTATTTCTTTGATGTGCGTTTTCCTCCCTTTACATTCTTTAATATTATTTGGAAAATAGTACATACATTCATACAAATGGTGTCTCGTAATTTGTAGAAAAAACTTTGGGGTGTCTCGTTCATTTAATGTTGAATAGATTTTTTTTTCAATTGATTCAGCAACATTGTAGATTAACATTTAAAAAATTTTTTGATTGTATTATTTCTAATGTATCTACTTATATTATTTGATTATTTAACTGTAATTTCGGATATTTTATACGCACCGTATGTATTACCGAGAAGCGAATCTCGACGTTTCGTTGGATGAAACAACGAAACGTCGAGAAATACAGTTACAGTTAAATATGTCTAACGACCGTAATAACAACCTAAACTCTTTAATTATTTGATTAATTACACCTACATGTTTCGGAAAAACCTTTCCATCGTCATGGTGTTATATATTTGTCAAAATATCAAAATGAATAATGTCTTTATTGGAAATTATTGGCAATTATTGGAAAAAAAAATTAAATTGGGCTAATTTGTGTAATTTAATTGATTATTAGTAATATTTTGTTCACTATTATATGCGTTACTAATTTATAATAATTCTAAACTATTCAATTACAAACCAAAGTTATTTAAGTGTAAAATAGAAAAATTTTTTGTCTAATTTTTTGTCAAAACCGTGATCATTTTCTAATAAATGATTTGAAAATTCAGTTTTGACGATGGAAATGTTTTTCCGAAACATGGAGGTGTAATTAATCAAATAATATAAGTCGTAATAATAACATACAAATATACAATCAATACTTTTTTGAACGGAAAATATTTTATTTACACTTTGGGTAAAATATCGACCCTTAAGGAGATAAGGGTCATAAAAGCATTTACTTTTGTCAATATGTTTGACTTTCTGTAAAATGTTGGAGTATGATGAAAGAAACTTATATCGGATAAATAATTTATGCTTTGATAGAAAATCGATAATTTTATTTGACATCTATCTAAGCGAATGAATGCAAACATTGTAGTCACTTATCTTTTTAACTGTGGAAATTCACCTAAAGTGTAAAAAGTATTTTTTTTTCGAAATTGAGTGAAGAACCCTCTCTCAAAGTTTTTTCTTCTAGCTACGAGAGATAATGTATAAATATAAACATACATAGTATGCTTTAATACTGGGTGAACCCAGATTTGAATTATCGAAAAAACGCATTATTTAATAGTTACTATCATTAAAAAGCGATATTATTATTTTTTCAATACCTTTTACTTGGTATTGACTAAATTTAGCAATCAAGATGATTAAAATGATCACCCTGGTATATCTCATAAAGAACCTTCCCTGTGAACAAGTTTTCTATTATGTTTGTGGTGGTCGGGAGCTATGGCGTATTCTAGTCGTAAGTAAGAACGATTCCAGCCAATCGGATGCAAGTCGCGTCGTATCTACGACGTGACTTACATCCAATTATCTTGGATCTTTCTGTTCCATCGGCGATCGTTGTATACCAACGCAAGCAATATTCTGGTTAATTATTCCACTTGTTATGTATTCAATAAACCACGTTCTGCTAACAGTGAGTATTTTTAAATCACCATGTATTTTTATTGTTTTACAAAGTTTTCGCATATATATTAATAAAAATGACAAAATATGCTGGATATATATTAATCACGCACCTTGATCACTCGACAGCACATATTAAAAATAGCAAGATTCTTCTAATTGAGTGGGAATTATTTTTCACACGTCAATCAACTGGTTTTTGAATAATTGCCTTATTTTACCAATTACAAAATTTCTAAACGCTACCAAGATTCATGTACCTTGGCTCTTTGAGATCAGACAGGAATAACACTACAGCAGGCGCATAGTGAGCGCGAATCGCTCATATTTCCGCCTACAAAATCAAATAAAATCCAGAGACATTTAATTTTTAGTTAACAAAACTCTCAAAAGTTCAGGGCTCACACACGCAGCTGAGACGTGGGTACTTAGAGGAACAAGTGAGCTCTGAAGGTTTTTGAAAGGAACATTTAAAAGCATATCCTTGGACCAATTTTAGACAGTGGACTTTGGCGCAGGCACTACAGCAATGAGCTCAAAATTGATTAAAATTGGGAAGACTTCGGTGGCTACGTCATGTGAAGAGATTGACCGAACAACACGCACGGAAGTCCCTTTTGTATTCAAGAAATTAATATGAAGCAACAATGTTCTCAAACACATATCTGCCTTGAACTGGAGAGAGAATTGGAGGCAGTTGGTGTATGACCGAGATGAGTGGAGGAAGACTTTTAAGGAGGACCACCAGGGATTGTTAGCCAACAGTGATTTCACCAATAAATACTTGGATATTCTTTTTAAGTAACTAGATCATTTCTGGAGAAATAACAAAGATATTACCTTTCACATTATACTAAATAAAAAACCTTGAGCCTTAAATTGAAAAAAATAATAAATATAAAATAAAAAAAATAAAAAAAGTAGGTCATATTGTGAGGCAGATACTGGTAACTCGTCACCCTCATTGACTATGTGCATTATATACATTATACGCATTACTTATGATTGCTATTTAGTTTCACTTTTCCTCCATATTATCGCTGAGTTTTATCTAGGTATATCAGTTTAATTTGACTTTATTAACATTGTCTTACCTGTGTCGTCCTATAATAATTGAGAGAGGCATATTACTTCTTTGTATTAGTTTTTACTTATATTTTTGTCTTCTTGTTGGATGAACAAATAAATAAATAACTTGCACGACCTTGCCAGCCAATAGATGTCAAAACAAGAAATTAAATTTCCAGTAAGTTCTGATGCAATAACTCCATTGTTTCCCGGCTTGTGTAGCACGTAGTCCCATACTACTGAAAATAAACATCAACCAACTCTGAAGCATTCATCTCAGGACAAAAAAGTTAGCATTGATCGATTACAGAGTCCATTAACTGACATGTTAGCATCAGCTTCATTTTTGCCATTTTGTAGCGAGTTTTTATAAATGCAACATTCCTCGGTGCGCGTTTGTCTTGAACAAAAGTTAAATAAAATATCTGAATAAAGCAAATCTATATTCTTGTAAAATTGAGAGAAATTTTAAAAACTATTAATAAAAAAATGGATTACTGGATAAGAAAAACTCGTATCCTTTATGGATATTTCTTTCTTAATACGCACATGACACATTTTTTTCTGTCTCCGACACGCGCCGACGGGAGAAAGTTGCATTTCAGTCACGACGGAGGAGCTCTATGGGAATAAACGTGAGGCGGTACTTTTTTTTATTTTTCAATATAAAAATTGTTTAAAATGTAGCTTGTGCTAGTTAAAATATATAAGGTCCTTAACTACGAAATTGCTATTTTCTAATATTGGATTGTTTGATGTTCGATAACTTGCATTTGACTTGTAATTTCAAATTTAAATTGATGTTGTATGAAAATTATAACACTTTTTTAACACCGGTTATTTTTTTTTGATATCGCTGTGTCCGCGACCATGGAGAATATGAAAATTCGCAATAAATTCGAATACGAGTTCTGTCATGGCACTAATGCTGCGCAGACGGCACGCAAAATCAACGACGTATTTGGAAAGGGTACCGCGAATGAACGCATGGTTTGTTTTTGGTTTGATCGCTTCCTTTCTGGAAATTTTGATCTCAAAAACAAGCCCCATGGATCACTTGAGACTACAATCGATAATATAGAAAGAAAGAAATAGAAAGCTAAAGTGGAAAATCAAAATCACGTCAAAATTAGCAACAGCCTTCAACGTTAGTGACAACGATATTGATGCATTTGCGTCAAATTGGGAAAATAAAGAAGTTCGCAAAGTAGGTGCCGTGTGAACTTAGTGAACTTGGGCAACAGCAAACTCGTGTCGAAGCTTGTCTGTCTTTATTGAGCTGGCACAAAAATGAGAGAATTCTGAATCGGATTGTAACTTGTGATGTCAAGAAGGTCCTGTGTGATAATCGGAAATATTCGTCGCAGTGGTTGGACCCAGCGAAGACAGCCTTACAATATCCCAAACGCAAATTGAGTCAAAAGAAACTGCTTTGACTATATTGTGGACCTGTGCCGGCATTATTCAATACAGCATCTTGAGATCTGGTACAATAATTACTGCAGAGGTATACTGTCAAGAATTAGAAAAGATGATGGACAAGCAAGCTATCAACTAACCGAGATTTGTCATTGCTCTAGTCCACTGATTCTCCACAACAACGCTCGTCCACTCACTGCACAGTGTACCAAAATTACAGGAGTTTCGACTGGGAACTCTCCGTTCTCCACCTAACACGCCAGACCTTGAAACTACTGATTTCCATTTTTTCGGAATTTGGATAGCTTATTACAAAGAAAAAAATTTAAAATCCGATTGGTCTGTGAAAAACGCTTTTAAAGAATTCATCGATTCCCGTCCCCAGAATTTCTGTAGCAAAGGTATCAATGAACTTCCATTAAAATGGCAAAAGTGCATCGACAATAATGGCCAATACTTCGATGGTTAAATATAGGTATACTTTTTATAAAAAGATTGTTTGACTCTTTCTATATTAAACGACAATTTCATCGCTAAGGATCTGATAATTAATGATCTCTTTGTAAATTATCACTTAATTTCAGGCTCCCAGGGTGTGAAACCCCTTAATAATCTCAGCTATTCAGCTAATATGCCGAAACAGAAAAATGAATAGTATATGTACATCAATTAATAAATGAGACTTACAGATAAGGTCGATATATTGACGGTAAAGTACCAAGTTGGTGTGGTGTAATTGGTAACATACCTGCCCGTAACGCTAGGTAATTTGGGTTCAAATCCCGGTAGCACCCAAAATATTTTTTCGTTAATTTGATTTTTCTGCTCGTCTTTCTACATGATTAATATTTTTTTTTAACTATTCTGTATAAATGATATTTGGTGCAATTTTATATGACGTCGCTAATTTCATCCTCTGCTTCATGGAGCACGTGACACTGGTGAGTTATTACCCTGCGTCCAAATGCAAGAATTTCTAACACATATTTGAATGAATCGGCGGACTTTGAGTTTTATTTGAAAAGTTTTCCCGAGATTAGCAGTAGAATTACCATTCTGCAGAGAAAAGTTTCATACTTTGAAAGTTCCACAAGTAAATTGGAAATGAAATAATGGAATTTTTCACGCTCAAAGATTTTTGAAGGGTTATAAAATTTTAAATTCTGCTAACTAGATAATGAATCTAGTTTTGCAAGTTTCAATAACAAGGTACTTCATACGCGTCTTAGAACTACATTTATTTTTTTAAGTTTTACTTCTATAGGTATGTTAAGTGGGAAATTTAAGGATGCAATGGAATATTTTCATACTACGAATTTACGACTTATCAATGAAAGTTATATTAAACCAATAGCAATTCTTATAAGTAATAACATCAAGTTGTTTGAGAATGCTGTTATGAAAATTGCGTATGCTCCGGGAACTATTATTGTTGTTAATTTTCTATTTTCTGAAGTATTTTTCATAATAAAAGTGTAGGAAAGTTTATAATTAGTTAAAATGTAATTGATTTATGTGCTGACTGTTTTTATTTTTCTCTTTTTTATATGTGATTCGGTAATTTAATGTATATTTTAGATTTTTTATCCGTCGATGGAGAAGTGTCATTGATGGATATTCTAGTTTGTACTGTACACCTTGAGTTAAGTCCAGCTATGTTTCAACGCAAACACAGCGCGCGTTATTTTTTGTACACTAAAGAATTATTACTTCTAACGCGCGTACATAAATACACGCACCCAATTTTATTGAATAAAATAAATATTTTGCTTTTCAGCCTCGGTAGGATAGCCAGTATGTAGTGATCTTGATTTCGTTAGTCCATGGAGTTGAAGATCAGAATTTCCTCTTTGACCTTGCATGGTTTTAGTCAAAACCAATTTCTCCACTTAAACATTTTATGGGCGGAAAAGTGTTGTAAAAAATGAAGGATTCATCTTAGACAAGTAGGCGTTGATCGTTTACGAAACAACGGAGAGTGCATCTTAGACATATCGTAGAAACTTTAACGAAAAGATGGAGAATGCGTATTAGGCAGATCAGAGAACGAAAAGAATGAGGATGCATCTTAGGCAAATCGTAGATAAATAAGACGTACATCTTTAACAAAAAAATGAAGGATTTGTCTTACACCAATCCTAGACACTTTTACGAAAAATATAGAGTAAGTTTTAGACTGATCATAGATATTTATACGAAAAAATACATGGTGCATCTTATGCACGTCGTAGACAAATAATATTAAATTACATTATTGATGGAATTGGCGTTTAAATTTTAGAGAATTATAATGATAGATTATTAAAAATATTTAATTATATTTACGTTGTTATCTTCTAAAAAAATCTAGCTAATTTTTGTGCGGGAAGTTGAGAAAAAATTTTTTTAAAAGAGAAAAAAAAAGTTGAAAAAAAACCTGCATCACAATTTCAGTGTATACGGGTTAACGATAAATGCTAAATTCTAGTATATTGTTAATTATTTTAAGTGAAAGGTAAAGAAAAAGGTTTTTATTTAAAAAGTAGTCGGTTTGTCTTTCTGATTTTCTCGAAACTAGTAGTGGAAAAAAAGAATTTTTTTACAAACTCAGGTAAAGATAACATAATAAATATCATAAAATATTTTAAAGACGTTAATAGCTTACAAAAAAATGTGGGATGCAATTGTCGACAAACAGTTGTCACGAAATTGAGGCAAAAGCCTACTTATCTAGGTAGTTATTATAAATAATCTTTTAAATAAGTAACTATAATTTATTTACAAATTTGTATTTTATGTAAGCCAAAAAATTACAACCTCTTAATATTTTAGAAAATATTCAATTAAAAACTGGACACCCTATAAATATACTAAATCATCCCCGTGATCAATATGATCTGCATTAAATAAACATCAAAATTACAATCGATTGCTCTTTCATTCCATGATCATACTAATCTTCCCTGATCTGTATTAAAGAAACATCAACATTACAATCGATTGCTCTTTCATTCCATGACCTATCAGTCTTCCCGAAAGTCTCTAATTTCTTTGTGTCATACAAAGTGAATTTTGCAATCACTAATTATAAATTATAAATTTTCAAATTATAAATTATCAAATTATAAATTTTCACTTTCAAATTTGTTAAGATATTTTCACACTAGGTCTATGTATAATGATTTTCTGATCAATTTTTTCCACTCATCAAAGCAAAGCAACTAAAGTAGACAAATTACAAAAGTTAAAATACGGAGAATTCTAAATTTGACGTTATTCGAAATTTTTCTGATATTCACAGACCTAAACTGACAATATCACAGTCAATTAACCCCGTTAATTTGAAAATGACGATAATTCGTAATGCCTACCAATTTTTTTCAGACCCTTAAGCTGCGATTCAATATATTTTTATGACATGATTTGAAAAATTTTAATTAAAAGTTTTATAAGTTAAGAGCAATTATAAGTTTTTGAAATGTTTTCGTGGTAATCACGCGTAATCGATGATTTTACAACATTCTACATCTTTTACTCTAAAATTAAAAGATACTAGAAGGCTTCAGGATGATCCACATGAATCAGGAATCCACTGGGCTATTCTCATAAACTCGGGAAATATCGAGAAAACGACATTACCTATAAAAAGAGATCGACCGGCTATTGCGCACCGTTTTTGCCACAGACAAAGATACAACTAAAAATGTGGTGGTCAGCGTGTGTGTTTGATTTTAGCGATAGTAAATCAAGAAAGTACCTACGACAAGCGAGAAGTTTTCTAGTGCAAACCTGAGCGATTTTGGTAACGTGCATCAGTTAAGAGACAATTTGATTGATAATTAGTGAAAATTACGAAATTACATAAAAAGTGAAGCGAAGATTCTAGAAACATGTAGAGTGAATTAAAGCATAGTGCTCCAAATAAATCCAATTAAAACTTTATTTAATTTAAAGTATTTCTTGTGCCTCCCAGAGATACGATATCATAACAATATATATATATTTTTTTAAATATGTTATTTTTTTAACAATTGTTACATTATATAATTAATTTAAAAAATATGTATTTTTCATGTTTTTGGTAATGATATTGGTAAGAGTTTGACATAATATTGATAAGTTATAAAATGATGCGTATGCATTAAAAATTATAAATAAATTATGTTCTAAATGATTTCATTTTTTCCTTAAATATTAGAATTAAAATGTACCGATTTTAAATTTATTAATTTTAATCGGCAGTCAGCAGATTCAACTTTGACATTAGGCATCGGAATAAAATATCATATTAGTATAATGTGGTAACTAAGAAGAATGGTTAAATGAATTGTATTATTATATTTAGAAAATTAAGATAATTACATTGTTTAAATTTTAAAACAAAATTTTATATTTCTTTTAAAAAATCAATTGTGAATGTATGTAAAGAGTATAAATGTCTTAATTTTTTATGGTTCCACTTGATTAATTACATGAAAAAACATTGTGTACCGGAAAGAGGTTTCAATCGTCCTACCAAATTGTGGGGTTCGTAGAAAAAAATTGCTAACCGTCAACAAATCCGCATAGTAATTAATAAGCATATAAAAAGTGAATGAATGAATATATAAATAATAAAAAAAATAAGAATATGATTTTTCACTTGTTTTACTTATAAAATAATTCCCGTCAACGTCTCAACACCTGACCAACTTTTGCTAAGTCTCAACGGCGTTGGATTTGACACTCAGAAGTTTATCACTAAGAGTAAAATAATTTAATTAACAAGTTTGACGTCAAGACTAACATTCATTTAAGTTCGTGACATGTTCTCAGTTGTAATTATTGCAGACTTAATACAATTTTCGAAACGAATTCGAACATGGAAACATAAATCAAGAGAGTACCTATATTTAGGCAGAACAATAAATATTAAAAACAATGTATAGTTTCATTTTATTATTACATCGTCGGAAGTAATTGTCGAATTCAATACATTTGGGTTACGTTGAATTTAGATTTCTAATATCTCAGGTGAAATTTTTTGGAAGCAAATTGTACAACTGAAAAAACAAAAACCACAATTATTTACAACATATATTTTATCGAATCTGACAAAACAAATTTGGTTGTAATAGAATTTTATCCTTAACTCCTGTGTGTCGGTGGTGTAACGTAGGTCTACATGTCATAGAAAATATGAAATATCTACCTTATTTACGAAAACAAAAACCTCACGTTTTTTGTAATCATCGAATAGACATTTTCACATGACTAAATTAAACTGTTATTAATGTACGGATTTTTTAATTAAAAAATATTTTTTTATTACTCTTGTATTTTCGGCCAGTGTGTAAAAGAGAGCAGAATATTGCATGTCGCGGATAAATCGAGCAAGAAAGAGCACGAAAATACCACATATTTTATGTAGGACAGAGATGGCGGTTGCTTGGGTTTCGGTGAAAGAGAAAACAATATCGAAAGAGTGTGGTAGAGTCACGTAACACGAGTTAGACAAAGACGGACTGCAGTCGCCGCGTCGTTGAATTCAGTTGGTAATGACGCGTCGGCGTGAGCGCACGCAAATTCGATATGCCATGATTTTATGATAATTTACTTAAATAATGCAAATATGCATGTTTACCTTACATATTTATATAAAGGGACCTTTAAAAAGTCTTATCTGAATTGAAAATATATATTTTTTACCACATATTAAAAACTATGTCGATTTTTCATCATGTAACACTGTGTTACACCACCGTTCCCGAAGTTATTTTTTAGCAGTCTTTTAGTTAATGAAGCGATGACCTGTTAAGAAAAAATATACATAAAATCATGTGTTAATTTGTCATAAACTTTTAAAAAATAAGGCTCTTAAAGCAATATGTATTCACATTATAATGTATAATGGAACCTATGTTTAATGGTACACTGTTTCGGGTTTTTATAATGTTTAAGATTTTCTATGCGAGTATGAATAAATCATGTAACATCTTTACGCAAACTTATCAACAACATCCATACTGCAAACAAACATCCATACTGCAAACTTCACATGGGAAGCTGCAGACTCATCCAAACCGCTTGCTCGAGCCGCAGACTTCTTTACCGACTAGAGCGACTTTACTAACTGAGCGTTACTGAGAAACGAACGAAACTGAGAACAAATGTTACATATCATATTCGATTATTATCGCTACTGTATATATATATATATATATATTATATATATATATATATATATATATATATATATATGACTCGCTCATTTTTTTATACCTCATCATTATTTACGCTATTTGGTAGCGTAGGTGACGGACATTGATTCGAAAGATAATCATATTTTTTGATAATAATTTATTAAGATCAAAATATAGGTATAATTAATATATTTAAAAAAAATGTAAGTTAACAAACTAACAGATTTTGCAATAATAATTATTAGTTAAGGTAAATCGTTTACATTGATGCGAAAGATAATCATATTTTTTGATAAAAGTTTATTAAGATCAAAATATAGGTATAATTAATATATTTCAAAAAAAAAATGTAAGTTAACAAACTAACAGATTTTGCAATTATATTTATTAGTTAAGGTAAATCGTTTACTTTGTAATATTATTGGAAAAAAAGACATCTCACGAGGCCAGGGATAAAAGGCCTAAAAATGGAGAAATTTTCTTCAATTTAAAACATCGTAGGTTTGTAAATTTATTAATTGATTAAATAATTTAATTAATGTCTTTTTAATAAGAAAAACGTAATTTAAATGATATATATTTAATAAAAAAAAATATATTTCCATTAAATGTGAAAAAAGAAGAAGAAGAAGAAGAAGAAAATGTGCAAGAGAAGATAAGAGAAAAAATTGTGAAATTCGCTCACTGCCGAACGATCGCCTTATGTATATTGATGTATTTAAAATACAAATTTCTGGCAATTGAGAGGTTTCATGATGTTAATTATACTATATAATTATACTATAAAATATAATTATATATTTAACTTAATGGAATTAATATATTGATCAAAACTAATAAACCAGTGAAAAAATTGTTAAAATCTGTCAATAAATAACAGAGAAAATAATACATATTAAAGTTAGTCCGCGTAGCCGGGCGCCATCGGATACAAGAGATGCGTCACATGACTCCACCGGATGGAACAAAATTATTCATGCAAAACTCAAATTAAAAAATTCTACAACTTTGTTAGTTTTTGAGATATATTCATTTTAATTTTAATCAAATTTTTATTTCCATTAATTGAAAAAAAAAATTGGAAACTCCTCCACTGTTGGTAATTTACCTTATATTGAGTATCAGTTAGCTATTAGCTTTTAGCTACATCGAGTACATCGATTCATTAATAACAGCTGACAAGGAATATAAGCTTTAGGGTTACTAATATTACCTATCGATGTATCCAAAGCTTTCACCTAAACAATTAAATTACTATAAGAGGCTGACATGAAATGTCACCATGAGTTTGAATTAACAATAAATAAAATAAATTATAATAATATTCAATATTCATTATTAATTGAAGGGTAATTGATATTCAGATAGGTATCAAATGATAGCTATTTTACAGAGTAGCTTTTTAGTGTAATGGTCATGTTGCTTGCCTAGTGATTTGATGGTCGGCGGTTCGAACCCCATTCCAGGACATCATCAAGTTTGTCCTTTTCTCACAAGCACAAGCGTTTAGCTTTTTTTGAGAATAGTAATAATATTGATGCGACACGCATTCCGTGTCGCATCTCTATTTACAAAAAAAATCTAGTTAAAACATACTATCACGATATTTTTAAATGTAGTAAAAAAAAGTGAAAACCGGTTGTGGACGTTTTTTCAAAATATATTTTTGAGAATAAACAATATATGTATAAAATCAAAGATTACTGTAGATAATAACTTTTTTAAATAAGTAGTTCAAGGAAAAATATTTAAGTGGTATAAAATAGAAATTTTTGGTGATCCAGAGCCGTCGAAACTATCTGCACGCATCGAGAGATGTCAATTAATCAGGGGCAATCGATACAACAAACCAATTCCCGTTCGCCAACAATACTTTTGTACTCAACGCCACATCTGCAAATTGTTGCCAATAAGGTACCACAGTTAATCGTGAGTATAATTTACGCCCTGTATTCCTTCACTCATCCTGCCTCTGCTAAATTATCTCACACATAACATGCGCCACTCACACAATACACCTACGTAACGTGCTGATACAAGACGGGTGGACATTTTCTCTCAAAACACCTTTACACACACCAACCCGCCAAAAACATTTAATTTAATTTGTAGTACCTATGTGCATAAAAGCGATCCATGATGACATTCTTGCTTCTTGCAGTGTTCGAAATGTGGGAGTAAAAAAATATTTTTCCCTTGAAAATGAAAATGTTTAGATAATTTTGAACCTTGGTAATATGAACCATTTCATTAATAATCTCAGTAATTTGAACATTATTAATTCTAATATCTGTAATATGACCTAAAATTGCAGACCCTCAAGAATGACTTCATAGTATATTAAGTAATAAGCGTGATTCAATATATTTTTAAAAATGGTTAATTTTCACAAAGTCACATTCTAATGAATGTTTTTTGATTAAATCTCTCAAGAAAAAGATGTCGTACTACGGATCATTTTGTAAAGAAGTATTGAAAGGTATTATTAAACATTTGTTTCGTACCTATAAAGGCTCACAAGCCACGCCATCCTGAAGTTGACTAAGCGCGCCAATTCGTGCTTATTACATAATTCTCTCGGGGGGAGGGTGGAATTGGCTTGTTTCATCAAAATGTTCTCAATTCATAGACAAATTTTTTTTTATCTGCGTCAAATATTTTCTAAGATTACCAAGTTTCATGTCGCATAGATTTTTCAACAAGCATTCCATGAATTTCATGAAGTATTTAGGTCAAAAAATTCTGTCATATGATTAAAAACAATATTGGATTTATATTGATCACTGAAAAGTTGGCTAAGGGTTCTTTAAAAATACAGTTATAATTTGTCTTCTAATATATCGGAATTTAACTACATTTTAAAGTTTATTAAAGAACAAACTTGATAACTTAGTAGGTATTCTGTTTGTATCAAAATCTGCACAATTCTTAACAAAGAAATTCAATATATATATGTACGTGTATCCCAATATGCGAATATAAATAACAAAAATGAATATTTGACTTCAAAAAATACCCTTAGTTACTTTTCATAATACTGGTTGTTTAATAATACCCCAGTTTTTCGTTTTCAAAGCTCTTTGAAAATTGAAAAATAATACAAGAACCTCGCGGCGCTTTCCCATATGACCCTAAATGAACAAAATTTAAAATACACGTTCAGAGGCAAAGAAAGTATGCAAATATTACCTTAAATAACTACACCGTATCTCGTTGAAAGGTAAAAATATAAAAGTACCTTCGTATCAAAAAGAAACTCTGTACGCGAGGAAAATATTCAAAATGTATGAAAGACATTTTGCATGATGAATGGTCCGCTTGGCTTTTTAAAACGACTTTAATTATTTCATTCAGATTATTCCTGTGATCTTTTTTCGAAGAAGTGTCACGCGAAATTTTCTAAGGTTTGCGAATATTTAAATTATTTTTATTTTAAAACATTTTTGACAGAATTTGTGTAGAGTTGTAATGGTATTTTAACTGGTTACACAATATCAATGTTTAATGAGATTTATAACTGGTTGTATCGAAAAATGCAATAAAATGCAATAAGAGTGCAAAGTTTGAATCGAATCGGATAAACGGTAAAGATTTGTATAGAGACAGACAGACAGACACACACACACACACACACACAGATAGGCATTGAGTTTTATAGGTATAGATTATTTATCTTTCTTTATTCTTCCGAACCGTAACATACATATTCGTAACTCTATCAATTTAGCTTATTGTGAGTATTCTTCTAAAGATCCACATCTCGATTACTTCAAGTCACTCTTTCAATTCTTCGATAATTTTCCGTGCCTTTATTTTATTAAATAATATTGAAAACACGTAGCATCTGCACATTTGCATTCATAATCGAAGGTTGAGGTCATGGCGATAAAACATTTTTTCATGCGAATAAAAGTTGCACGAGCTTGCTCAAAGCGCCAACGGCATTCTGTTTTATAATTATGTCATTTATTGGCACATTTCATACTTTGGAATCTTTTTTTTAAAATAATAATTAAAGTGTTAAATTTAATAAACTTTTATCAAGTGAGTTAAGCCTTTAAAGTATGAAAATAAATTGTTTAAAATTATCTCTTTATATGAATTAAAAGCGTTTTAAAATCAACAAAAACGTAAAAATTTCTTGCAATTTTAAAACATTATAACTTTATTAATATTGAACATTTCTTTATATACTTAGTAAAGATTCTAGAGAAGGAAGTATAATTTATACGTATAAAAAACATATTATGCGTATATATAAATATTCATTAATACTTTGCGCCGCCTAGGACACTAAAAACGATTTTTTGGCCGTGGCTTGATGATTAATGCTAATATTTTCTTAATTATTATAAATAATGTTCAGTTTATTACTTTTATATAAGAACAAAGGTTTTATCTAAGTGATTACCTTAAAAAAATTGCATTTTAGAATATAAATTTTGATATAAATGAATAATAAAATCCCACATTTTCGTAAAAAAAAAACGCCGAAATATGCATTTGCAGTGAATGTGCCGCATAGAGCAGAAAGATCTCATCTTTCATTATCATTGCAGCCCAAGTATACAATACTTTGTGCTTTCTCTAATTTCGTTCTATCAACACAAAGATTTTCATTATCAACGACGTGTTTGCTAATAAGCACGTATTTTGTTGGTCTTGAGACCACAGGTAATCCTTACTTTAGTTAATATTGACACCACTGATATTGAGACACCTGTATCGACAACAGATTCATCTTCACTCTTGTCCGGTCCTGTCCAATAAATCTTCATCAATTTGTCGCGAGAAAGAATTTTAAGTTGAAAAGAAAAATTCCAGGCGCAATAATTTATTACCCCGCTAGAGGTCACCGTAATGAAAAAGTCAGACGGTTCTTTTGTTTCATTTGTCATTTGAATGTAGTGGTATAAATCAGAATACGCCCTAGACGCTATCACCAAACTACTCCATGCCTTTGACAAATGAGCTACATATTAATGTTATTCTGTCACAGGAAGCGGAGGTAATTTGTATTGGCCTAATGAACGCTTTTGTCGAGCAAAATAGACTAATTTTTAGGTTATCTAACTTCTCACTATATTTTTGTTTCTCTGTAATAGTAGGCAAAAAAGAAACATAATTATTTTTAATATCCAGGGTGTCTCTACTTCAGAACTCTGGGAGTCCATTCTGAAGTGGAGACCTTGCGAGAATAAAACAGATGGGCCGACGATATAACCGCTGTGGGGGGAAGAAATTACTACAATTAGCAAATAACAAGGAAGGATGAAAAGGTAAGGAATAGGCCTATATCCAACGTGGAGAGATAAAGGCTGAAGGAGAAGACACAGGGTGTAACATATCTGGTCCTTAATAGGTGTTCCATACAGAATTTGAGCAACATGCACGGTATTCCTAAAATCAGCAAAAAAATACATATTTTAGCAGCATCACTAAAAGGGCCCCCTATACATTTTACTTTTTTGTGTAGAGGCGACTACGGTACGGTACCAAAATCTAAAAGTTTGAAATATTAACAAGTGTAGGGGACCCTACTACCGGACTAACTGAGTGGGGACAGTGTAAATATCCACTCAAGCCAGGTCACAAAGAATTTTATTAGTAAATAAATGTGGAGGTAAAAAGCGGCGAAATCATCATATTTATACCTCCGGACCAACAACGCTTCTTTTTCTTCACAAAACAAGCAGAAATCAGTTATCCACCATTAAATAGCTTGTTGGTGTAGCGGTCATGACGCTCGCGTAGTGATCTGGTGGTCGGTGATTCGAGTCAAATTCCAGGACACCAGCAAGTTACTCTTATTTTCATAGCATAATTTTGCTTATTTTAAAAATAGTAAAAATATTGGTGCGACACGTATTCCGTGTTCACATCTCTATTTAAAAATAAACACTCTGTACTTGTATGAAACAAAAGGTATTATAACGAGACTGTAGAAAAAGAAGAAATTACACCCAATCTCTGTAGTGAATAGTGCAATCACAGACATGCAAACATTCTGAAAATTATTATATTTGTACGATTATAAAATGTTCCAAAGATGAATGATTAGTGCGTGAATTAATTAAAAGTGCTCCAAAACACGTAGATTATTCCAATACACGCAAACCCTTACACTAATCATCC